>LQNS02278170.1:43705304-43726601 GCA_001587735.2 Parhyale hawaiensis
GCCTGCATCGGCTTTTGGTCGTGTTGGCCTGCAGGCTTTTAAGTCGGCTGTTAATGGTTTTTTGCTGGATTTCCTTTAGCAGTGCTTTGGGCTTCCCGGTGTTGCAAATGCTTCATTTGGGTTGTATTACCTGTCCGTGGGAGCCCAAGCGTGAAGTTTTAATAATAATAATAATAATATATTACGCTGCTGCACTGCATGCGAGCTGAGAAAATATAAATGCGAGCTAGTTAAGTGTGTGATTTATGAAAAACGAGGATCATTCCAAAGATGATGCTTCCTATTTTATATTTATTTTTATTTATTTATTTTTTACTATTATTATTTTTTTTTTCATTCCGACCGAAAGGGTCCGACGGGACTGCAACCTGCACTGTTATGATGACTGAACTTAGGCACGCATGACCTGAACGTTTCATCACTCCGTCGAAGGTATTGACGGTGTGACACTTCAAGAAAACGATCCCTGTCATGGACGTACATCAGAAGCAGAGATGCGTCATTGAATTCCTCTGTGCTGAAGGCATTGGACCAATCAACATTTACCGGTGCCTGATGAACGTTTATGAATATAATGAAGTCGATGTCAGCACAGTTAGGAGATGGGTTCGTCAATTCCAAAGTGGCAACAGAGATGTGACTGATGAAATGCGCTCTGGATGCCCATGCACAGCCACAACACCGGAAAACGAACTGAGCCTCCTCCTGGATTTCATAGAACTAAGGAGACTGTCAACTCTGACCATTCCGTTGAAAGTTCGACCATGCTGAAGGCCAGGATTTCCGGTGAAAGGCCAGAGAAAAGGGAGAAATTCCGTTAGCAACATGGCAATGCCAGGGCATACAAAAGTTTAAAGACCACGAAATGTGTGACACAGTTCGGATGTACGGGGCTGTCTCACCCATTGCATAGTCCCTACTAGGCACCGTCAAACTTCAGCCTGTTCAGGCCTCTGAAGGATGCATTGCATGGGCACCTTTTTTTCCGACAACAACGCTCTAATCGCAGCGTTGAAGACATAGAGAGTCTCGGCTGTTTGCTGACTTTTACGACCGAGGCATCAAAGCTCTCGTTCATTGTTTGCAAAAGTGCTTTGTAAATGGCATTGACTATATCGAGGGCTGAGAGCCAGAACTGGCTATGTCCAAAATCCAGCTTAGGAGAAAAATGCAGTTTAAACTTTGACCTTCACTGAAAAATCAGGAAATCGGTTTATTGTTTCGTGCTTCGCCTACATGTTGACGTATTGGTTAATGAAACGGATGGTCATTTTGGAATACAAAATAGTCTTTCCGTTTGGGACAAAATAGTCTCTCCGTTGGGGCGGAACAGCCGAAATTGGACATAATCACTTCTGGCTCCAAAGACATTGGTTGTGTCACTTCATTCACTGGACATAGACAGAACGAAATAAGTTATTTTATGCTTTTATGCATGCATAACTATAACATTTTTAAGGATGAATAAGATTGCATTTCATGACATTTTTACTCCATTTCATTTGGCATACCTACATTGTACGTATTGTAGTTTTAGTTGCACAAACACAGTCAATGCTCTTTTGGACCCATTGAAACAATCTCTTGCAGCAATAACTTTGCGAGGAAGCTCCTGCAAATTCAGACTTGAATAGTTTTTGACCATTCAATATGGTTACAAAATAAATAAATTTATCAGCGTTCTCATGCTATAGGATGGCATTAACCTGTGTGTATGTAGCGGTTCTTCTACATGACGTTCAGTCAGAATCATCGTCACTCCCAGAATCACCAACAGAGGGTTCTGGCAGAAGATCTTTGGCGCGTGTGGATGTTGGGAGATCTGCAATCCATTCATCCACCTCTGTTGGTATAACACGCTGGTTACTCAGCTTCAGGAGATCTCCTTTCTTGGCTGCAGTAACTGGCAACCTGTCATTGTATGCCTTTGCAAGATGACGGGGCAACTGAGCTGATCGACCACGCCCAAAGATTCTGATCTCTTTGAAATTGACTGCAAAGTTGTATCTATAGTAGATAACCCCCGGCTCCTCCTTCCTTTACTGGATACTTCTCATGAGTAGCCAGTTGACGAGATTCCGTCCACATCTCGACGCTTGTTCTTCATCATCACTTTGTCCAGTTTTTGAAATCGAGGAAGTCTTCATGACGGAAGTTGATCACCTTGTATGGATTTCAACGACGAGCCCGACGGAAGACATGGACCCAGTCAAGCATTGAGTGGATATTTGGGTACTTTTTTCACTCTCAATAGCGGCATGCATTGAAACACATTCCATGGGGAATGATCACTCTCGAGAATATGTTCCAACATCATTACTGAAACGACGCCCTTCAACTTCACAACAACAAAGCAATATATATCATTGGGTGGAGCAACACAGATTGTAAACACAGAGTTTGCGGCTATAGTGCACCAACGATGCTGAGCTGGTAGGGATTTGCAATACAGTTGCAAGTCGAAGCTGGCTGTAACAAAGTTCTTATTCTTGGATGCCCTTTCCTTGTCCGCTGCCTTGGCCGTGTGAGCTTCTTCCTTTCATCTGAGGTGTGCTTCGTACTTATAAGTGAAGTAAACCTAATGAGCTTGTCAACATGTATATTTTTTATGAAATTGTCTCACTAAATTACTGTAGCCTTTCTTGGAATATACGTGATGCTACACGCATCTCTATCAGATGCCATGTTGCTGATCACAACTTGATATTTCTTCAACATTAAATGAAATGGGTAAGCTAGGTATGCCAAACTACACTGCAAGATAAAACATTTTAGCTAGAGAGACAATTAACATAAAAGATGTAGAGGTATGAGAGGCTATGTCCCTTTTCTAAGCAAGACTTCCGAGCCAAATCTGGCTATGACCCACAAAGCTACTTCTGGCACAAGATAAAATTCTTCAGAAGGATATAACCAGAACGAAGTGTTTTAGTTCCCTACCTTAATGAAGAGATATGACATAGAAACTTGCGACACTAAAAATATACCTCATGAGCACCCACTTGGTGAGTAAACACAATTTCGCCAAAAATGGACATAGCCGGTTCTGGCTCTAAGCCCTCGATATAGAAAAGTAATTTATGGAGCACAGAAGGTGGCTCGTTTCAATGGTGCCCATTTCCGTTTTCGTGATTCTTCAACGTTTTGAGTTAAAAATAGGAAGCGTCACTTTTGGAACGACCCTCTCATTTGTATCTTTGCGAACATACGATATTGTGTATTGAATTTGAGAAACACTGTAGGTACTTGTTCACATGTCCTGATGTTCCAAAGACGGGATACCCTTCGGTGTTAGCCATCCATTACTTCGGAAAAACTTGTTTCAGCTATATTTATTTTGCCGAAGGACGAGTTACGTCTGATAGGCAATTCGTCGGGAAGACTGCAGAACGCAGTCTGGCACACGACCAGGAACATGTGCATATTAGCCTTAATGGAGTGAATACTGCGCAGGCAGCACCTCCAGGTTTTTGCAGGATACCCCGTTAAAGCCTTAACGAATCTACTATGGTGCTAGCAGCACCATCAATCTATCCAAGGTCTGCCTTAGTTTGGCACCGGAGAAGGGGTACATCACCCTCGCCTAGAATTTACGTTTTGTCCGTTTTTGTCCGTTTTCGCTCTTTTTAGGCCGCAGTGTCGGAAAACCCGAACTAATTTCGGGTAAGTTGGATTGGAACATTCAATAACTTCGGGTTGGTTAGGGGAGGTCAGTCTGGTTTTTCTAACCACCCCTTTTTTAAATTTCGGGTAAAAAATTTTTGGTTAGTGGTGAGTTGCGGTTAGGATCCCTACGCTGGCCCAGGCAACAAGTCGCTATTATCTGCCGCTCCAGTCCGGTCAGCACAAGCTGGACGGCCAGCGAGTGACAGCAGGGACCGTCCGAAAAGGCGGCTATAGCTGCCACGGCCAGCTGCTGTAGGCCGGTCAGCACAAGCAGGACGACCCGCGAGAGCCATTAGGATTTAGGAACCATCCGAACAAGCAAACCTTGGCAACATGCATCCCCATCGATGGAGTAGACACAGCGCAATACCACCACATTCTTTGATTAAAAATGGTTGTTTTAAAAAAGCGTCGTTTTAAAACTTTGGAATTTAAATTTTAGGCAGGATAGGTACAGAACAATATCTCTGTATTTGTGAGCGTCAATACATTCTTTGCGATAGCCTGTCTTTCAATGCTGGCTAAATTAGAGTCCCTTTCATAATTAGCTTTCCATTCTCAACTTCGTGTGTTTCTGTTTAACTATATATTGATAAGCATGAGTGTGTGTGTAGATAAATTTAGGAATTCAGTATTATTTTCAATTTTGCTTTGCCCTGCTGCGAATTTTATTCCTGTAGCAAATTGTTTACATACTTTTCAGTTTTCACTGTTGATGACGTAATTTTAGAATTTCGAAAAGTTTGCATCCTAGATATTGAATCTTTTTACGTTGGTTCTTTCATGTACTCTTAGTTTTCGATTTATTCAAAATCGTCCTACTGCTGAACTTATACATAAACCCTTTGATGACCCATCTGTAAGTATTTCATCGCTTAGTAAAGAAATGAAAGAGTACACACAAGACGAAGTGTGACGAAGAATTGTTGAAGACATGCTATAATATACTTAAATAAGGCTTTAAAAACGCGGAGTTAACCGTGACACCTGTTGAACGTGCGTCAGTAGAAACCGTTGGCTTGCAGCGAGAGCAGTTAAGGAACAAATTAAGATACAAAAGGCATTATATATATATATATATATATATATACTATATTATTTCACCCATAACGGCCTGTTCATGAATAATGCAAGAAGCACTGTAAGAGATTAAAGCGTTACACAGTTTCAGTGCAGGACCTGTAAAAAAAAAGAACTCAAGCTATACAAAATATAGCTAGAGCACGCTGAGAGCGCATACCTCCACCAAGCAGGCAACGGTAACAAAAGATTCAAATTGGTTCTGAAACCATGATTTTCTTTGTATCAACACCAAAATATAATCATTTGTGCCTTTTGATTGTATTAACAATTTCTATAGTTTTCTTGAAGATCAGTTCATAACTTTTAGAATTATGCTGCTAACAAACTTTATGAGAAATATAAGTCAAAAACACGAACGTACCAACCGATCATCGCCAAAATTTAGCAATTTGTGTCTATAAGCATTACTAACAATTCCTGTAAATTTCATGAAGGTCCATTCATAACGTTTTGCGTTATTGTGCTAAGGAGTATAAATGAAATGAAGCGACATACAAACGAACGAACCGACACATCATCACAAAAAATAGGTCATTTGCTCTTTGTAATATCCCTAATAGCTCATGTAAATTTCATAGAAATCGATCCATAACTTTTTCAATTATGGTACTAAGAAAAAACAAGCACACAAACAGATGAACGAATTTTCACTAAAAGTTAATGATCTGTTACTCTAAGCTTGCCAAACGATCCCTGTAAATTTCGTAAAGATCCGCTCATAACTTTTTGAGTAATCTTAGTGATAGACAAAAAGACAGACAAACACGACAAAAACGTAACTTCCTTGGCGGAGGTAATTATGACACAAACGGTATTAGGCTACAGGCGACCTCTTAAATTGGGAGCAGCATCTGCCGGACATTCCAAACTTTGGTAGTAACCGCACTATACCTCTCAACTCCATAGTGCTTGCCACTTGTACTTCATTATTATTTTTTTTTTTTCGACCGCAGTCTGCTACGCATGCGACTTACCCTGACTTCCAACTTTCTGTTTCCGCCTGGTAGGCAGTTAAATTTACCCCAACGCTCACAGCTCAGCTACACTGTGTACGCTGTACTAAGAAACGCACTGATGTCTGCACATCGTTATTTCTACGTTGCTTTATACATTGCTATACTCGTGCTCCCCATAGATATTTTAGGCGCGCTATATAGATAGCTTTTTTTTGTTTCCATAGTTGCGTTCCTTCATCCTGTTAACACTTTCCTACTGTCCAACTCGTATAGAATCCTGGTTTTCCTTGCCTTATGGACCTCCTTCATGCTCATTCCAACTTGTAAAGCAATTATTTTAAACACGTAGTTTCCGGACTCTCAGTGGCAAACATGTATACAAGCGTAATTTATGTTTCAGGGAACATCTTGCTGGCCAACGTGATGATAGCTTGTTTGCTGGTGACTGCCTGCGTGCTGCCCGCCGGGGTGGTGGAACTACTAGCTGGCTGGACGCACCCAACGCCAGTCTGCAAGCCGGTGTGGGCTCTCACTATTCTCGCTGCGCACACTGTCCTCATCACGCTGCCCTGTTTGGCATGGGAGAATCACGCTCGCCAGCATTCCACTCGACCACTGCCTGGATGCGTACTCGTGGCTATGATTATTGCGTCGTGGTGCACGGCAGTGAGCCTAACTGCAGCCCAGTGGGCAGGAGGTTACGGTCCCACACACTGTGAGGATCCTCCCACCTCACTGACACACGATTCGGTAACAGCTTGTGTCGGAGTGCCTTTGGTAGTAATACCAATACTGATCATGACGATACTGCACACACATACTCTCTTGCATACGCCCACAGCCCCTGCTCGGGCCAGCGAAGAGCGATCAACTCCAGAAGCTAACACTTCGCCGAAGAAGACAGAGCCCCAGAAAGACCTGGCACTGGTTGCCACCAACCTGGCAGTGGGTCTGATAACGGGAGGACTATGGGCGGGAGGTGTAGCAATAGACTGGTGGGGCAGCCCTGAAGGTCGACTAAATTGGCTGCCTTCAATCGCGGCTTCGTCTTGTGGGTTCTTATACGCTGCCCACCGACCATTCCGCGTGGCATATTTCCAGTTGTTCAACTATTGTTGCTGCAAAACTAATGTAAGTATGGCCCGCAGGGGCAGGACTGATACGCCAATGGAGCTATACGCGGGCTACAACTCCACCACTACATCACGAACCGAACACGTCCGAGTTCACATAATTCCGCCATACAACATGTACTCGCAGACAACTTCCAGGCCTACTCAGCACGGTACCTACAGTACCTCGAAGGGGTCACGTGCTAAGGAGCGAAGGCATAAAGCGACAACGAAAAAAGAAATCTACGAATTGTGAACGACCCCGCACAACCGAAATAATTTGACATTTGTTGTCTAAATTGGTAAATCGATATATCAATAAGCTTCTGGTGTTCTATAAACGTGATGGTGATTTTCTTAAGCTTAGCACTAGAATCAATAACCTATTAGTCATTAATGTAGAACTAATAGATAAAGTGAGGCAATTCAGCAGTTGCAACTAGTACTGTAGGTGTAGTGGAAATAGTTTTGTCAGCTCTCGATATAGTGAGAGACCGTCCTCTTGCCTTCGCTTTCGTAATTTTTCCTAATATAGTAACTTTCAGCGCGCGAGGCTGGGTGGGAGCCCTGACGCAGGTCTCTTTCGCCGAAAGGCAAATTCACACGCGAGTCTTTTTCTCACGGCACTCGATATGTGCCACCACAGCGTCAGAGAAGTTTCACGTTATTGTGATCATTGCCATTACTCTAGCGGATGGAGCATATTCCAGAACTTGTCTCAGAGTTCAATACTATTTCTAAATTAAGCTTGAAAAACTCGATTTTGGTGGGCGCCGAGCTATTATGTCAAATTTAGGCAAATTCATCATTGAGAAGTCAGGTTAGATTTGGTTCTACATACAATGATAATAATGTTAGGATTGTTGCGTATGTCTCACGCAACTAATTCATTGCGGCTGACTTACAGAAATTCACATCGTTGATATATACTGTCTTTTTTGTTTCGGAAAAGTGATGATAAAGATTATTTAGATGTTTCACGACAGCCGAGGCCAAAGTGCGCGTTCGTCCGAGACTGTCCTCACCCAACACTGTCAGAGAAGAACTGTCGGATGTGCTCACGGCTTTAAGAATGACTCTTAGTGAGTCAGGGGAAGTACATAATTTTTATGGAACAACAATACTGAAGTACTTAAAGAGTACCTTCTTGATTTGTGCGCTTCGATTTCGGCATTATGTTACTTGAAATTTATTTGGAAAAGTTGACCATATAACACAGGACCCCATACACAGTGATGTGAATTATGAACATTATGCATCTGTATTCACATATATGGGTCTTTTTCGTATGGGAAATCAAGTAGCCGCAAAAGATGCTAACTTATTGCTTGCTACAACGGCAGCAGAGAATTGCAGCTGTCTGTTAAATGTATAGACGGCAGGACCTCTACCGATCATCTGCAATAACCTCAAAAGTTAATGGATTAAAACGCACTGTTTCCGAGCACACGCTTGACAGAACACGTATTCTGCCTGGGTTCTAGATCCGGCGAAGATTGGGGGGTGGGAGCAATATTCAGTTAATGCTTTCTGGATCCTTTGTCTGATGGCCTGTTATTGTTTTAAATAGTCTAACACTTACTGACACTTTAATACCGTAGCTCATAGGAGACTAAGCTATTTTTGTGGCATATTTAAACAGAAATTATGAAGTGAATACTACCAATGGACAACAGTGTTTAATAGCCACAAATGACACTGCAAATTCTGAAGCATGACAATTTTTTTTTCTTTTGTCAATGATATACAGTATTTGTATTGCTACCTCACCGTTTGTTACTTTTTTGGAGAATTAAAAAAAAATTATTGCCACTGTAAAATCAAATATATTTTCTGCCGCTTTTGTAATACACCGTTCGATGTGAGAACTAATAATCTACGCGGTGTTCTAAGATAGTAAGAATCGACGTAAGACGGTGCGTATGGGAGAGTGGAAACAGTGTTTCATTTCTCATATATGTTGTAGCATCACTGAACAGTAGCATTAATGAAAAATTGATAATTGAAATCACTTAAATAAACACGCTCCAAATGAACCGTTCGCGGAATATGGTACAGTATAACTCAGTATTATTCATCAAATGAAAATTATTGGCTTCTGCCATCAAGTTCAACGCGGAATTCAATTGTGGGTGTTGCTTAAAAACATTTCTAATTTATGTGCACAGCAGAGCGGGTCTCCATACCTGCTGAAGGTAGTGATTACCAGTAACAGAATGAGCTGTAACGATATACAAATCCCGATCATATCATTCGATTTTACTTGCTAAGGTAGTATAGTGCATGGGCTCTAGAGTACTCAGCGGAATGGGTCTTTATGGCGCCAATTTTTTCGCGCCGATGTTTTGACGCCTTAGTTTTTTTTTTTTTTGCACCCAATATTTTGTGTAACCAAATGTGTTTGACACCAAAACGTAACTTAACGTGACAAAGTCTTCTGTGATTTATTCTGCAGCCAATGTTGAGATTAGTGTAGGATTTCTCTGCCAATATCAAAACGATAACTAGCAACCTGGTTAGGGTTCGTGCTATCGGGACGTCCGTCTTTCGTGCCCACTTTGCTTCCTTCCTGATTTCTTATTCCTGCTTACTAATGCTTTGTTCTGCTCTTCCTCTTCTATCAAGACTTACTGTTCCCATGCGCTTTGATCCTGTGTGAGAACACCTTCGTGCGTGGGTTCCTCGTTTTCTATTGACATACTATGTGTACCTTGTCCTTTCCTCTGTTACATCGTTCCCCTCGGGAACGGAGGCGTAAACTTTTTGACTATAACTATCTGTAACTATGAGGAGCTGCGACCACAGGAGGATTGCATTGGTCACCTTAGCCATTTGCTAGGCCTTCAGGACGTCTGTCTCTAGTGACCACTTTGTTTCCTTCCATCTTCCTACTCTAACAGATGCTGTTTTGCTCTGTTCTTCCTCTTCTTTCTCGACTTGCTGTTCCCATTCACGTTGACTCGTGCATGGGTTCTCCGTTTCTCTTGACATTCCTTATATCCCTTCTTCCTTCCTCTCTTTGGATCATACTGTACTCTGTGGGTAGGGAAGAATAATAATAATGAAGAGTTGAATGTTGATGTTACCTTATAAGTATGAGCAAGCTGACGATTGCATTTTGCATGTTGTGCGACAGTTGCAAGAAAAAGACTCGTTAAGCCGTGCGTAGACGAGCGACATTTTGCAATTTCATTCTGTACCTTTGACATTGCTGTTACAATCGCCACCATTTGCAACCATTTCAATGTTAGTTTTGAGATCTTATTCTAAGATGAATAGGCTTATAGTAATTTCATGTAGTCCATATATCCTGTTTCAATTTCAATCGACGCCAAAAATTAAGGCGCCAAAACAACGGCGCCAAAACATCGGTGCCAAAAAGTACCAGACCCTCCGGTAATACTTTAATTTTATAATTGAGGTGGTGGTGCTGGAACTGCTGCTCAAACTGAAAGACTCCATCAGGGGAGATGGCTATCGACTACAATAATTGCGTTTGCGGCTCTTCCTTGAAGAACAAACGGCTGCTAAGTGAGGAGAGAAAAATAAAGTGATTTTCCTACATTACAACTCGACCACATGTTGCAAAACGTGTGCAGACCTACCTGGAGCCCCGACCAGCACCCCCCTTAGGCTGGAGAAAGCATTGTTAGACAATGTCTTGCCCACCCATGACCTGTTCCGACCGACAGCTCACGGGTTCGAACTGATAGCACGTGACCCGGTTACGCAGCCCTGCTATTCTTATGAAAATGGTAGAAAATGGGCCGACTAGTGTGGATAGCTTCTGAAAACCTGCTGTTTTTTCTGACGAAGAATTCAAAGGCTAGCAAAATGACGAGAAAAAGAAATGGCTGTAGGGATGGATAATATGTGCAGGCACATGCTTGTTGCTATTTTTTGATACATAAATATTACTTTTCACCGATTATCAGCGAGAACATATTCAATATCGTAATATATTTGTTCTGAGCCTTAAAAGCAATATCTTTCAATTGTTCGATGCTTCAACTTAATAAGGAATAAGATGACAAGTCCTTAAACTAGCTGACAACGCCGGTATCGGAAACAAGGTCATGCACGGTATTACGTGGTCACATTCGACTGATACATCTGTGGAAGCCTGTAAAATTGAATATATAGTCTCTGGATAGTCAGCCAGTAAATTGAAATTTCTGTTTGTCAATAATTCTCCTATCTTACAAACTATCAGAACTAAATAATTGAAATTACAGTGACATTATTTCATTCGTGTATCGCTTTACTGACTCTGTAAAGGGATGATAGGAGGTTTTCCCTAGGATAGCGAGGATATAAGCCGATTTCCTGTAAGCGCCTTGGCACAGTTAGTTTGCGTTGAAACCTTGACGTCGTTATTAATATTTTTAAATATATTTATTGCTGATCGGAAAGGGTGCATCAATGCGCGACGTTGCATTGTTGTGCCCTGCCTTGCTTTTTTTTATCGAGGTCGGCCAGGTTTCATCGTCTGGTTTCTGCTCCCGGTGTTTGTATATGACGTCAAAGCTCTGCTAACAACACTTTTCGAAAGCTTTATCTTATTAAAAATTGATTGTACTGTATAACTAGAGCACTCTGAGAGCGCATACCTCCGCCAAGTGAGCCAACGGTAGCAAAAATTCAAATTGGCTCTGGAACCATAATTTTCTTTGCATAAACTTCAAAGCCTAATCATTTGTGCCTTTTTATATTAATAACAGCATGTTCAATTTTTTTGAAGATCCGTTCATAACTTTTTGAGTTATACTGTTAACAAACGTTATGACAAATATGAGTCAAACATACAAACGAACAAACCGATCTACACCAAAATTTGATCATTTATGTCTTTTACCATTAATAACAACTCCTAAAGATCCATTTTTAGTTTTTGAGTTATTGTGCTAATAAGCATAAAATTAAAAACGGTGACAAACGAACGAACAAACAAACGGACCATCACCAAAATTTGGTAATCTACTCTTTGTTATATACCCAAAAACTCATGTTAATTTCGTCAAAATCCATTCATAACTTTTTGAGCTATAGCATCAAGAAAAATGACGCCGATAAACAAACAAACGGATGGACATATCTTCACCAAAAGTTAATCATCTGTTCCGCCTAACATACCTAGCAATCCCTGTAAATTTCATCCAAATCGGTTCATAACTTTTTGAGTTATCCTGGTGACAGATAGACAGATAGACAGACAGACAAACAAACAAACAGACAAAAAGACAAACAAACAGACATACACACAAACAGACAGACAGACAAACACGACGAAAACATAACCTCCTTGGCGGAGGTAATTATCTTTTCTAAATTCACAGTTTCAGATTTAGTGGAGGAATCAAATGTCCTTCTTTGAACTATGACAAAAACTGGTGTAGTGATTGTATATATCATTCACATTCCTTATCTTTACAGGTGCTTATCAGAAAAGTGCATACACAAAATTTAATTTCTTGCTAATAGTCCCTCAAATTTGGACACGTGAGAAACGATGAATATGCCATAAATTCCTTCCTATTGTTTTACAATCTCGATAGCGACATTGTAAAGGAGGTACTTGCAATCAGCAAAGTTCCACCTACTTCCGAGGGTTAACTTGGAAGATGCTTGATTTTTTGTTTTTGTTCCTTCATTTTGAACGCTACTTACTGCATGTGATGAAAGAAGTAATATTATGTTTCCAAGCTGATACACTTCTGTCTTGAAGGTGCCACCAATGTACACTAAAGTGAAACTAAACCGTTCACGGCAGCAACAGTTCATGAAGTGCACCGTGACTATTAATCGTTCGCAAGTTCTGAAGTTTTTACAGGGTGGAAAGCACATCCTGTAGTAGCTTACAAATTGCAACATGTAGTACCGTGTAGCCTGAGCTGAAGGTTACACGAGGCACTGCAGTCATCAAATAGTGTTACACAGGAACGATTGTTGGACGATAAACCTACCGCCGTTTTAGGCAGGTGCCAAGGAGATGGTGAAAGCAAGATTTGAAATTTCCCAACAGTAAGCGAACTTGATAGTCTTCGCATCAACGCCTACAGCACAGATAACTAACGAATGGTTTCTCACTGATAACTATTAGCTTTACCAACAACACCGAAATGGAGAAGGAAAAATCATGTTGCGTTACCGAGGGTAGTGAAGGGAGAAAAATCAACAATAATTGTTCACTTGCGCGCAGTTGGCATGTAATTGCTACGGAAACAAGTTGGAGCGATTCCCACTGAAGCAACAATTAGCTCGAAGGAAATAAAAATAACTTTCCAAGCATATTTTCACAGCCTCAGTAAGGAATGGCTGTCGTGGACTCCGACACGATGCAAACCTCAGCTAGGAAATGCAGTATCTAATTATTTCGTGGCAATGATTAGCTAAACTGCAGGTACTGCGATCGTTTTGTTTCATACAAAAGTTACACATCGAAAGAAACACAACTGGTCCTTCTCGTAGTGGAGCGTAGAACTGATATGAAGGCTTTCAGTGTAGGAAGTAGTTCTGTATGACAGGGCTGTGTAGAATAAATATTCTTACAGTGTTGCGATTGCCTCATGCTCGCAGACTATAGTTCTATCAAATGAGTTGATTATGTGAGTACTTATTATGACTAGTTTTCTAAGTATTCTAATATCTTAACGCTATGTGCATAGTATATAAGGGTGAGTTTCAACGATAATTTTAAGAGTAATCGTTGCTGTTATTTATTTATATGTTATCGTGAGGATAACATGCATTTAGAAATCGATTAATTTAGTACTCAGCACGATGCACAGCTACGACAGAAAAGACTTGCAGACTGTTGACTTTAATAGTAAGAAAATCCGACTTTCTGGATTCACTGTTCTCTCAGGTGTACTGTAAATACTAGACGTGCTCATTTACGCAGGGAGCACTTACTGGCAAAATACTTTATGTCGCAAAAGGGAACATGCAATGTGTAGATGAGTAGCCACAACGTTGCCGTGGTTATATGAAACTTATTAAACCTATTAATAGAAGTTCACGTGATTCATGTTATTATTGAACAAGTCTAAATATTCGTTAGTTGAACACGTTACATCCATATCTCTAAAAACCGTCCTACAATGCTGGTAGCTCCTCCACGCGTTCTTGCATCTCTTCCTTTCTTAATTAGTACGACCGTTACGCGTTCAGTGTGAGATAGGGAGAGATTTTGGTATCGTTGATACGGTCTTCCGAGGCAAAAACAGGAGTCAGTTCAAGTATAAGCTACTAGTGATCGCAGGTCTTGGGTAGAATAATTGCTGCCTAACTTGGAAGATGTTTTCACTTATCCAATGCATAATATGGGCCTGAGATACCGTTGATGCACATTACGATTTTTTGTGAATTTTCCCCAGGTTCCATTGTACCTACCTATATATATGCACTGAAATAAGGCCGGTGGTTGCTCGTTTAGGTACGTACGGCAACAGAATTCGGCTGAAGGACTGGTACGATCGTTTAACGATCCCTTTGGTAATAACATCACAAGTGGTGCAGCACGAATAATAAGTAAATATTTCAGTAATGTACTTGTTAGCGTGTTTGTGAAGCTATTCTGTTCTTAATAAAAATTATTTATTTATTAATGTTGTGTAGCTGTAGTTTGAGCTGTAGGCGGCAGCGTGGTATAACTATGTACGTAAAGTTAGTCCCATCGCTTGACCCATTTGCGACTGTTCTGCACATCTCGCTAAAACGTCACCTGGAGACCCTCAAGACGGTTAGTGCCGTTCTTGTGCGGGAGTTCATGCAAGTAACGTGAACAAAAAAATAAATATATATGTATATATATTGCTCAAATGATAACGAAGAAGCTGCAATGGGCTCTCTTCGGATATCTTGATGATAGAAATTTAAGCGCAAACATGATATATCTGCAAGTTTTTGTAGTTAATTGGCTGCGTCTGTACTCGACAGGTAGTCACGTTCAGAGTGGCTTCGTCTAGTTAGTTTGGTAAAAGGCAGTAATACAATAATATTTTATTCTTAGGAACCATATCCGAGTATATTCAAACCAATATGTACCGTTACATAACGTAGGTGAAACGTGAGGTACCTGCTCACTAGTCTAACTTTCATAAATTGAAGAACCTATCGCTAGCATACCTTTGGTTTACAATAACTTATTAATGCATGAAATGGCGTTGTATATTTCCAACTCTAGAAGTGATATTTTTACGCCAACGAACTTCTCTAACGTTTTCTCTGGGATCACGGTGGAGATGAAGTTTAACGTAGTTGCCCTCATTTATAACAAGAATATAGAAAGAAAACTGTTTGGGGTAACAAAATTAAATTTGCAGATTGACTTTCTTTACGTGTTTCTGCCAAGAAGCTTTCAACAATCCCTTCCTATTTTTCCTGTAGTTCATATTTTGAGTAATTAATGACTACAGTACTTGGCACTAATAAAATTAATTTTATAGAGGAACTACCAGTCTTTGAAAAGTTGTATATTTGCTTCACGTTACATAAAAATGTCCTATGTCACTTTGTTTTCTCATGCGCTGCGTTGAAAAATATAGTGAAACAATGCGTTTAGTAGATTTCAGAGGATTTTCTTACAGTGCTAGCGAGCTATATATGATTTTTTGCAATAATTCGCAACATTTTAATTGAACTGGTTATACGTTGTGGTGAGGAAAAAACGTTTAATCAGAGGAGAAAACGAGAAACGTAAATAGAGACCATAGCGGGTAACCGAGTTTGGGTCTCCAGATGACGTCACAGCTGGCCAGCTAGCAAAGGGGAGGAGTCAGAGATGCGTGTGGGGCTACCTTTACGTAGTTATACCATGGTGGCAACATCTGTAACAGTATATTAGTACTATTGCACTGTAAGTAATTTTGAGCGAACTCCATATACACGTATATTTACGAGTTTATGTTAAGTTATTGTTTCATGGAAAAATCGGTGCCCATCGCTATTTATCCGCATGCAGACTACATTGTATTAGAAAAGCTGCTTCTGAAAGAAAACCATCGTTTGCATGTTATCGGCATCTTAGCTCACTAATTGAAATCGATTTTCTCTTAGCTATTCTCAACGATGAAGCCATTTACTATTTACAATATAACCGAAGATCGTCACATGGGCCCATGACCAAAATTGCTTTATTGCCTCCGTCAAGGAAGTGATGTTTTCGTTGATTTTATCTCTTTGTCTGTCATCAAGATCACTGAAAAGTTTCTGACAGATCTTTACGAAATTTACAGGGATTGTTCGGCATGTTAAGAGAAACGGATGATTAACTTTTGATGAAGATCAGTTCAACAATTTGTTTGTTTGTCTATTTCCTTATTTTTCTTAGCAACGTAAATAAAAAAGTTTCGGACGGATTTTCATGAAACTTGCACGAATTGTTGGTTAGGAATGTAACGAATGGCAAAGGATCAAATTCTTGTGATGACCTGTTTGTTCGTTTGTTTGTCGCTATGTCTGATTTTATGTTTGTCAGCACCAGAACCCAAAAATTATGAAGGGATCTTTATGAAATATTTAGGAATTGTTTGAAAATTTTCGAAAGACACAAATAACCAAATTTTGTTGACGATGCCTGATCAGTACGTCCCTCTGTGTGTCTGACGAACGTTTGTCGTTGTGTTTGTCATAACATAGCTGAAAAACTTAGTGACTGATCTTCAATAAAATTGCAAAAGCTCTTATTACTGTCGAGAGGCACAAATGGCCAAAGTTTGTTGAGGATAAAGAGGAAATCCAATTGCCTTGCTTGGTGAAATTATGCGCGCATTCAGAGTGCTGTAGTTATTATTGCATCTTCGCGAATCTTCATAGCAGTAACGTAGGCGGGACAAACCTAAAAACTTTCAGTTGGACTTGTAGTGAATTGTATGGTGAGGAGCGCTCGCTATTGCTAATTCGTGTTATCAGTAGCAATTTGTTGGTGCTCTGCAAAGCTATGATGGGAATGCATTAATTTCGTGTCGTAAGCACCAATACATAACATTTTGGGGGGCTTGTGCAGACTTTATACCACACAGTATTTGATATTCACGCTAACACGTGATGAATTCGCCACTCTGAAATTTCGCTAGTGATGCGTCGGTATTGCGCTACAAATAAGTGTATCGCCAATACTGCCGACAGATGGTAGCTATTTTCTATTGCATTGGTTGAAATGTGTCCGGTATCTCGCGGTGCCATCTATATGATAGGCTGTTAGTGTGTTAAAATGACCGTGGGCGTATGGAGCTGTTCTGCTGTATTCTCTGCATATCAAACCTACGCAGAAAATTATCCTGTCGTAGAGGTGACTTATATTGGTGAGGGCGATGGTGTTGAGTGAGGTGAGGTACGTTAGGTTAGAATAGAGCTGAAACGTGTGTTTAAGAATTAGGATAGGTTAGGAAAGCGCAGGATAGGTTCTCGTCATAACTACCGCTGAAACCGTCGCCTTTGCAAGTTCGATCCATCGCGTGATCTTTGACGGCTTCTCTAACTGTGACTGTTGCGCCTGCGCGTCTCCACGCGCCAGTGAGTCAGCCTGTGGCCAGCTGCGGCCGTTTCTTATGAGAAAAAAATAAAACGGCGCCGATTACGGCCGTTTCTTACTCTCCTGACACGGCCGCATATGCCCAGCTCGGCTATTCTTCCTAAGAAAGCGACGCCTTGTCTTTCAGCTGATAGCAAACAAGTCCGACAACCGATGGCTTCCTTCTCAGGCTGATGACCGCTTCTCGGTCTATTTTTGTAGAAATAATAATAATGACTCTTGGGTGCTTGAGCCTCTGGGAGTACCAAGCACTTATAGACTATTTTTGTGCTCGCCTAAAAATGCAACATATTTTTGACGATACTCAAATCGTTTGTATATTTTCTCATGGTCATTGAGATATTTGCTTACGAAACGAATATTTTTATGATAAAATTAAAAAGGTTTTAACTAAACATATTTTCACACTCTTCCTAACTGCTGTAACTTTGGATCTCAATTCCTGCTTTTCGCCGCTTTCCGCAGCTTTGCTAAACTTAAGCCTGCCTTAAGTAGAGGAGCTGTGATGTCAATATCCTCTGATGCAATACGTGTGCTGCTCCTTACTCACACTTTTGAATTCTGTACAAAGCAATTTCTCCTACAGCGCTGATGAGCATCTGTCGTTAATATCCTAAGATAAGTATATAAATAAAAGTTAAATATATACTGTAGAACTCAGCTTACAAGAAATCGCTTCAATATAAATGAAGTAGTTTATGAGGCATATATATATATGTCATTTTAAATGAAGTGGCTGGTGGAAATTAATTTAAAACATAGAATAACGAGCCAATCGTCAGGCAATGGGTTTCTCAGGCTGTCGTATATTAATATGTTACTGACAAGCGGCTAAATGCGAGTAATAACATGTACACCACGCGAGGAGAGGTACACTGAAGGACTCGCTAATCGACTCTCACCAATGAGTACTTCTCCTGCTCTTTACACTCTCATACTGTATCTTCAGAATTCTAGACTTAAGGCAAAACTCTATGGCGCTATTGAATTTTCTTCGGAGACGTTTTCGATTTCTCTCAATACTGAGGCTCACAGAACGAGTGTTTATCGCTCTAACTTCAGTGGAAAATAATTGATACATCCTTTCGAGCTGTCGAAGTAGGGGCAACCGAAACCGGTATATGAACTAACCATGCACGTGGTCTAAATATTGACATTCCGAGCTCCAAGTGCCATCCAAAACGCCAGCAATTCACACGATAGAATTCTTCATTCATTGTTTCATGTCTCAGTAAAATCATTTCAAGAAACAGGGAGAAATATATTCTAGAGTATATGCTGAAACTTAAAGCTGCAGAGAAAAAAGTCAGTCATTTAATGGAGCGATTATAAAATGCTTAGTTATGTAGATGCGGTTTCTTTATAGAATGCTGCACGCCATAGTTTCGCAGATAGGTTACCACTGCTCTTTTCTTGAAGTAGGGTTTGAAGCATTTGAAAGTGCGCTGTTCGTCGCACATTCTGCATGGGTACATGACACTTAGTGAGTGCACGTAGCTTGTCGAACTTTTGAATTTTGTTGCTTGGAGAAGAAGGAGGAATAATTATGTTGAGGAGCTGAAATTCTCAAGAACGCTTGCAGTTCCCGCTATGTATAAGGAATATAGCGATTATAAATGTAGCTGCTGCCTTGGCAATCTTCAGTCTGCCGCTTTCATTTCAAAATGTTACCTGCACGAGCATTTATTGTGTAAAGCTTAATGATGTGCTGTTTGAATAGCCCCAATAAACATGTATAATGCATATTTCTTATAACTTTCCTTATCTACAGACGAGCGTAAAACGTTCTTCGTAGTTGAGAATTTCATTACATTTTTACTGGTACATCAGAATAGATTAACAGGCAGGGCTCATGTACGTATATACTTATACTTCGAGAATATTATACCTTCTGTACGTCCATCGCCGCAATCGAGATAAAATTCTCAGTACCATATACATTTAAGCGAAGTCATACGTTTTATCTAAACAAGGAAAGACCAAATGGTGTCTTTTGAAGAGGAATTTGAGAGAGAAAATACAAACTTTATCCAAGGAATCTGCGGCAAGCAAGATAATAAAATAATAATTGAAAGGGGAATGATTTTCAAAACTGTGATGGTTCTGGGCAGTGTTTCGGTGACTGTCCTACATACTGTGTATCCGTTACCTGTCTTTCTGCAGTTATCGAAGGGTGTCAATTTCTCATGAAATAAAATGAACCACACTGTAAGATGCCGGTTTTTTCAGTCTCCTTAAGTTAATGTGGAAAATATTTATCCATCTCGCAGCCGCCAGAGAGAATGCGATCTCTTCCATCCATTGCTGTGCCAAGAATCATTCAGAAATGGCACGAGTTTTGATACCACATGTCCTGAAATATATCTGAAAGGAACCATTCGAGCGGCTCTTACTGACCACCATAGGCACACCCACACTGAACAAGGGGAAAATTCGGGGAAATCGTGGCTAAACTCAAGTCACGTAGAAACGAACAAGTACATGGAAAATAATCACCGGTACAACGTGAAAAGAGATATTACCGCGAATAATCGTGATGTGAACGTGTGCAATCAAGATGTGAGGAGAGATTTGTAAAATATGCAAAAATTTTTACAGACACTGTACGAGAAGATCTCGTCCATGGAGACCTATATGGAAAAAGTGCAGCATGGAGGGCCAAGAGTACCTTGGAATCCACCAAGAATGGAAAATCCTACACAAATGTGGAGGTAGAATCCTGGAACACGTCATCAGCTGAAAACTTAAACAGCCATACCATCACGGCAAATCAGAATGAACAATAAGAACTGAAATCAAATAATGATGAAATACTTAGCAAAGTCCTCGTTATGAACATACGGGGCCTGTTAACGAAAAATTGCAGAAAACAAATGGTACTGCAGGATATAATAAATGATGCAAGTTCTAAATGCCTTGCCGTTACTGAGACTCATCTAGATGATACAGTCTACGATGCAGAAGTTCAAATAGAAAACTATGTATTACATAGAAGTGACCGCAAAAATAGGAAGTGTGGTAGTGTTGCATTATACGTACGAGATCATCTCGGTTCCCACACTAAGCAGAAATTTTGGAATGGAGTGTGTGATTGCATTATTGTCAAGATTGAAAAACTTAGTTTGATATTCGTCGTGTGCTATCGACCGCCAAAATGTACCACCGAAAAATTTGCCGAAATGTCACAAGTAATTAACATGCATTGCAAAGAAGTTCCGAGTAAGTATAGTTTCTATATAACTGGTGATTTCAACTTCCCCTTCTTAAAATGGCTAACGACAGAAGTACCAGATGAAACTGGAAGCTACGGCTACTGGAGATGAAAAAGATCAGGCCCTCTCTCTAGTGCGCCTTATGGATGAATTTTCGCTTACCCAAATGATTTCGTCACCTACGAGAAATGAAAATATCTTGGACCTTCTCTTCGTAGATAAAGCACAGTTGATTAAAAATATTGAAATCCAGGATATAACATTATCTGATCATAGGCTCATTGAAATATCGACTCAGCTCGGAGAATGCGATTCTCATAGACCACAGAAATATTCGCATATAAACACCATCTCCAGTCTACGGGATTTGAACGTACACGATAAAGGAATAAATTGGGACGGCTTGAACGCAGAACTGCAGTCAGTAAACTGGGACGTAAATCTAAGTAACTCGATACAAAGTGAAAGGATCAATGAGACATTCGAAAAGATTTTATTAGAAAAGTGCATGAAATACCTTAGCCCGGCAAAAAAAAAAAATAATAATAAAAATCGACACCAAAAATTTCGTAAAGGACTACTTAAGAAACGTGCAAAAATCATCAAATGCAAAAAATCAACGAAGTTACTGCAACGACAATCCGAGTGCAAAAAGAAGCTAGATGAGATAGAACGTCAGCTTGCGAGATCACACGATGAAGAAAAACGAGAAAAAGAAAAGCAAGCCATTAAAA
>LQNS02278170.1:43731600-43742474 GCA_001587735.2 Parhyale hawaiensis
TGTGGGCGTGGGCACTAAGAGTACTAGCAAAATTCAAGGGGGGGGGGAGAGCGAGACACAAAAGCTAGGCCCTAAGCGGTACATTTTTCAAGGCCTCATTTTCAGTGAAGGGCGCGTGTAACTTTTTAGGGAGGGAGTGTGTCCCCCCACGATCTTCCCCTGGCTACTCCACAGCAGGGAATTATGGATACTATTATCAACTAAGAGGATGGACTTGATATATCACACATCGTGACATCGAGTCCTTGAGTTGAAGAATAAGTTGAATAAGTGCTAACGTATGAACGTTTCACTGGTCCGTCTGAAGGAGTTACAAATCCGTGAAAGTTTCACGGGTCCAGCTAGTATTAAGAATGACTCAAACCACCAGCAAAGTGAATTTGATATGAAGTGAAGAAATAATGAAAATCGGTAGATATGATACCAGTGAAATTGACTTCACGTCTTCACTTCAACACAGACTGAAAACTTTTACAAGAAACGAAAGAAGCACAGCTGCGGTTGAAATGCCTTCCAGCCAAGGAGGTTCTAGTAGAGAGGAGTGCACCCTATCTATTTATCCTACGGGAGCGTTGCGAGTAAACTTTTCCCTTAAACTGGCTGAGTGGCTTATCCAAATCGGAGAGCGGCATTGCCTACGTGAGGTATTGCCTCACGTAGGAATGAGTCCTGAGCTAAAATTTTTGTAGCCATTAACCATCGACAAAATTCCGAGCGGATGGAAGTACCTATGTAAAGGAAACTTGTATCCTCTATACCAGCTTATGATGAAAGTAACAGGGTAAGCAGTGGGATATAAATCTTCAGACACGATTGTCTTGCAAAAATATTGAAGAACTGCCTGTCNGACCACTGCCACTTCAGCCAGTTTAAGATCTCCAAACGCCAGCTTCAGTCACGTGACAAAGCCATGTGTTTACTCGCCCAGGGAAGGCTTGCGCGTACTCCTCCCATTGAAGCTCCTTGCTTCCAGCCAAAATAAAAGCTTGCAAGTTAAATAGTTGAATTTCCCCTATATAATGCGGAGAGTGTGAAGCCCGGTGCCCACGTAACAAATCTCGTTGCCGCTGGTAGCCTAGAGGCAGCTCAACCAATTAGTTTGCTTAGCCGAGGCACGGCTTATTTTGCCTCGAACTGTATAAAAAATTATCAAAAATCCCAGCCGCTCCTGCAATATTCACAATACTAGTGGACCCGTGCGTGAAAAAATTCACGCAATAATCGATATGTTTGCCTAATGCCTCTAGGCCGGTGCGAAATCTCCTCTTCTCTTCATCGCTTCTTAATTTTCTTCATTCATCCCTTGTCGTGTTCTCATCCTTAGGTCTTCAATATTGACAGGCAGAAGTAACATCTTGAGTAAAACACTCCAACAAACTTAAATAAAATGGCAGCTTATATACAATGTGTTCGCTCCGTAGCAATGATACCGTTGATACCGTCTTTCCACCTCAAATATCTGCTTCATTTGAAGTGCTCAAATTTTAACATATGAAGAGAAAACTGCTATGTCGGAGAAAAAACAGTAAGCTAGAAGAAATAATTGTCTACTACCGGTGAAAAATCATGTTTCGCAGGTTTCGTTGATAATTGCATCAAAGTGGGAAGAATAGCTAATGCAACGGAATCATCTGTGGGAAGAAACTGCGAATCAAGATGCATGAGAGTGCCAATGGAAGCTGCAGATATCTTCAATGATGAGCTTTCAACTTCGCCAATGCAAGAAGTGCATTTATACTTGAGACAGCTCGATACTTTGCCATAGATTCGATGTATGGAGAAGCTAATACACGCACGAATCAGACTAAGCCTGCGATATCTTCATTTTTGAAGTTCAACTGTCCCTAATAAGTAACGTTTGCCATCTTCTGCTACCCGGCCTAGTTTCTACCAATCAGTTTTCAATGGAGCTTGAGAGGACGACAAAGAGCCTCCAACCTGGGCTAATTTCCTCCTATCTGTTTTGTTAAACTGTGACAGAAAATGGATAAACCGATAAACAAACAGATAAATAGACATCGGTCGTAATTATGTTGTAGATGAGCACACAGAGATCGACGTTTTAAGAATAAGTGCGCGATGTTCAAGACTTCATACCGAAGTCACAGCTACGACTACGCAGTCGGATTACTTGAGTTGGCTCTATGCTGCTAATGGTAACAAAAGTTGTTAGATGGGCACCGGGCTCTACGTTCAGACACATGGACGGACGGACGTAAGGAACCATTAGCAGAATCTATCTATAACATTATGCTACCTATGGCTCCATACGTTCGTCCATGTTTCCGCACGTTACACTTTCAGTATTAGATAAAGGAATATTCAATTATTCATCTTGCTAGAAGCTCTGATTTTGGCCGAAAGGAATTTCAATCATAGCTATTTAGACTTCTTATAAAAAATTTTCAGTCAGTTTTGAAGCAACGACATGAAGCTTTTTTCGCTCGTATCATATTTACCAATTTTCATTATTTACTCACCTTATATTAAATTCACTTAACCGGTGGCTCATGACATTCTTAATGAGGTCAAATGGTTAGCTAGGATACGGCACGGGAGCACAAACCGGGCAGTTTGAGGCATCTCGACTCTAAAGTATTTTCTTTAAGTGAAAGCGCAATGCCCAAAGAGATACATTAACATTTTGAGAACAGGGGGTTATGGTAACACAAGAAGCTGTCGTTAAGAAAAAGAAATACACAGGGTTTGTTGTACTGTGTCTAGAGCTACCGAATCAAACAAAGCAGATAAATAATGGGCTATACCTTCATTTCCACGGGCCTTTTGATAGTGTGAAAAAAATTGGATACGCCGAATATGAAGGATTAAATTTTCTGTACGCTATGGGAAACAGAAAAAGCGTGCAAATACATTGGAAACCAATACAGGAAGTTCTTTCGTATCTGTTACATATTGTAATTCTGGCGAGGTGACGTTTTACTTGGAGTTCGTGTTGAGTTCGTCATTGTACTTGATTGTGAGAGTAAACTTCAGGGCCGAGTATAGTTATCAGGCTACAGAGCTGGATGGTGAAAGAATTTCGTAAGATCTTCTTGTTTATTGACATCTTAGTAAACAAGACTTAGAAGATATGATCCAAAGATAAGTAGCAACATGCTACTTGACAGATGCAGACTATAAAATACAAGGTCTACATCGAAATAGTGTTACAAGCAGAATGCCGTTGACAATGTTGGTACTACAATGTCAAGTACCGAATTAAGGTGACGCTTGATCGTGCAAGCATTTTAAATACTATAGATTTGCCGGCTTCATTAGAACACCGGTAGCTTCCGCCGGATTCGAGTCGGAAGTCCGTGGGTCTATTACTTTATGTTTACAAGCATAACAAATATCTTCGAGAATCTGGCTACAGGCAGCTTTTACCGATGTAGGTTCCGGCGGAACGTCATTGAGAAATACCATGTCACTCAGAGGCAGTGCTGGGACACCGGTACATTTTGCATGTTCATAAACGAGCTTTTACGTTCTTTATCTTAGAAGCTCTGACCTGAAAGAAGCCGGCGGTGGCTACATCCGCCAGGCATAACTTCGTATGACACAAAGACTGAGTCTATACATTTGAATGTTACTGGCTAACACATTGGAATGTTATGTGCAAATAGCGTATATAACAGTATCTATGCCTTTATCAAGACACAAGTGCGAATTATTTACTGACATAACATATGCGAGATTCACGAGTGGACTCAGAGCACTAAGATAGATTAGAGAAGGTGTGTTAAGGCAGATGGACAGCGTTACGGTAGTTGGAGTTCTTTATAGGGTTAATTGACGGATATTTATTTAGACGGGGTAGGTTAAGTTCGAAGCGTAGCCTTAGATCAAACTAAAGTAAGTGAAAACTTCAATTAACCGTGGAATTTACATAGGTCGCGGTTGTAATATATTGTTGTGTTATAGCAGGAGCAGATGATCAACATTTGGAGCAGATCCCTCTAATCCTTTGTTTGTCTCTTTAATTTTTTTTTATTCAGATCTTCATAAAATTTGCAGGTGTTGATAGTAATTCTAAGAGGCACAAATGACCAACCGACGCTTGGTGATGATCGAGTCAACAGCCTTGTTTCTGGACTAATTTGATTTTTTCGTTGAGACTGCGCTGCCTGGTGGAGGTATGGGCTCTCGGAGTGCTCATCTAGTTAAAGATCATATTTCTGCACTTCGAATGCAGACACTATTGTAGCTAATGCCGGGTCAGAGTAAACAATCGCACGCTTAACTCATGAGTCCACACGTTCAGCCGCGTGAGAGTCAATAACATTAACACGGCGGCATGAGCACATCAGGGGATGAACGCACGTTCAGTAGTTTGAGCGTGAGGTTATACAATGTGGCCCGACATAAGATACATGACATGCACAGCCGTTTAGTAAATTTTGAGCAAATCGGGCAGACAATTTACATTTTCTCAAGTCTGAGACGCATATTTTGGCAGTATTGTTTACCAAGAAGAACAGGACGGTGGTCATGCATGTGTTGGAATTACTAACGTCTCGTGCCGAAGGCACGCACACTCTACAATTTCGTTGACCCGACTTCACAGTGAAAGTCGGTAGCTAACACACCTTTGGCTAGCATATAAATTAACGACGGGCAAGATAAACATCGACTCATCAAGTGATCGTGAGATTGTGGAGTGTGGCCCCGGCATTAAACACGTTAATTAAAAATCAAGCTGTCAGGTGCTTTCTGTCTTCCATAGCTAAATTCTATCCAGTAGGGTGATTAGTGACAGGGTGTCAATGCAAATTAATTGCCATCCTCTTTGACGGCCTCTTCCTGTAGTAAGGAGATTATAATCAGTTTCGAAAACGATTCCACCTAGCAACAAAGAGCATTGCACACAATGAATGCAACTTCAAATTATATCTACTTTACTCTACGGACGGATGGCACTTGGTGGCTTATGTCGCACAACATCTGCAAAACTTTGCAAGAATTAAGCATCGTTCAGGCAGAACAGGCATAGTGACTCAAAAATACTTGGGTAATTAAAATTAATTGCCGACGAAAAAGGAATCAAAAGTATCATGAATATTACTGTATGTGCTGGAGCTTTACAACATCCGCCAATGAGGTTAGGTATGTTTTTTGTCGAGTCGGCTTATATCTTCGCCTGTTACCATGATAACTCAAACAGTTATGGGCGGATCTTTATAAAATTTACAGGGATTGTGAGGCATGTTAAGAGTAAGAAATGATTAACTTGTAGTGAAGATCCGGTCAACCATTTGTTTGTTTATTTGTTTGTCTGCCTCTTTCTTCTTAGTGCCATAGCTCAAGAAAATTTGCATGAGTTGTTAGGTATATAAAGAAGAGTACACGGCCTAATTTCTGTGATGATCTGTACGTTCGTTTGTCCGTCTTTGTGTTTGATTTTATGTTTGTTTGCAAACAAACTGAAAAATTATGAATGGATGATTTTTATAAAATTCACGTACATCATTTGTTATAGGTATATCATGAGGAGTAAATGGTCAAATATTGTGATGATCTGTTTGTTTGTGTCTGTGTATCCGAGTGAGCTAAAAAGAAGATATGAATAAACTTAGCCATGGAGTTGACGGTGCAAGCACGATCAATAATTACTGCACATCGATCGGAGACGTTAAAGTTAGCTGTGGTATGAAAGATAATGGAATAGGGTGGCCTCGATCTGAAGCTTTGGCTATTAAGAGTATGTGACTCCTGGAGGAAAAGTTCGTAGCTGTGGAGCGTCTTGCCCCAATGTTTGTGAAGACGATTCTTAAAGGCATTTATCTCTGCACCGAAAGCTTCGGCGGGAAGTCGATTCCTAATGTTCGCTATGAGATAAGGAAAACCTGTTAGCTTCGAGTAGTTCTTCTATCTTTATGTTTGCCTTTTTGTCCGTTGTTATGGAGGCAATCATTAACTTTTCTGTCAAAAAGTCTCGATGTAGGCACACCGGTGAAGCCATTCAAACACTTGAATAGTTCTGTAACTAGCCCCCTGATCGAGTCGTCTTTACTCGAGAGAGAAGAGTCTGTTTTTTTTTTTTTTTGTGACACTCGTACATGGCTTGCTTCGCAGCTGAGGTGTCAATTTTGTTGTTCTGCGTTAGATTATTTCCCTTTCGTCGATATCACGGCACTGTTGTAGCTACCAGCTTTGAACAGCAAATTATAAGTGTAGGCACACTAGTCCTTTAGACCAACCGATAATTATTATGTCCTTGCATTTGTACTCCGGTGAGCGGCAATGTCACTCTTTCCGTTCAGTAACAGGCAATAAAAAAATTCCATTTGTTCAGCACCGAGTCAAGTATTACTTAATACGTAGAGAGCATTTGCTCCTTACTGATACGCAATGACTTTACTCCAATCAAAATTGTTTTGCTCTCACAATAAGCTCCATCGCCACAGGAAGAAAGTTAACTCAATTAAAAATAGTTACTGCCACGAAACCGCTGGTCTCTTTGTTCCTGGTCATAATTCTGTTGTACTTGGAAAAAAAAAGGAAAAATTGCAACCTTTAATTCACTGATCAACCGTTAACTTCCCTCATTGTGAACGCAAAGTATATCAAGTTTTTATGTAAGCAGAAGGTAAAAACAAGGAGCCATGAATGTAAACAGATATTGGGTATGTTCGGATGGGCCCCAGATTTAGGCTTCGAAGCTTGACTTGTCCGAAGCTTCCGACAGAAACTTTAGCTTTGTCACTCTGAGTCATGTTGCAAGTGTTGGATGCGCTTACGCCATGCCGGCCGAAAACTTCCCATTACTGACAAAGATTCAGTTTCTGGAAGTCTTATGTTTAACGGATTGAAAGTCAGTGCCTGAAATTCGATTGAGCGGGTCGCAGCCAGCGCAGCTGAGTGAAGTTGCACACAAGTAAACGACTCGAGCCACAAAAGCCTAACTTTGAGGCCCAACCGAACAGGACCACAGGGTGCGTTCGCTTGGGTCGTCAAAGTCAATTCCAGCCAAGGCCAACTTTACTTAACTTGTCCCTAATTGCAGACAGGAACTTTGGCTTCGACACTTTGAGTCGTGTTGCGGGTGCTAGAGGCCGCCCAGTAAGGTTGAGTCGAGTGAAATATCAGTTTTGCACCGCAAAATGATCGAAGTTAACGCACGCCTCTCAGGTAACTGATGAATCAACAATTGAATCACGCTTGAATCAACAAGTCGAAGCCAGAGCACCTGTGTGAAGATTCGGAAAAGCCAAGGCTTATTTTCACTGCTTAATCGAACGCGCTCTTTCTTCAGATGTCATGACTCGGTTTGAAAATAGCAGACAAGATTTCCATTAACCCCTTCACTACGGTGACGATACTGCTGTCGTCATGACGACAGCACCGCCGCCCTCCGATGACGATACCCCTATCGTCACTGTTTATTTATTTCTTCCCTGCATATTCTCTCTGCCCGAGCACACTACTATATTCACTGATAGAGCATAAATATAATTAGAATACTTAATGCCGGATAGCGCATCGTATGGCGAAACCGCGCGGTCATGCGGAAGGGGTTAAATTTTGAGGCTTCCTCTCTGTAATTCTGTCTACTGCAACGATGATGGGCCATCGGGTTTTAATACGGTGTGACATATTCATCACAATCTTAAATTTAGCCTAGTGTTCCCCAGCCTGCTATTATCCCGAAAAATACAAACATATAACTAACGAAGAAATTTTGGTGTTTAATGCATTGTAGCGGAACATAAATTGTCATGATGACCCAGTCTGTTTACGAGCAGCACGCTTTCATTTTTCAAGGTCTCCATTTGGAATACTTTCTATAACCCTGCCGGTTACTGTGGTTCTGTCTAATTTCTCCATGCCCAATAATATTTCATTTGCAAGCGTTTCATATCAATAATTAGCCTCTTTATACCTCCGACAAGGAGGTATGTTTTCGTCGTGTTTGTCTGTCTGTCTGTCTGTCTCTTTGTCTGTCTGTCTGTCTGTCTGTCACCAAGATAACTCAAAAAGTTATGAACCGATTTAGATGAAATTTACAGGGATTGTTAGGTATGTTAGGAGGAACAGACGATTAACTTTTGGTGAAGATTTGTCCATCCGTTTGTTTGTTTGTTTGTCTGCCTCATTTTTCTCAATGTCATAACTCAAAAAGTTATTAATGGATTTTGATGAAATTTACATGAGTTGTTAGGTATATAACAAAGAGTAAATGACCAAATTTTGGTAATGATCCGCTTGTTCGTTCGCTCGTTGCTTTGTCACTGTTTTTAATTTTATGCTTGTAAGCACAATAACTCAAAAAATAATGAATGGGTCTTTATGAAATTTATAGGATTTGTCAATAATGTTGAAAGACATGAATGATCAAATTTTAGTGCAGATCGGTTTGTTCGTTTGTATGTTTGACTCATGTTTGTCATTACGTTTGTTAACAGTATAACTCAAAAAGTTTTGAACAGATCTTCAAGAAAATTGCACATGCTATTATTACTATCGAAAGGCACAAAAGATTAGATTTTGGAGTTTTTACAAAGAAATTTATGGTTTCAGAGTCAACTTGAATTTTTTGCTACCGTTGCCTCACTTGGCGGAGGTATGCGCTCTCAGAGTGCTCTAGTCTTTAGTTATGTAATGATACGTCAGTTTTCATACAAGAAGTAGCTATAGACAGACCGCGGCGAGAGTAACCAACCAGAGCTTTCCTCGCCCAGGGCGACAATTTCGGACGGGGGAGGTGGGGCGGAGCCGAATCTGAAGCAAGGCTGGCATAGGAAGTCCTCGATGTAAGCCACCCTTGTTTTATAACCAATTTATTTAGGCCTTATATTTTCACTTCAAGATACTTGATACATGTTTCATTGATGCAGGAAAAAAATATATCGAGTGCCTGAAAGTAAAACGTTCAACCTAAATGAGAAATATCTAAAATCCCAAAATGAGGTTCGGTTGTATCAAAAACTCCTATGTACACTGTGACTTGTTCAATAGCCGTACATCGGCAATTGTTTCAAAGTTGCTTTGAAATTACGTGTTCTCTTCGATTTCGTTTATTTCTCGGACTTCATATTTTCTGTTGGTAATGCTCCACAATAATATGTTTGATCGTTAGTACACACGCACTTGTTTGCAATAAGCACGCGCCATTCATGTGAATTGACGCACACAGGCCGTACAAACATCTAACGTGTGGAAGGGGCATCTTTCTTTCGACAAAAATGAAACTCGCACTTATTTTCTCGTACAATTCAAACTACCGCTGAAATCTTGAAACTAGAGAGCGGTACGAAGAAACTCTGACAGTATCAGCGGCTGCCAGCTGTGTGAGCAGGATGTACGCGCCAATAGTAAACTGGTGCCAATCAATCCAAGCTGCGTTCAATAGCTGTTTTTACCTCCCCCAATGAAATAAGTTTTTTTTCGAATTTGTCTGTCTGTTTGTTTATCTAACTATCTGTGTGTTTGTCTCTTGCCAAGATAACTCAAAAAGTTGCTGACGGCTTTTTATGAAATTTACAGGGACCGTTAGGCATGTCAAAACCGACGAACAGATGATTAACTTTTCGTAAAGAGCCATTTAATCGCTTGTTTGTTTGTTTGCCTCTTTTTTCTTAGTACCATAACTCAAAAAGTTATGGACTGATTTTTATGAAATTTACCTGAGTTGTTATATCGCGATGAGTAACATCTGTTCGTTCGTTTATCTCTATGTTTTATAATATTTTATGTTTGATAAGTCAAAAGTTAAGAACAGATTCTTATGAAATTCACATGAGTTGTTAAATTGTTGTTTTTGGGGATGATCATGCTTGTTCGCTCGTTTGTCTCTGTGTTTTGTTTTTTTTTTTTTTTTTGTTGTTATGTTTGTTTGGTAAATCAGGAAGAATAGGTGATCAAGTTTTGGTGTTGATCAGCTGATCTGTTTGTGTGTTTGACTAACGTTTGTTAGCAGCATAACTTGAAAGTTATCAACGGATATTGAATAAAATCACCGAAGCTGCTATTACTATCAAAAAGCACAAATGACCATAATTTGGAGGTGAAAATGAAATCACAGTTTCAGAACCAATTTGAATTTTTCAGTAACGTCGCTTGGCTTGGTAGAGGTAAGCGAACTGAAAGTGCTCTGGTTAATTGCTATTATTGCGTCCGCTGGCGAATATCAATTGAAAATCCAAAATATCAGCAAGTTTCCGTTTTTATAACTGAAATCTAAGGGTAAGGTCAGAAAACTAATGTCTTGGGGAAAAATAGCAAGGAAAGGTAACCCTTGTACGTAGAGCTCGACAGGCTGAACCAGTCAAGATTTGTTCTGCATTTTTATCTGCCTCGACAGTGTTCGGTACGTGTCATAAAACAAGCAATCAAGTGTCTACTTGTATTTCAGATAAGTATCGGTAAGTAAATCAGTTTCTCAAATACATAAAAGTAAGGATTTACTGTTTTCTAGTGCTAGACGGAGCTGTGAATGACACAATTATAATAACTGTGCAGTAGTACGATAATAAGTTGGATGTGTGGATGTTTTAATTGATATTTGGCAAAGAAACCACTAGCGCATACCTCTTCCAAGGCAAGCAATGAGGTAACGTGACATTGAAACTGATCCTGACATCAGCAGGTCCTATTCTTCATCGAAATATCGAATTTTGTTATTTGTGCCTCCTCACATTTGAAACACTTCTTATAATTTTCTTGAAAATTCGTCCCTAACTTTTCGAATTATGATTTGACAAACACTAAAACATACATAGTGAAACACACGAACGGATGAATCGATAATTACTGAAATTTGGTCATTTGCGCTCTTTGACATTTCTAGCACTTCCTGCAAATTTCATAAGATTTCTTCATAACGTTTAAGTTATTTTACTGACAAACGCGAAAATACGTAGAGATATGTAAGT
>LQNS02278170.1:43796585-43813300 GCA_001587735.2 Parhyale hawaiensis
CCCATGCACGAGGGTGTTCCCACACAGGATCAACGCGCATTCGAACAGCAGGTCGTGAAAGAAGAAGGAGGAGAACAGATGGAAGAAAGATCAGTATGAGTTACAGGCGAGAAAGCAGCAAAAGGGGCACGAAAGACAGACAAGACGATCGTGATGACGACCCAACGGGTCACGGATCGTCTAGTATGACTTAATTCTTTTACATTCACTAATGACTGGCAGACTTCTACGTACTTCTAAAACTTTTATGCCCAAAAAAAATACAAAAATACTAAGGCTTGAGCCTTGAAGTGTATTACGTTGAGCAACTGTTAATGATATCCTTTGATGTTTGCAGTAAACTTATTTCGCAATAGTTAGTGAAATAAAGTCTCATTTTTTAGAACAGAAGCTTCTAAAATTCGTAGTATGCTCGATTTGTAATGAAATGCCAAGTAAACAGCTGATTAAAATGGTTGTGAAATTTATTAGGTAGCTATACGGGCTAAGCGAGAGAATGAGAATAGACTGCAGAGCTGAGATGTGAGTTGGAGCAATTTGCAGCCATAAAGTGATGGAGTCCGGCCAGAAGTAGAAGTGATGAAGCATTACCGCCAGGAAGCAATCTAGCATTCGAAGCAGTGAAGTGATGAAGCATTGGCCGCCAGGAAGTGTTGTGATCTAGCATTGGAAGCAATGAAGTGATATAGCATTGGCAGCACTGGAGTGATACAGCATTGGCGGCCGTAAAGTGGTCTGAATGATGAAGCACTGGCCGCCATGAAGAGATGTAGTATTGACAGCAGTGAAGTGATTCAATATTGACAGCTTTGAAGGCATATTTCATTGGCAAACGTGAAGTGATGTAGCTTTGACAGTTGTTAAGTGATATATCATTGGCCGCCCTAAAGTGTCATAATGTAGGCCACTGTGAAGTGATTTTAACTCCTCCGGCAGCCATGATGTGTTTCAACTAAGGCACCCAAGAATAATGCAATACAGGAAGTCATGAAGTGATATAACGTAGACAACCAGAGGCAGTTATGTGAAATGAAGTTGACAATCATGAAGTGCAGCTTTAGATGGTTCCAGTAATGAAGGGTTGTTTCAGCCATAAATTGTCATGTCTTAGAATCATTTACCGACTGTCTTGGTGTCTTTATCTCATAGTTGAACATGTATTTTTAGTTCATTGTAGGTACCAATTTAGTATTATTGTGGTTTTAATTCATTTTTCAACATCGCTGGGTTTCGTTAACCTCACGTTTGTTGCGGGTATTGGAATGAGGTCTAGTAAAAGCTCTACATACATCAATTTCTGAGCTTATTGCTTCAAGTCCGTCATTGGAAAAAACTCAGCTGAATTTGATATCAAAGTACATTACTTGTAGTTTCTATGAGCCAATTTTTTCCGTAAAATATTAATATTCCCTGAAATTATAATGAATTTTCAATTTTTCTTGGTGTCCGAAGGTATGATGTATATCGCCTACTGAGGATACATGAAGGTGAATTCAGATTCCCTGCTCTGCAGCGCATTCTTTATGCTACGAAGAGGAAATTAATCTTTGTTTGAGGTCTCTGTGATTATCAGAACTCATTTTATTAACACGTAAATCGGCCTCCTGGCCCAATTGCGAGAGACCCGATTTCAGTGTCCAGTCTATGTATGGTGTTGTCTATGCTTCAATTATTTATTTCAGAATGTGAGAATAATGTTTATGAATGATAATGTACCGAGAACATTATTTCGACCATAAGTTCGGAAATTGAACAAAATTTTCAAAATTTAATTCCTCAAAAATTCACTAAAATGGTATTCCAGAGATTATCTTAGTTTATGAGCTACCGAAGCAGAAAATGGCTCGGTTTTGACCGGTACCGAGTTCTCGTTCGGTCTGAAGAAGTGACGCCGCGACCAACACAGCATCTCACGCCAGCGCTGAACTTTCACTAACGTCAGCAAAAACGACAGCAGACAGCGAGAGTGAGAGGAGCGGCCAGCTGCTGCTGGGGCCCGAGCTGCTACACGCAATGACGCGGACAAAATGACTTGTGGATCGGCAAGGTTTAGTTTTTCTTCCCTGGTCAATGCCTCTTATCTGCGGAATGAAATCGCAATTGGTGTCTCACATAATAAATGCCAACCTAATGAGCTGACAATTATTGAACTCGTAGTGACTTGGGTTGAATGCGCTACTTAACTTCTTCGTGAGCCCTGTAATGAGTGCAGGTTAACTGATTATTTGCCAATTTTATTTACATCACCGAGGCTACAGGCATCCTAGGCGTTTTAGTGTAACATTAAAACCCAGCTAAAATAATAATAGATTTCGTGTAGCGCTCTCTCGTATTGAGTTCAGTTCCAGCGGCGCACATACGAGTTCATTAAATAAATTCTAGGGCTGTTGCTCACGGGGGCAGCGAGACTGAGAGCACGCTAATTGAACAAGCACTAATAGAAGGAGTGGAAATGGAATTACAACCAACTGGAGGGAGCGCTTACAGGAATAGCCGCTGAAATCCTTTGTTACTGATTATTCAAGAAAATTGTTGCTCTACTGAAACGAGCGGAGCTGGAATTAGCGCTGTTCGGAAATAACAAATCGGAATGAGTGCTACCCAGAACGAGAGCTAATAGAAGCAAGCATTAAATGGAACAAGTGTGAATGGAACAAGTGTGGACAATGCTGCGTAGCACGAGCGAGTGAAATATTTCTTGAACTGCTGCCCTAGGGCTCTATCAAGGCCCCCAAGAAAAAAGAATTCTTCTAGGGGGCCTTGGCTCTATTTGGATGTGTTAAATAGGACGCTACAAGTTGGAAGAGCTTCAGTCATGGTATCGTCGTTACGGGGAGGGATCAGCGTCCATGAACCAGAGCTTTTGGTTATTATTATTATTAAAACTTCACGCTTGAGCTCCCACGGACAGGTAATATTACCCAAATGAAGCATCTTGCAACACCGGGAAGCCCAAAACGCTGCTAAAGGAAATCCAGCAAAAAACCATTAACAGCTGACTTAAATGCCTGCAGGCCAATACGACCAAAAGCAGATGCCGGCAACAAATTCCAAATCTTAGCCGACTAGGGCACGAAGAACCGACAGAACTGATTAGTTCGACATCTGACAGCCTCCATACTGAAAGAGTGCGCTCCGCACGCAGCACGAGTCTCTCTCCCAAAAACGTTGAGGGCAGGGAGAGAAGAATACAACCAATGCCTCTCATTATTGTACACGTTATAAAACATACATAGCTCTGCGACTCTTCTCCTGTGGGACAGGTTCACTAGATTATTATCAGCTCACGGCCTGCTGGCTGAACTAACAAGTCGGTCTAACAGACGCAAGTGAGTGTCAGCAGCTGATGTCCAGACCGTTGAGCAATACTCCGCTGATAATATAATTCATTCAAATAGGTAAACATGTTGGCTGAACAGTTTGTTCCCATTGTGGTATTAATAGTCCAGAGAATTCCATTTTAATGTAAGAATTTGTTCTAATATACACAGCAGCCACGGTCAAGAAATCGCCTCAGAGCCGTCACTATGCATGTTCTGATGGCCTGCCCGGTAAAAAGACTTGAATAAGACAGAGAATGTATGGCATTATATCAAGAACGAATTACTCAGATAGAATATTCATAATCTTACTGAGTTGTGGACAAAGTAATAGAAATGTGGTACGCCTTTCCACCGGAGTTCGGTAGAAAATAATTCGAGGAGATACCAAAGCGATTAAATGTGGCCAAATCACAAAGGTGTTGTGATTCTAAATATTGGCAACTCTGCAGTGTTTGTGTTTGAGATCAATTACATTTTATTGTTAACAATATGAGCACACGATTAGTTTAATTAATATCTTCATAAAGCCATGCAGTATTTAAATAAGGAAATTTCAATTAATCGATTGTTATTTGATTCATTACGTTTAGTAGTATTGAATTTAACGTAATTTAGAATCTTATAATGAAAATGTTGCCGGTGCGGATTTTCTTACTGGCGCTAATGTACTGGAGATGCTGAGTACAATTCGTGAATAAAAACCGGAAACAGGCTATATAAAATGCTACGCATCGGTCAGCAACGGTGACCATCTTTAGGCCAGTTAAAATCTAAAAAAAATACAAAACTCGATGAAGGTACGCAATTTAAACAGTAACATGAAATGAAATAACAAATGACTGAGCAAAAATCGTCACTTGCTTCCTATAGAATGTGAACTGTATAGCGGAATGGAAGGGGTGGTGCACCGTTAGTTGAAGAGATTCAGAAAGTTCGAGAGTTCGTTATATTTGACGCTGATTTGAGGCAATTGCTGTCTGCTGGCTAGGGCTTGGGTTTTCTTCAGTGATGTGCTGTCCCGACATGAAGATAAAAGGCTTGTGATTGGAGGCGGATCCTTTTGGAGTTCAACACGGAAATGCATATGGATGCTACTGCTCGCATATCGGTGCTGTTTGCGCCGCTTCTCCAGCGCGCAGGAAGAGTGGCCCACATAAGTGGCGTTACAGCCCGCTTCTGAACAGGAATATTTGTACACTACTCCGGAGAGCTGTAGTTCTGGCGTTTTTGGTCTATTACTGAAAACGAAGACATCTTAAAGGGCTTTAAGAAAGGCCGCAGGGGCATTGTGTCGAAATCTTCGTTAAAATTAGTCCTGATTTAAAGTTTCTTAAGTACTGTACATGCACAAAAAATGAGCCAGTTTGGAGTACGCCTCGATCCTTTCTCACCCCACTAAATACAAATAGGCGTTAAAAGTAGTCGACGTTATAAATGATAGCCAAATAAGGAAGCCTCAAAATTCAATACACATCTTGCTTCGTCATTCCGGGCCAGGATCGAAGATACAGACTAATGAAAACAGAGACAGACGCTTCTAAGCTCGCCTCAGCTTTTCCTTAATATCTTTGTGATGCCATCATTAACACATGTCTGAGTGGGCTTTCAGCGTTGTGACCAGAACTAACCTAATATTTATTTACTAGTGGACCCGTGCATGAAAAAAAAATGACTCAATTATCGATATGTTTGCTTAGTATAGGCCGGTGCGGAAGGACTCGGAAGGGTCGGGGAGGAGGCCTTGGGCGTGTGGGGGTGGCTCCTCATTTTTATGGTAGCCTCTTCTGTGGGTCAGGGACGTCCGTGCCTTTATGACGCGGCAGGGGTAATCCAGTGTTCGCTATCGAGCCCTGCTAATAAGCTCCAGTCAGCTTACATGCAATGTGAGCGTCCCGTAGCCACGATACTGCCTTTCAAGCTCAAATATTTGCTTGATTGACTTGCTGAAATTTTTGCCTATCTTTCTTAAAAAGCGGACACAAATTGAATAAAAACACGAAGCGTTTAATTATATTAGGATATATTTCGTGTCCGCTTCCTGAGAAACATAAGCCAATAATTCAGCACTTCAATCAAGCAAATATTTGAGCTTAAAAGGCAGTATCGTGGCTACGGACCGCTCACATTGCATATGAGCTGACTGGAGTAGCATTCAGGTTTCTTGTAGTGTTTTACTCAAGATTTTACATTTGCCTCTCACTATGGAAGACTCACGTGAAAGAAGAAGTAGACTGGATAAGGAACGTAAAAGAAGAACGAAAATAGTACAGTTTCAAGCAGAGTCTGGCACGATGGCCATTGCAGATTATACGATGACGATGGTGTGTAGACCATCGCCATCGGAAAAACTACGATGTTACGATGGAACATCGCGAGAATCCGTCGGCGATAGCGATGGTCCGATGGAAATCGTATCAAACAATCGACGATGGCCATTTTCTCCATCGGCGATGGTGTTATGAGGAAGAAATGGTCTAATGAAATGACTGAACTTCCCATCGGCGATGGCATACGATGGACATCGTCATCGGTTGTACTTCCGATGCCGATGAAATAAAGCTAAAACCACAGAAAAACAGCTTTACGAGTTTGAAACATTCATTTTTTAGTAACATTAAAACAAAGAGGGGGTTACAAAGTTTATTTTAAAACGTTTCCCAGATTTAACAATGTCAATTAATAATCTGGGCCTTACATTTCGCACTTTTTATCAGCTAGGAATAGTAACTGGTTTGAAAATCGCACACAGGCCGAGGTTATAAGAGATGCTGCTTTTATTCGATGTTTGTGGTCTAAGATGTTTGCATTTTTAAAATGTGTTAATGCGATGATCCATCGCCGATTGTGACGCCCTACGATGGCCATCGCCGACGGTTTCTTCATCGTAGGTCATCGCCGATGAAAATTGGCGAATTTTGTTCCGATGCTGATGAGCGATTGTATAGCCATCGTACCATTGATTTTGCTATTCTAACATAATCGGAGATGCCGACCTCTGGTTTCAACAACAAATACGCACAACCAATGGAGAGAGTAGACGCATCTTTGCGATACAGGAGCCACTCTCACAGGTCCAAAGCCTCGGCCCCGACTCTTCCGAGTCCTTCCGCAGTCGCCTATATTAAGCAAACATATCGATTATTCCGGGAATATTTTTTACGCACGGGTTTACTAGTTTCATATAACGACAATAATATTTGTGCTAAGCAGAACTAGAAAATATCTATTCAATGAATGACCGTTGTGTGCTTATATATTTATATGTTCCGTGTCAAGCTCTTAAAGAAATAGATAAGAAGAAATTAGCACTGGCGTTTTTGGTTTCAGTTCTCTGGTAAATTGATACTGGTCAATTAATAGACTTCTTTCTTATTGACTGCATTATTAGAAGTAACGAAGCAAATGGTAAAATATTCTTTAGCGGTCAGCAGGCAGGCAAAGAACACGATGATTTCTTGGCAACAAAAAATTTTGTTCCATTTTGAGTTCTTCTTTGAACAGAACGGCTTTTCTCTTGAGGAAAAGAAGACTTCCGAGTTACATGACATGAACGAGTATCCTGGTTACAGAGCTCAGTATTTATTAGGAAACAGCATCGACCGCTGGCAAAAAGAAATATATTGCTTTTCAGCGTATTATCGAAGGAAAGCTTGGCGTTGCTCAGCTCTAGGATGCTTATAAGGAAATCAACATGAAAATTGTGATCAATGGAGATGGGTCATCACAAAATAATTCTCTCGCTGTCATTTTTTACAGTGCAGGCAATTTAGTGTATTGATAACAACTAACAAGTCATTAAATGATATAATGAACACCATCGTGTGTTTACTACCTCTGCCAAGAGATATATGTCTTCGCCGGGCCTGTCTGTCTTTTGTTCGTCTGACACCAAGATAACTCAAAAAGTTAAGGACGGATTTTGTTGAAATTCACAGGCATTGTTAAGTATCTTAGGAGGACTAGATGTTTAGCTTTTTGTTAACAGGAGTTAATTGTTAGTACGTTGAAAGATATAAATGATAAAATCTTGATGATGATCGGTTGGTTTCTTCGTGAATTTGACTGATGTTTGTCAGATTATATGTTAGCAACGTAACTCAAGAAGTTATGAACGGATCTTCAAGAAAGTTATTGAAACTGTTAATGTTGGTAAGTGGCACAAATGATTAAATTTTAGTGTTAATATAAAGAAAATTATGGTTTCAGAACCAGTTTGAATTTCTCGTTACCGTTGCCTTGCTTGGAAGAGGTACATTTGCACTCACAGAGTGCTCTAGTTTGTTTAAATATTTATGTACTAGAGTACCCAGGCTGTCAGAAATGACAGTGAGGAATTGTCGAAGCCCTGTAGCAGCGGACGGTGCGTGCTGCACAAGTTATGCTCAAAGTCGCACAATCGATTCCCCAAGAAAGGCGCGGTCTTTGTCACGGCCTCGGCACTCTGAATGAGCAATTCTGCTTGTGCGCATATAGCTATCGTGGGGTACCTACCTAAGAGTAGGGGATGGCGGGTCGTTGAAACTTCTCTTTCGGTCCCATAGTTCATAGCGACTCGTCGTTGGCTGCAGCTGCACTTACTCCACTGGGGCCAGTTGACATATGGCTGCCGCACAAACCTGTGCGTGTGGAAATCGAAGGGAAGGGTCCAGTCAAAGTTGACTTTACTTTTACCGTCTTCATTATTTAACACATTTCTGTTGTTAATATGCATCTGGAGAATACGCAACTAACGTCAACTAAAATTGTCATAGGAGATGAGTGCTCTCTATGCCAATTATAGCAGCACAGTTGTCGCCCTCTTAAGAAGAAGAGCAAAAAACGTTTACATTAAGAAGCAGAAAAACATTGCCCAATGGAATTAATTCCCCGCCGCGTTTCATAGATACCCAAGGATATAGCTTCGGTGCATCTAAATTTCTTTTTCTCTAGTAGCGAAAATTCTCCATCGAAGGAAGACAGCAAACCCAAGGAATTGCCTGCAGCCCTGTAAAAAATCACTGCTTCGTCTGTGCTTTGTCGATCGGCTACTGAATTAATAAGCCGTGAACTGAGAGTAAACATATGTTTAGATGCATGGAGAAAGTGATAACATAACAAAAAATTCAAATTCATGGCCGCGACAAGAGAAACTGCAAGCATCTTTATTGTTGCGATGTAAGGAACTGTTTCAAGCAAAAAATTAATTCAGATAATAAAGGGATAAGGATCTCACTTTTACTTTCTCTGCAACCTGATCATGGATCTCCATCGCGTCCCAACTTGATTACAAAATTTGCAACCTGGTCTATTTTTTCACTATCTCTATTCATTTAGATACAGACACGAAATACATAAATAAGTATATGAAGCGTTTTATAATATTAGGATTTGCATGTCTCGTGGCACGCTCTTAAGGAAATAGGCGAAAAATAGGCCACTTTGCACATTTTGTAATTACGATGCGTTGTCATGGAGATCGATGACCAGGTTGCAGAAGATGGCGAAAATGGGATCCTTATCCCTTTATCTGAATGCACTTCTTCCATGAAACAGTTTTTGAAACCGAAAGAATGAAGATACTGTTTTTGCCGCTTCTCTTAGCGCTGCTATGGAGTCTGATTTGACAACTTTTTCCGTGCATCAAAACATACGTTTAAACAGGGGTAAAAGCGAAGACGATCGATCTAAAAGACATGTGCGTCTATTTAAAATATGGACGTTTCGACCATATAGGCCATTATCAACAATCTGAAATCTTAAAAAATTTCATAATAATACTATTGTAACAAATGGTGAAATTCAGAAAATTAAAGAAAATAATAATTGCTTACAAGCTAGGTTACACTATTGCGGGGCTATTTTCAGCGGATATGTCGTCTTTTACAACCGAACTTGATAAACATATGTTTACTCCCAGTTCAGGTCGTATAAATGCAGTAACTGATGAACGAAGGTGACAAGGAGCAATGATTGTTTTTACTGGGCAGTAGACACAGTTGTTTCTTCCAGCTTGTTGTCCTTCTCTGACTTAGCAGTTGTCGTTTGAACAGAAAAAACTTCGGTGTGCTGAAGGCTTATCCTTCGGTATCTAGGATATGCGTCGGGGGATTCAATTCAACTCAGCAATGCTTTGCTGCTTGCTAATGTAAGCTGTTTTCTGCATGGCTACCATCTAAGGTGGGGGACGACTGAGCTGCTTCGATGAATCGAAAAAAAGAGCACTTATATCTTAGGATAATTTTAGTTGGCTGTTGTAGCGTATCCTCCAGGAGCATATTAGTAACGTAAGTACAAATGTTAAATGAAGACGGATCTTCACACATCGCTCAGTGTCATTTTTGACAGCGCGGGTACTCTAGTCTATATCATTATTCTGCTTGTCGCTCCATTAGTTAGTTGGTTAGTTTGTTAGTAAGTTAATTATTTGGTTAATTACCTAGTTAGTACAGCCGTGACGCTTTCATCAGTATTAGATGAGATGATTATGATTTTCTTCAGGTATCCTGGATACGACATGGCAGGGGATCAATAAGAGAAGGAGTCCAGTTCAAGGAACCTCTACTGAAGCTCCTTGTCTTATGTAGACGATGTTCTGCCTAAAGTGGAACATTTTTACCTCCGCCAAGGAGGTTATGTTTTCGTCGTGTTTGTCTGTCTATCTATGTGTCTGTCTGTCTTGATGTTTGTCTGTCTGTCACCAAGATAACTCAAAAAGTTATGAATCAGTTTGGACGAAATTTACAGGGATTGTTAGGTATGTTAGGAGGAACAGATGAAAAACTTTTGGTGAAAATATGTCCATCCGTTTGTTTGTATATCTGTCTCATTTTTCTCAATGCCATAACTCATAAAGTTACGAATGGATTTTGATAAAATAAACATGAGTTGTTAGGTATATAACAAAAAGTAGACAACTAAATTTTCGTAATGATATGTTTGTTCGTTCATTCGTTTGTCACTGTTTTTACTTTTATGCTTGTTAGCACAATAACTCAAAAAATAATGAATGGATCCTTATGAAATTTATAGGGGTTATTAGTAGTGTTAAAAAACATATATGATCAAATTTTAGTGCAAATCGGTTTGTTCGTTTGTATGTTTGACTCATGTTTGTCTTAACGTTTGTTAGCAGTATAACTCAAAAAGTTATGAACGGATCTTGAAGAAAATTGCACATGCTGTTATCTAATACTAAGAATGACCGTCGTGTGTTTATATATACATAAATATATATATATATATATTTACATGTTTGGTGTCACGCTCTTAACGAAATAGATAGGCGGGATTTAGCCCAGGTTGGACGCTCTGGTTGTCCTCTCAAGCTCCAATGAAAGTGATAGGCAAAAAATAGGCCGGGTTGCAGAAGATGGCAAACGTATGTTGAGCAGGGACAGTTGAAGTTTCAACAATGAAGACATCGCAGGCTTCATCTGATCTGTACGAGTATTAGCTTCTCCATATATCGAATCTACAGCAAAGTACAGGGCGACCTTATGTCTGAATGCGCTTCTTGCATTGCCGAAGTTGAAATCGTAGCACTGAATATATCTGAAGCTTCCGTTGGCACTCTCATGCTTCTTGATTCGTAGTTTCTTCCCACAGATGATGTCGTTGCATGAGCTATTCTTCCCATTTTGATGCAATTGTCAACGAAACCGACGAAACATAAGTTTTCACGGGCAGTAGACAATTATTTCTTCTAGCTTACTGTTTTCCTCTGACGAAGCAGTTTTCTCTTCATAGGTCAAAATTTGACCACCTCAAATGAAGCAGATATTTGAGGTGGAAAGACGGTATCAACGGTATCTTTGCTACGGACCGAACACATTGTATATAAGCTGCTATTTTGTTTACGTTTATTGGAGTGTTTTACGCAAGATGTTACTTCTGCCTGTCTATATAGAAGACCTAAGGATCACAGCACTACAAAGGATCAATGAAGAAAAGAAGAAAATTAAGAAGCAAATAAAAGAAGAAAGATTCCGCACCGGCCTAGAGGCATTAGGCAAACGTATGGGTTATTGCGTGAATTTTTCACGCACGGGTCCACTAGTTACTATCAGAATGCACACGTGATTAGATTTTGGAGTTTATACAAAGAAAATTATGGTTTCAGAGCCAATTTGCATTTTTCGTTACCGCTGCCTTACTTGGCGGAGGTATGCACTCTCAGAGTGCTTTGGTTTTTTTTTTTTTATGTATGATTCGGCATCAGAACTAACAACAAACAATGCTTTTGTTCTGTCGAATTTCAACTGGTTCCTTCTGTATTAGATAGGGGAAACTTAAAATGATGCGGGTTTGAGTTATCAGTGTAAAACGTTGCTTTTGTTCTGTGGAATATTTGCAGGTTCCAGCTGGTAAATTCATTGCAAGTTCTTCAAGCCCTTAAAAGTAGAATGACCCTCGGGATGATGTGATTTTAAGTACCTTCTGGGTTCAGAGTGTCCCAGCCGTTGAGCATCCACGAAATCACGAGCTGAAGCTATACAGATGAAACTCGTATCCTGTATACCATCTCATGATGAAAACAACAATAGAGGGACTGTGACGGCATCGCTGAAGTAAATATTCCGGAGAATACTGCTGTTTCTTCCTCAGTCTCTGAGGAAGGCGTGGAAAATATCTCTTAATAGCGCATGGTTCTCAAACCCCCCCCCCCCTTTTACTAATGTCGAAAGTTCTTTTGTTCGAAGTTCGCAATGCAAATTTAATGGATCACTGAAACAGAAGATGAAATTTTCTTCAAAGCACAGCAGAAACGCAGAACAACAGGAGGTTCGTTGCTGTAATAATGTATTTTCATGCTATACCCCATCCTTTTATGATATCAATTAGCCCGATTCCAATCAGTTGTTATTTATGCCCTAAATAGTGTAAGTCAGTTCATCCAGCTGCCACTCCTCTTCTTTGCCTTAGCTGTTCTCCAGTAATGTTGACTGCATATACAATATTTTCATCAGAGTACAATAATTTAATGGCGGCAGGAGATATTTTATCGAAGAAACTTTAATTTTCTTCTCTCTTCTCTGCAGTTTTATTTTCTGGATATCTTTCTCGTTTCGTCTAAGCATAAGCAGAATTTGCGCTTCGTAAGATAGAATAAAAATACACAATCTCAGCAGAATAGAAGTACTATCTACCCTCTACGGTACAGCTTCAATCGCCTGCAGTACTTTGATTTTAAATATGTGATTAGGTAACGGCCCCCTTGGAGTTTAGCAAATAAATTTTCGCAGAGCTACATCTTCTAAGAAATAAACTTAACAGAAGAAAAACAGTTACTGTAATAAAACTCCTCTTAACTGTTTCCAACTTTTTCCTATATATATCACTCTTTAGCTTGTCATAAAAAGTTGTTTACTTCTTATTTCAAGACTTTGGCATTTTTTACTTGATGCAAATCATTAAGCGATGCTTCTCAGGTATATGAATTTTATCAAGTTTGGTACGCTGATAATGAAGATATTGGACTCACTTACGGCTGGACAAAATCTGACAAGCGCTGGTGAAGTTAAGCACAGCGGCTCGGGAAGTGAAAGTGTTCCGCGCAGTGCAGCGACACTTCGCTGCCCAGTGTGTCGGTACAGGTGTGGGTGCGCGTGGTGCGGCAACTGTTCGGTGGAGGCAGCAGGTGGTTCCAGTGCCACGGTAGATTATAATTATTATGTACTTGGAGGGCACTTTCGCTACGTAGACGTGATAAGCTTTATTTGTTGAGGTACGGCTGACAAATTGATGATAGCAATTGAGGGTAACAGATGTGTGAAGATGATTTTATGATACAGATATTGATTTTAAAAGTTACAACTGTAAATCTATGATCTGCAAAAGTACAGTCATAAAGACTCGGTTTTGAACAAAGGCACGCGTTATCATATTAGACGCAGAGATTACTTTGGTGACTGTGCTTGTGAGATCAGCTGATAAAAAAATGAACTAATTACTGCTCACTGAAACTTTGCAGTGATCATTGATAGAATAATTCTGGAAAATGCCAATAAAATCAACATACTTGCTTATTTTTGTTGCACTGTCGTCAATGCAAGGTTATAACTACACTAACACTAAATATACCTTAGAACTTTTTCATTTCAGTCATTCACGAAATAGAGAAAAAGGAGTTGATAAAGATTAAGATACTGTACGATCTACTGCAGTTTTGTATTTATCACCCGCGAACTAAGTGAGAGAGGTTATACGGTTTTAGTTGAATATTTATATATATATATATATATTTTCTTGAGATGGCAAAATGTAGATGACGATTATAGAAGCAGTTGAAGAAATTTTGGTACCCACGACGCGCGTTTCGCTGTTCTCCNGAACTAAATTTACCAACTTTGATCCTCCCACCTGATGAGCTGGAGAACAGCGAAACGCGCGTCGTGGGTACCAAAATTTCTTCAACTGCTTCTATAATCGTCATATATATATATATATATATTTGTATGTATATATGTCTGTCCACCCAATAAGGAGTTGAGCAATCTTCATAATTTTTGTAGGGAGTTTGGTGGGTTGACCTAGATGTGACCTATGCCAAAAACTAGACTTAGCTGGCCATAAAAAATGACAGTGTTGAATTTTCTCCACCGATTTTCCCTTCACCACGGCAGATCGTCTGGAGAATGAGGCGTTCTAATTTTTCCTATGTTGTTATTGAAGAGCTAATCCATGGAGTGAATGCGGCTGTGCCCTAGCCTCGTTCATCAGCAAGATTTTGTTGAATTTGCCCCCAACCGCCATCGAGGCGTTCAAGTTTAAAAATGTGATTAAAAAATACCCTACTACTACCACTGTCACGTGGGATGCTGGCACCACGTAGGGGCGTATAATATTAGTTTCTAAGCGCGCAGCGATCAAGACACGATTGTAAAGGCTGATGTCTGTTTGTTTGTGGGTTGGTTTATTTATTTATTCAGCTCTTTAATTTGTTTCCGGTAACACAAGAAAACTGGCCGAAAGGAAGCGCTCATAATTAAAAACATACAGATGTCGAAAGGTGAAACAAAACAGAATGTATGAATAAATTTTTGCTCTATTTTGCATGAAATGGTCGAAAAGACCAACCTAGCGCCGTGGACAGCAGTTAACTTGCAGTATAACGCAGCTAATTACATTAGTAAGTTGTCCATAATGATTATCCACATTTTTTCTGGAATGCTCAAGGCAATGGTAGTTAATAACGTAAGCCAGTCAATGTACTGTATCAACAAAGCAAAACTTTCAGCATATCCTTCCTTGTATGCTTCTACTTCATTTCTTGTGCTTCAAGGACTTTTAAGTTATGAGCGTTTCTTTCGATTAGCTTGTTCTGCGTACAGTTGTGTATCTACTTGCAGATTCAGTTCGTGTTCCCGTCCTGACAATAAAGGGATACGATCGTCAGAGATATCAAGCCTTGAATGAGCTTCGAGTCGAACGTACCGTCCGCATGATTGTTGCATCGGCTGCATAGAGATGAAGGCGGCTGACCCATTCTTTCAACCGTCCGAGGGGTTTGGTCCGCTCTCCAGAAAAGTATGACAATTATTTACCCAATCAGTACCACGTGAAGCAAAAAAAGACCCTGTGAGGCAGCTGATTCAAAACATGTCGAAATAACAGCAGCGCCGCCAGATCTTTGGGTGAATATTCTGCTGAGTTGAACTGCCTTCTCAATACTGCACCAGTTTAATCAAGCTCGATCACTGCTTTTCACAGCACCATGAACTTACAGCATTCATTCATTACCCTCGCAGCAGCGAGCATCCTGCTGGCCCGCGCCACACTAGCCTACCGACTGCTGCTGTCGGTGCCTGTGGCAAGCAAGTCGCTGCACAACCTCTTTGGTGCTGTGGCTCTCAGCCTCACCGACGCTGGCCATGACGTCACGCTCATCTCTACTTTCCCCGCGTCGGTGCACCACGACAGACTCACTAACATCAATGCTATGGGCAATGTGCCCCTGCCTGTGGATAACATCTTCGAAGTCCGAGGAATCTTTCAAGCCGCTAAAATGCTACTGAAAAACGCACTTTACATCGGAGACGCAATGTGGTCCAACCCAACTGTTAATGATATTTGGGATAAACGTAATGAGTTTGATGCTCTTCTCATGCCATCATATTTAAATGAAATCAACATGCCGTTCCTTATGAACTTCACTGGCAGTTTCATGCTGGTGGTCACCCCGGGGGTGGAGTACTACGGTTTGGGTGCAGCAAGTAACTGGTTACCGCCATCTGTCGTCCCGCATATACTACTGCCCTTCGACGAACATATGACGTTTCTCGAGCGCTGCGCCAACATGATTATGCTAATATTCACAAGCATTACTGTACCTTTGCTGTATTTTGCTGAGCAGGACCGATTTCTCAAGAAGTTCTTCCCAGATATGGACAATGTCATGAGGTGAGTGTATGTAACCATACTAGGGTCTATACCTGTTACAGTACTCCACTCACATACATTGGTATGAAGGGTCTATACCTGTTACAGTACTCCACAGTGTATGTAACCATACTTCCCAGATATGGACAATGTCATGAGGTGATATTCCAACGGCAACCATCGGCAATGCCACCTCGACCAATCCCGGCTGCCCAGTTTCATTCGTCGAGCAGTCATAAGCCTCCCCCACCTTTAACCACACATTTTCAATATCAACCCAATCTCCATCCACTAAATCCATTGCACACTCATCCTCAACAACCTATCGGTGCTAATCTCATCCCCTCTACCTCCCAGCTTCACCATCCCACTATAGGCCAGCCGCATCCACCCATAGTCATTAAACCTCACTCACCTGGCTGAGCCAGTGATGGGCACCGTTACATGATATCGGAGGTCGTTACCGTTACTCGTTACTTCAATAAAATTACCTGGGCGTTACCGTTACTCGTTACTGCCACAAAATTGCACGGGGCGTTACCGTTACTCGTTACTGTAACGACCGTTACTNGTACTTATCTGTCTTAATGAGTGTGACGACTCTGACCTGTCCTCCTGTCATGGAGAAGCCTCGGCTATGCGAGTCTAAGTGCTACCGACAGAGGTACTCTGCGGAGCAAGCCACTGCAAAATTTGCTACTGTTATCAAGTACGTTAGAGCAGGCCTAACTTCAATTTTTTGCCGCAGAGTTCGTAATAATATCTTTATTATAATAAAAGTAACAATCTAGGAATTTGGTAACTGATCTCTATTTTCCATGTAAGAGATATATCTATAGAAGAGTTAATATCTGTTGTGTGCAGAATGAAAGCCTTCCAAGATACGAGAGCTACAGTATTAGCGTGTCATGGCTTGTAAAAGGTGCGGCACAGAAACTTGCTGATTTAAAAGGTTAATAATAACAACATTATCTAAGATATTGGTATAATTTGGTCAAAATCTCATTCTGCACTCCTTAAATTTTATTTCACATT
>LQNS02278170.1:43867278-43904372 GCA_001587735.2 Parhyale hawaiensis
TCTTCACACAACCAGTTCTTCAAAATTCTAGAATTAAGGCTAAAAGAAAACCTCGATAGGTGTATCCACTGTACCCTGTATACGAGATAATAAATGATGTTTGTTTGTTGTGAGAAAATGCCAGTGAGAGAATCATTAGCTATACTTTTCGCCAGTATAAATAAAGTTTACCCGCCAGTAAGCTTCTGCAACTAAAATAAATATCTAGACAATAAAGTGAGGGTGGAAAGTCGATTCATAGTTGTGGAATGCTGAATTCCCGTATCGTGACCTTGGAGTGTTCGTGGTTTCGGTTTGATCCCGTCTGAACAGAGAAGAGAAGTGTCTGTGTTTTTGCTTGTCGATTCCTGTGTTTGTGATTGATGTAGAGATTGATCATGCAGACGTACCTTAATACCATAGACCTCATTCTGCATTGCCTGCACACTGCAATTGGGTTTCTCGCAATTGGGCCTCGAGGCCAATGTACGTAAGTGTTAATAAATGAGTTTTAATAATCACAGAGACCTCAAACCAACACTAAGTTCTTCTTCGTACCATAAGGAATGCTTTGCAGAGCAGGGAATCGAAATTCACAACCACGTATTTTCAGTAAGCGCTATATATAATTCATTCTGAGACAAAGAATAATGGAAAATTCATCGTAATTTCTGGGAATGTTAAAATTTTGTAGAAAAAAATGGCTCATAAATACTACACGTAATGAACTTTAATATCACATACAATTGATTTTTTTCTAATGAGGGATTTGAAAAGCAATAGCCTTGCTAACTGATCTATGTAGAGCTTTCGGGATCCTACGAATCACCCTAAGGAACCCCAAGGAACCCAAAGAAGACGAAACTCCCAAAGGAAGTGAAAAATTAACTAGTAACAACAAGTTCTAGCAAGTAAACAAGTTCTATCGACAAGAAACAAGTTTTAACTCTTGAAAACAAGTTCAAACCAGTAAAACCTTGTAAAAATAACTAGCTGAAAATAGGGAAAACTAGTTGTAGCTGATGGAAACAAGTGAGAACTTGTTTTCACTAGTTAAAAATAGTGTTCACATGTTAGAACTAATTTTCACTCGTTAGAACGAGTTTTTACTAGTTAGAACTAGTTTTCAGTAGTTAGAACTAGTTTTCACTAATTATAACAAGTTTTCACTAGTTAGAACTTGTTTCCACTAGTTACAACTTGTTTTCGATGTTTAGAACGTGTTTATTACGCAGAACTTGTGTTTACTGGTTGAGAATTTCACTTCCTTTGAGTGTTTCGTCCCTTGTGGGTTTCTTTGGGAGATACGTTCTACAGTCTACATACATCAATTTGTCAGGTTATTGCTTCAAATCTGTCATTGGAAAAAACTCAATAGTATATGATATTAAAAGACATTACGTGTAGCACCTATGAGTGAATTTTTTCTGTACAATTTTAATATTCCAAGAACGTATGATGAATTTTCAATTATTCTTGGTGTTCGACGGTATGATATATATCACCTACTGAAAATATATGATTGTAAATTTAGATTCCCTGCTCTGCAGCACATTCCTTATGATACGACGAAGAAATTAATCTTTGCTTTAGTCCTTCGTTGTCAAGCTACCTCAATTCACACAGAATATCCACACCACCCAAAACATGAGTCCATTGTCGCACTTTGGTAATTTACTCCCGAGGTTGGGAAACATTGTGTAATGTGGATGTCAAAGAGCTTTTCAAACCTGAGATTTTCTTATTCCTCGCCTCTTGTTGTGCATTGTGGTCGAACAGCTATCTTGCAATGCCAAGACCTGAACTGAACAATTTCTCACATGTTCGAAGAAAAAAGAAATCTTCTTCTTTAATTGCGGCGTTAAGTATATTAACAGAGTTGATTTTCATTTATTTCATATAGTGCATGGCAAATATAATTTTTACCTACTTATTTTAAAAATTTAAGCATTTTCTCTTACTAAAAGAAAACTCTCCTCACCACTCAAGCTGTCGACTGCACCCACGTCTCTATAGGTTAAATCAGGATAATGGTGCGGATCGCGGAGCAGCTCGATACGCCCCGTAATATTCTTACGTCCTCGGTAAGGTTTGTATTGACATATTCCAGTGCGGTTCTCAGCTCTAGCAGGCACTGCTAATAATTTGTAAAGCTCGCTGCCTTTGCGCAAAAACAAATAATCAGGAACTTCGTAACAGAGAATGTCTAAGTAATAGTATCCCTTGCTAATCATGAACTGTACAAAGTCGGCATCTTCGTAGGTAGACACGTGCTCTATGGCCCACAGATCCACCGTCACCGTATCGAAGGGGAACTGCTCCAGGATAGGCCGCTCGGCGCGCTCAACGTCCAGCACGAAGAAGTCAATGTGCGTGACGTTGATGGCCGCCAGCAGGGACGCGATGGGCACACACTGACCCTCGGTGAGCAGGGCGTTGTACAGAAGGAAAGGGTCTTCGAAGTCTTTTTCCTGGAAATTAAAGTGACTGTATGGGAAAACACAATAGAGAACTAAATTATGACGCCAAATATCGCAACATTTTTTGTGTGAAATAAAATTCTGTATGAAATTGTTAAGCAAGTTCGTAGACAATTGATGAACCTTGTGCAGTTTGTATAGCATAAGACACATGGGAAATTCCTAGATTTTGCTTTAGTTTCATTATGACTTGCAACTAACACCATGTTCTGCAGAACATGTCTGCACACTACTGGAAGAACAATATTACTTAATCAGTTTTGCAGCATAATACGTCACATGCATTACATGTACTAAAAGCATAGCCTCCAGCAATTTCTAGCTAGAGCTACAACAGCTTACCATTATGACACGGCCTCGATATATTTAGGGGAAAGTGACAATGTCCAAACCCAGAGAAATATAATAGTGTGCGAGTCGCAAAACCGCGCTGACCACTGTGTAGGACAGTGCCGGAACAAGTGCTAGATACCTTAGAGTAAATTACTTTACGACTTCATTTCAGTAGTTTTTCAGAAACTCAAATGCATTATACAGGAAATCAATCCTTCCCACAATACGAACGATGAAGTTTTGTTGCACATGGATACTTACTTTAGCCAATCGGCCAGTGCCGCGCTCCAGGCCGGCAGAACCGAGACCTTCCACCATTCGAGTGATGAGCATCTTCTCGGGGAACCCCGTCACTGACAAACACGTTGGGCTCAGCCACGCTCTTCTTTGCTTGGAGCGAAGTTTGTTGAAGTTGCTGAGGTCCGGCTCAACTAGCAAACCCGTCCATCCCAACTGTAGCTCGAGGTCCAGTGTGTGCGACATGTACTCGCCATCTAGAGCCCCAACCTCAACGAAGAATCCTTCACGTTTGTTTTTGAAAAAGTCTTTTATGAAGCTTCTAATTAATTTGGCAGAGAGGTAGATGTTCCTCTCATTAGGTGCGATCGTGAGATTGTGTGGTTGAGAAGACGGTGGAACTAGATAACGTTCCCTGATACGCTGCAGAAGTTGAGGGTCTTTTGGTCTCAGAGGGCCCAGCATTCTGATGGCCACCTGAACAATGGAGAGAAACAGCGCAGACTGTATGAGCAAGACTTCTTTCCAAAATTAATATATTAGGAAACAAACCCTGTATTTCGTTTTCCACACCATTAATTCAAGTTCACACTGACTGCGGTATGTAGCACAAAGTGTTTGTACATTTTGTTGCGTCTCGCAAACACAACTTCGTGTCTACCTAAACATTGCTAGAATGTTAACCGTCATATCAGCTGGTTATTATGTAACTTGTGATGACGCAAATGCCTCCTCAACCTTGGGGTAATTAAAAGTCTGGCAGCAGCGTTTATGAGGAAGCAACAAAACACCCGACACTTGCCGAGCTCTGAAGAGGTCAAAAGACTGTACTGTGAACCCGGTCTTCACGGACAAGGTATTTTGAAACTGATCACGGAGTAAGAACTAACATATCTAACGTTTACGAGTCACGCGTTAATGTACAAATCAGTGAGTTGCCTTGTTTATTTCTAGGACATAGACTACAAACAACGTGCCTGACAGCCTGTTGGAACCGGCATTCTCCAAGTGAGTTCTAAGGCCTACTTAGATCTTACCTATTAATAATGATGTACTTAATATATTCATTCGTGGAGAACAAACACGCACTTGTTAAAATATACCAGCAATTGTGAATTGTAATCGATTTCAAAAATTACAAAAATTATACGTGAAAATTACCATAACTTTCAAAAACTGGGAAAATTTGCACGAAACACTACATGCAAGTGCAGTGCATTTCATTTACTATAATATGATACACAATTAATTTGGTCTCAATCAACCAGTGGCGTACTGACAGAGATGACGCCGGGGCGCACTATTGTCGTTCACGACGATTGCGCGTTCAGGTAAGCTTTGCTGTGCGCGCCACCACTAAAATGAACACTACCTAGGCTAACCTAACCTAGCCTAACCTAACCTACCCTAACCTAACCTAGCCTAACCTAACCTACCCTAACCTAACCTAACTTCCTTACCTAACTTTCTAACCTAACCTAACCTAACCTAACCCAACTTAGCCCAACCTAACCTTTCTAACCTTACCTAACCTAACGTAACCTAACTTAATCAGCGATACAGCGAGCAGCGCGGCGCGCCAACTTGAACGCCGCTCACAGACACACGATCTGCGTACACGAACAGGCACACAAAGCGGTCGTGAACGACGATAGCGCCGCCGGCTCAGGCACAGCACACGAAGTTGAACGCCGCCTGCACGTACACCATGCCCGTTCACAATCGTACATAGCAGATGGCGAGGTTGACGCCTGTGCCGCCGGGGCGGTGGCCTGTGACTTCAAATGGAGGGGCACCATTACTACGTAGGCATATAAGTATAGCTGAACAAATTTTGTTAATATAAATTTATAGCGACTATTACTCCACTTTTAGTAATTTTGTGAGGACACTCTTGTGTTATTCTTGTTTCTCCTAATATACACCTGTACGATGCATTTTATTAGAGACTTAAAGGCATACAAAGCAGGAGTTGCCAACAGGCATTAACTAAACTACACACAGCACGTACATGGATATGACATTTCTCGAAGCTGTAAAATTTGAATTTAATCTCTAGTCAAGAATTCAGTTTATTGTTTTTTTTTTAGTTTTAGCTGAATTCATAGCCAAATTCACGAAGACATTATTCCACCTCGTGTAGGCAGGTGGAGTCCGAAAATACTGAAGTCACACAGCTGAGTAAACTTTGGGCTGACTGACACTTGAAATGCAAAGAAATATTTGTTAAGATGCCTCATCAATTGAAAATGATGATAATTAATAACTTGCTAAAAAATGGCATAAAATTTAAACATCAATATAATTTTTAGCATCAACAAAGTTTTACATTAAAACTTCACAATTTTTATATCGAATGTTTGTGTGCATTTTGTTTTAATTTGAGAACTTAACTACCATAATTAATTCTAATAGTTATGGGACTCAGCAAGCTAAACGACAAATAAAGTAACAAAGTTTAATTTATGACAGGAGTAGAATCAAATCAAATCAAAGAAGTGGATATTCAGCATAATCTAGCCATTGCAATTAGTCGCAGTCAAATTATTTTGACACAGTTTGCTTAACACTTTTCTCAAATATGTGTTGGAAATTTCTAATATACGGACGGCTCTGGTGTTCATACTTTGCTTTGGGTTGCCATGTCCGCTGCTGAATGCAGCCAAGGGGAGGTCAGTCTAGGTCGTGCGTCTGGTAGAGCGGATAGAAGGTTCATGTTACTCCTCACATCCAGATCAACAACATCTATATTGTGGCGGCTCGCTATTTGGACGGCTTGGATGGTGATCTTGTTACCTCCGCCAAAAAGGTTATGTTTTCGTCGTGTTTGTCTCTCTGTCTGTCACCAAGATAACTCAAAAAGTTATAAACCGATTTGGATGAAATTTACAGGGATTGCTAGGTATGTTAGGAGGAAAAGATGATTAACTTTTGGTGAAGATATGTCCATCTGTTTGTTTGTTTGTTTGTTTTTCTGCTTCATTTTTCTCGATGCCCTAACTCAAAAAGTTATGGATGGATTTTGATGAAATTAACATGAGCTGTTAGGTATAACACAAAGAGTAAATGACCAAATATTGGTAATGATCCGTTTGTTCGTTCGTTTGTCACTGTTTTTAATTTTAAGCTTGTTAGCACAATAACTCAAAAAATAATGAATGGATCTTTATGAAATTTATAGGGGTTTCTAGTAATGTCAAAAGACATAAATACTCAAATTTTGGTGCAGATCGGTTTGTTCGTTTGTATGTTTAACTCATGTTTGTCATAACGTTTGTTAACAGTATAACTGAAAAAGTGATGAACCGATCTTCAAGAAAATTGAACAAGCTGTTATTAATATAAAAAGGCACAAATGATTAGATTTTGGAGTTTATACAAAGAAAATTATGATTTCAGAGCCAATTTGAATTTTTTGCTACCGTTGCCTCACTTGGCGAAGGTATGCGCTCTCAGAGTGCTCTAGTTTAGTCTGTGAACTAGGGATTGCCGACTTCTGACTTCGGACCGTGCCAGCGCTATGTGCTGAACCCAGTGTGCCAATTCTTACCACTGCTTGTCTTCCTTCCGTCTTTATTTGCTTGTATGACAGCCATCTCTTACTCCTTATATTTAGTTAACCATTTACTAGAGGTGTTCTGGCTTGTAACTATAATCTAACTCAATGATTGTGAAGGGTCTAAAATCGGAAAGTGTACAGGCTTTCCATGCCCTGAACTTCAATCTAACATGATCATTAGCTAGATCCCTAACTTAATATTACCTAAACTCAAAATTATCGGAACATCTCGCTATCTCTAATTTCACTTATTTCTGCTAGAAGCTACATGGCACTGAATATGCACTAATATGTTCTGGTGCGTTCTCCATGGCATGTTCTAATGATTAAGTTGAAATTGAATTCATTTTGAATTCACTGGTCGCATGGTTCATTTCCTCTACTAACGGAAGTTAAATTTTTCTTGTAGTATCGGCAGTCTTCTCTTCCCTTCGTTCGCTGCTTCGAAGGTTGGAGTTCTTCTTGAGCCCAGCAGCCGCAGAACGTGAGTTCTTCTAATCCTTTTAAGGTGCTTAAATCAGCTGCTTAATCTATTTTTCTCTGTGTTATTCATAATCTCTTATTGCCGCAATTAAAATATATTAAATCTTTATCATACTTAATTAACGTAATTCTTATTGGGAAAGTTGACTAAAATTTAATTATTTATTAAATAAAACAGTTCATTGGTTGTTGCTTAGCTAAACTTCTTCCGTTTCTATGCCGAGCAGCTGTAGTGGTTTATCTTCGGTGTCTACGGGGCTCGCCGTTGCAGCCGTCTTTGCTGCTCTACTCCCGTACGAATAACGTTGGCAGCCTTTCGCACTTGCCCGAATGAAGTTGTCGCTGCATGGAGCCTGATAGTTTCGTCGAGCCAGCTTCGCAGTCTAGTCTATTAATTGTTTTGACCCTTGCATTAATATAATATAGTCAGCCTTTCGTATGATTTGGATAAATTGAATTATATTAATTACACTTTGAAGTAACTCTTTTTCCATGAACTGAATTACAACTATAGAACTTACTACATTAAATCTATAACTCTTCAGATCTCCAAAAATTAGTTACCTCTTGTTCGCAGATTGTAATGAAACCTTAGCTTGGAATATATTAGCGTTTTGTCGGGCCAGTGACCTTATATGATAGGAAAATAAACTATTTTAAATCAAAAAAATACTATTTGTGAAGTTTTTGTTCAAACAAATAAAAAGTCATTTATAGTATTGTAATAATCGAACGAAACGTTAAACTAAAATAAAAGAAAAAAACTTATCTAGACGAAACTTGAATCACGTTTTATTCCTATCCTTTGTGAGCGTGTAGGGCAAAGTTCTCTACAATATGTTACTCTCTGTACACCCGCGGACAATACAATTCCATTATATTACACCTTTATTGTTCTCTAGTTTACAGGCTTCAAAATAAAACCTAATACAAGTATTATATTGAGAACATGCCCTACTGAAACTATTTCAACTTATGAGGCACTAGATCGCTACAAGACTAGGAATATTACATACATCAATAACATGTCGATTGGATCAATAAAGAGGATTGCACAAGATTTGTACGCAGTCGATTACTCTATCCTATAATTCAAGTCGTGATCTACGTACTGAGTCCGTATGAAAGTTTTATACCTTGTTTTGAAAGCCTGATCAGACATTGGCTCTTGAAGCTAATTATAAGGCAACAAATTATACATGTGTACACTCTGGAAAATGGGAAATGGCTTTTCAACCTCTAGCCTATCTATTGGTAACTTTAAGTTGCTACCACGAGTAACATGTTCATGGGTGGGTACTAATGCTCTGTAGTGCAGCTCAAACATACCTGTATCATGGGATAAAGCTCCAAGCAGAAATTTCATTAAACAATAGTTGTACACATCATGAAGTTTAAGGACTTGCAACTTATTAAAGTCACCAGCAACATTGGTTCACGTTAAAGGTACATTATTGTCATGCATTAGAGGTCTAAGTACGTGCGCTGTTGACCCTCCCCATACAATACCCTGAAGAAGGTGGAGGTACACTAACGCGTAATACAACTTCATTAATGATTGCCGACTCAAGAATCTACGAACAGCACGGATGGCTTCTTTGGCTCTGGTGATCCTATTGCACACTTCGTGAACAGGGCTTGAATAATTCAACTTTGAATCGATTACTGCACCCAGATACTTAATAGACAAAACCCACTCTAGTTTACTACCACTTAACAAGATATCTGGCAAACCAGGTAACGGTCTTAAAGTAAATAGCATGAGTTTAGTCTTACTGGCGTTCGGAGTCAATCGATTCGAAGTAAGCCACTAGTACGAGCAACCGTGCACTAAAGCTATTGAGTCGGTCCACAGCGCGAGAGAAACAAGCGTCATTTATGTAAAAAAAACAGCTTCGTCAGCGAATAAAATTGACTGCACATCGTTGAAAGTCGATATATCATTGATGTACACGTTAAAAAGGAGCTCTCCAACCACAGACGTTGAGGAACTCCTATAGCAATTTTGCTCCTCCTCGATTCAAAACCATCGACACAAACATTCTGTTTTTGATCAGTGAGATAGCTCCGAACTAGTTGAAGAATATTACCCCTGCACTCCATAGTGGCCCAGCTTACGAAGCAGAATATTATGATCAACAGTATCAAATGTTTTTCTTAGATCCGGGAAAAGGCATATCGTATAGGTCTTTTGGCTGAATGCAGGCGGCATATCGCTCACGCCTAAAACCATACTGGTTGGAAATTAAAATATTTGTTTCAAAAAAGGACGACAATCGAGAATGTAGAACAGTCTGAAACATTTTATTAAAAATGGGCATAGCTGATAAAGGTCTATAATTGCTTAGCACATTTCGGTCCCCAGGCTTTAAAATTGGTATCACCCTAAAAACTTTTAAAATAGAGGGATTATCTCCCAGCATTACACATTCGTTAAATATTGCACATGGACAACCGGCAATACAAGGTAAAACACGCAGTAAGAAACGTGATTGAATTTCATTTCTACAACATCTTTTATGTTTGATTGGTGCAACGACGCTTCGTATTTCATCTGGTATTATTGCGCTAAAAGTTACCTCATCTTCCACCCGTGGGCAGTTAATGTCATGTTGCACTGCGTTATCTGGAAAATTTTCCATCAGGTCACCAGCAACAGAACTAAAGTATAAATTAAAACGGTTTCCTAATTCGGTTTACCGGATTGCTTGCCCTGCAGTGTTAGCTCCTTAATTTTTGAATTACTACTCCGACCTAGCCACTGATTAATTCTTTTTCAGGTTTTTCTGGAATCATCTGACACATTTTGCAATTGCCTACTATAATACTGCTGCTTATTGATTCTGAGAACAGTACTAAAGACGCTGCGATAAGAGGTAAAGGCACGCTTTGAAATAGCATTCCTTCGGTATCACTTCAAGAGTCTATGCTTTTTGCATATAAAGGTTTTAAGCTCAGGAGTCATCCACGGACCTTCTCTCGCTTCCTGTTATTACAGCTATAGTTTTATGGGAAGGGGGAGTAATATAACTATAAGGCATATAATTTATTGACTAGCGTGTCCAAGGCAAGACCAGACTTGTTGGTAGGGAGAAGAGGAAAGATCATGTTTGAAACGTTATTAACGAAATATTCTGCATTCCGTCTAATACTGAGGTCACGATAAGCAGTTCCATTTCCAGGTAAGGATGCATCTAAGTTAAACATAGCAAAAGGCTGAGAGGTGATCCGTTAGGTTATAATCAGTTTCTCCAGATCCATTGAAATTCATTGCTAAACCATATGTGGTCTAATAGAGAGTATGTTGCTATTGGATTATCAGGTGAATGCAGAGTAGAGACAGTGATCAACGGAAAGTAACTATGACCGCCAGTCCATGGTACCGACAAATTCCCGAATGCTACAAAAGTTTCCCTGATTGAATAAATTCACATTGAAATCACCGCTCAATAGTGCCGGAACATTTATGGGTATGTGAAGAAATAGTTCATTATCCAAGAAATCGCTGAACTCAAAAATGTTAGCACGAGGAGGTCTGTTTACCCACGATAGTAACAGCTCGTTTGATGCACCTCTAACATAAGACTAATTAATTTGCTGTTCTAGCATACTCTTCCTGCCTTGTGGATTCAATCGTGTGCCTCATGACTCACGGACATTATGAGTGCATAGAGGCTAGAACGGAGAAGATCACTCATCTTATATCTTATCAAAAATTAGAATATATCATCGCATTCGGGAGATCTTTCCTACAACATGATTTTTTTATATACTTATTATGGCAAAGCTTGTTTCTCTAAAAAGAGTTTCATGAACATCATAATATTTCTGCTCAAGTTTTGATGATGCAACTTTTAAAACACAACCAAGTCCAGGAAGCATTACTGAGGACAGTTGTATCAAATGAAAGGTCCTAAGTAAAATATTGTCCAAAATATTGAGGACGCTAGTAACCGTTACATATTAGGATTCAATTGCAATGAGCTCGGTAAGAGGTAAAGGTAAAGTCATCTTGCCCGCACACCCTAACTGGAACACCCTCAAGCAATAGTTCGTGTTGTAAATATATGCCAACTGGCCCAGAGAGGTGTACGGCTGCAGTCGATTACAGATCGTCAGGAACTCTAGCGCCACAGAAGAAAGGCTCTTATTTCGACTACCTGCAACCTCCCGACCATCCCAATTTCGGGCAAGGTCAGGACCCCCACAACTACATTCGGGCTATAAACAATGACTGAGCACCCAAAGTACAAAAAAAAAAAAAATAGGCCTCGACTGTGAGTGTCAATATCTCTTCTTTCAATCATAAGTGATTTTGTTTTTGAGCGAACGCAGAGTGTGTGTTGACGGCGTTTTGAGTGCCTTCGTCGCAGTGGAGTCTGGCATCTCTCAGAGTAGCGTACTTGTCCCGCTGCTGTTCGTTCTATATACTAGTGACATCTCTCCTCGCTACAGAACACGATGATCAACTATGCCGACGATTCCACTTCGATGGCAGTGATATCTGCCCCAGCATACGTAATGATGTCGCCGAGTCTCGGGATCTGTCGCACATTAGTGCATGGTTCTCGGCCTGGAGTATGAAGGTGAATACCAGTAAGACGAAGTCTATGATTGTCAGTCTCGGACACCTTTACCGCAGCATCCACATCTGAAGATAGATGACGCTCTGCTTCAAGAGTCTAGCTCCTTGGAGATTCACGGCGTAGTCTTTGGTAACAAGCTTACCTTTGAGCCGCATATTAGGCGACTGGTGTCACGTTCTTCCAGTAAGATTGGGCTCCTGCGTAAGATGAATTCTGTGTTTGGTGACAGGGAGATTACCCGCAGATGCTTTTATGCTTTATTGCTGCCTGTGTTGGAGTATTGCACACTGGTCTAGGCTTCAGCTACTGAAAGTCACTTGCGTCTCCTGGACCGACTTGTTAGTTCAACCAGCAGGCTGTGCGCCGAAAATGATCAAGTGAATCTGTCCCATAGGAGAGAGGTTGCTTGACTGTATGTTTTATAAGGTTTACAACAATGAAAGACATTGGCAGTATTCATCCAGCCCATTCACCTGATGGGCTGGATAGGAGTGACACATTTGCATTTGCTTCAGAGGCTACGGAGAAGAATCCATATTCGGGTAGGGTGGGACCTATGATTATAAAGTTCTACTGTGTCAATCCAAGCATTCCAGGCACAAGTAGACTAGAGGTTTGAGGTTCGGGCTTCGAGGTTAGGGAGGTTGATGTGTTTGGGGTCTCGAGTGGAAGCTCGTCCCACTCCTGATCAGTACCTGTATCTCATCCGGGAGAGCAGGAATAAATGAGAAGCAGCATCCAGCCGGGATACAACGCTTCGACGCCTCGAGTAGAGTTATTCTGAAGGATTTCTCATCCTGCGAGCAGGTGTTGGGGAGGAGCAACTCCCAAAAGGTATGTTCGGTTGCCTAAATGAAACTTTCACAATAGTGATGGGTCGGATGTCATTTTTTGAACATCCGCGAATGCAGATCTGTGAGTGGATTTCAAAGTTTTGACATCCGCGGATGCGATGGCGGATGTTTCTATCTGAAGTTCCGCAGATGTGGATGCCATAAATGTTACTGGGGTTAATTGAATCAAAATAGTTTACCTCTATTGAAAAAAATATTGTACCGTTCAACGAGTTTAGCCGCCCCGTCACACAGCCTCTCACAACGGCAGCTTGAGCAACGCTAAAGGCGCCATTAGCTTATTGCACGGGGCAACAAATTGCCTCAACAGTCGCCAGTGCCACTACTGCAGTCTGCAGTGGCTGCACTGCAAGACTAAGTCTATACTCTGCATTTACCGAAAAACCAAGATAGCGCCTTAAAAAATCCTACGATATGAAAAAAAACAAGATCTCTAATAAATGTTTATCTATTAATAATGCTGTTATACTATACATTGCCCTGTCTCAAATGGAATGGCTAGTTAAATAACGAATCTGAACGAACGCGTAGCTCATGCATTTATTCATCGGCAAAAAATAGACGACCACTTGCTCATCGCTTTAAGTTTCACTTAGTCTCACTTTATGGCGTCCAGTTGGACCTCCGCTCTCCAGATCTTTCATCAGATCTATTTTCAGCTTCCATGTGGTATGCGATGACTGTCGCCCCCTGCGTTTCGAGAAAGGCAGTGGTTATATTGGCCTGTTATTCATGCATCTCATTGAGCATTTAATGCTAAAGAAGCAAAAAAGTACGATGATATGGAGAATTGGCTGCTCAATCTGAATACTTCAACACCTCTGTCTTTTTGCATTACGTCCGACCGCAACCGTATCGCGTCACCTGGCGGATTTCGATATCTGGCGCTGCTCCCACTGGCCGTGAGTTTTGATGCAAAAAAGGACGAATGATGGTTTCTTAGGTAAAGTATGGACTAGAGTGGACTAATACAGCAAAACATATGTATAGCGCATAGCACACCAGGTGCTTTACACGGTTCTAATCTATTGCAACATAAATAAGTAGCGAAATTTGTTCAGTCTTCGTAAATAATTATATGTTTTTAGTATTTTTCCAGAAATAGCAAAAAAAAAAAAAACACGAAGGTAACAAGTTTGTTTAAAAAACTATAAGCCATGATGAAAAACAAAGATCTTGGTTTAAAACCCAAGTGTTGGCAGCTTTGCACTGAACTAAGAAAAAGTAAAACTTGAGATGGTGCTTTGTTGACAGGGACAGGGCTTGCATAAATTTCAGTTAAGTGTCCTAATGGGAATTTGTAGCTATAAGCACTGTGGTTGAGCTTAGTGTACCCTGTACAGTGATAGGCTATGCATCTGAACCTCATTTACTGCGAATGCAGATGTCCCTAAATGCCGACTTGCGGATGCGGATGTATATCAGTCAATGGAATCGCGGATGCAGATGCGGATGTTCAAAAACGAGGCAGATGTCCGCAGATGCGAATATTCGCCCCATCACTATTTCTCTATGGAACTTCATATACCGGGTATCGTATAAATCTCCATACATTAGAAACATCATACATTCCATAAGTGTATGGTCCTAACATATATTTCTCTAGATTTCAGATAACCTTAAGAAAGAATCCCAGATCGTCGGACTTTACCCCTCTCGATTTCTATTTTTGGAGACATTTAACGGTAATGGTATATCAGGTGAAGGCACAAAACAAAAATCATTTCAAGGTAAGGATCACAAACGCTATTACAAACATGAATCCAAATATTCATAGAGGTGTTCTTCAACGGTGGAGGATAGGCTTTGAAACGTGTTCCAGACAAAATGGCCGACATACGGAGCATATTATATGAATGAATTAGTTCATGTCGAGAAACGTTTCTTTTTACCATGTATAGAGACTCGTGGATTACCCGGTAGTATATGAACGTTTTCTGGATTTTGGGCGAGGAGGAGGAGGTGGAAAGTGTTCCACAAAATCAGAATAAGAAGTGGTCAGAGTTAAGCTTGATGCATGTTGACCATGTAGCAGAGGGAACCAAATGAGCTGAGATGACTGATAAATCTGGTGAAGGCGGACGTCCCACTGAAGGGATCAGGATGAGGCAGAGAGTCCCAAAGAGGTCTTCTCCTCTGGCAGTTGCTCCATCACACTCGGAAAAGCTGTACCAGCCACTGTGATGGGCATTCATGTCAACCAGGATAATAACATCATCCCTAAATGTGAAAACAGAGGAAAAATCAGTTCTGTAGGTCAGAGGGCACAATGTGGTAGACGGGATGTAAATGTTGATTACGACGAGGAGTTTGTCCAAGAGAAGTCTAATGCCCCGAAGTTCCTCGGTGGCATTACCGGATAACAGACGAGTGGGGCCCTAATCCTCATAGAAGATGGAGTGGAAGTCCAGCAAGGCTAGACTCCCTCCCCCCTCATCGATGGGATTAATCTTGCGGCGTACCTTGCTGGGACAGTTACTAAAACCCTTGTACTTTATCTTAATTTTCAACATTGTTGCTACGAGGGAGTGACGGAGCGGGAGGCCCTTATGACGGAGCTGCATGGCACCAGCAGCGGATCACCTACAGTGGACTACGCCTGAGGTAATGGCGTCCAAATTCACAGCTAACTTGGAGGCAGCTCTCCACACCGTTCTTCAGCAAATTGAGATCGACGGATCAGGAACTCAAATAGTAATCTGCGGAACTCCTCTTTAATTCGATCCTGGGCTCTTAGCTTTTTCACAGATTTTCTAAAATACTAAATTTGCTAGCTAGAAATAAAACTCTAAATCAAGCTTAGATGTGCTTATTCAACTACTCTAAATATAACTAACTACTCTGGATTCGTTAACTAAAGCATATTCCCAATTTAACGCGTGATGTTCTATCTATCGAATATTTATTATTAAAGTCAATTAAAGGAAACTTCATAAATGCTAATTCCTATTTTTCAATTGACTGTATAGAGAATTTTCTAATAAAGTTCTTGGCAGAACGACGGGTGGGCGGCCGAGAGTGCGGCTGGAATGAAGACAAACACACTTCGCTCAGTTTTAAACAATGATTTTCCTTGGCCATTTTTTTGTCTAAAATAATGTCTTACAACTTTTATAGACTCACCTCGTCCAGTGGTGTCCCAGTACACGCTTCAGTTGCAGTGGCTTCGTCCAACACCGCATTCTTAGACTGTGCCTGCAAGGATGCAAACGTTTGTTGAGAGAAACGTGCTAATATTTGCAGCATTGTATCTGGTGACGTATGTCTCACAACCAAACAATACAGTGTGACCCGTAAAACTAAAGGCACTGCATGTAATGCAAGCATGGTGCTCTTCAGGGCCAGCGACACATATCCTAACACCTCCAACCTCTTGCATACTTTATCTCGCGCCGTCATCTTTGTGGTCCCCGGGGATACTTGCTTAAGGGGTCTTTTAACGGAAAATGGTCAAAATTGGTTGAAATTTTCAATTTTTTGTTTTATGCTCAAAAAGTGTCCTCAGGCTATAACGTCCCAAATTTCTAGGGGGCTAGCAGAACTAGAACCCCCCGAAATGGGGTCTGGAATGGGTAAAAAATTGACATATTGTTTTTTGCTGCAAAATGATCTGTGTACAAAGGGCTATTACGTCCCAAATTTTTAGGGGGCTAGCAGCACCCCACCCAATAAAAGGGGGAGGCATTAAGGGGGTCCGGCAGGGGACAAAAATTGAATTTTTCATTATTTATTCATCTAATACATAGGTATTTCATATTTTTATTAGTGAATGACGAATGTAAGGTATTTGTAGGTGGAAATGTACTATAGATAAAACATGTCAAGTGCATTTACACTGCAAACAGCGCATTTTTTACAAAATTCATCCACAAAAACCTGAAATTTGCTGCCCTGAAAAATTTGATTCTTCAGAATAAAAAAGAACGTAAGAACACTAAAAACAAAGACAGTTTTGGAATCCTTGAAAGATTCCCTAAAAAACTATTAAGAGATTTTTTTTCAATTTCCTTTTAGTTTTTTTTTTTTATTATATGAAATAGTAAGAAAATTTACATATTATATGAATTCTTCGGTAACCCATCTAAAGTCTCATGTCAATAGAAAACGAAAAGGAAATTGAAAAAAATCTCTTCATAGTTTTTGTAGGGAACCTTTTAAGAATTCCAAAACTGTTTTTGTTTTTAGTGTAGTGTTTTAGTAGTGTAGTTTAGTGTAGTGTAGTTTTAGTGTAAAAACTCATCGACTTACATTCTTTTTCAAAATTATAAAAAAAATATGAAAATCTCATTTTCGGAAAAAAAACTAAGGCCTAAACAGAAAAAGTTACACGAGCAAAATGTTTCTATTTTTTTAATCTACATCTTATGTACAAATTTCAGAAAAATCGGTTCGAAAAAAAAAATTGTAAAAGACCCCCTTAACTTACTCCTCGTATTATACCATCACTTCCTCTCTCTCTCTCAAGCAGCATCAACGCAAAGTATACTGCCGTACAAGAAAAATTTGCATTTTATATAAGAAGAGTTTTGAAATGTACAGGGTACCCAAATTCCTAAAGCGTAACTCCACGACTGAAGAATTTATTATCGAAAGTAATTCAGGCTTTACTTTCTCGCAGGCCGTCACCGTATGTAATGGAGGAACATTTTCTACAGAACTCCTCAGACACATATTTGTATAGCTCATAGTGTCTGCCTGTCGTTCTCATGCGTCATGTTGCGATCTGGCGCACCTGTGCCCTTCACAGGGGAGGTGACGCCGGTCGACTTGGAGCTAATTCACTCCGTATCAATAAACTTCGTAACTTCACAAGCAAATGTGAGAACGTGAAGCTTAAAAATTACAATGAACACAACAAATGTAGAAGAAAACTACGAATGGAAAAAATACAGAAATACATATAGGAAATAGGAAAGCAGGAACCTGGGTGTTAAGGCTATTCATTTGACAGGAAGAAACAATGTCGAGAAAATCGAATAAGACAACACTATAACGGTAATTGTTCAGACCGTTTGGTGTGCAGCAGCATTGGCGATTTCTTCTTTTGCAAGGTACAACAGTTAGTTTTATCAAAATTACGTTTTCCTGTCATAAGCTAAACATGAGGGTGTTTTGCGTTCAGTCAGCTCCTTACTTCCTGCTGCGTAGTTGTCTTCTGCTGGCCAGACACAACGGTATCACCAGTACGCCGGCTGCTTTGCACATGAAAAATTACCTTAGGAAAATGATCTGAATGAGCCACTTACGGTGAGTGCTTGCTGTTGCACCGTAATGATGACGACAGTGAGACAAATGATGACCATCAGCTGAACTCTTACACTGGCTGACCTGACCACGAAGGAACCTTCAGCCGCCATCCTAGATCCAATCACTCCTAGATGAGATGAAGGACAGAAAATCTCACTTCATCTGTATTCAGGGTAATGTTTAGACTTAAAGTATCTTCACTTGTAATAAATGTATTGCGCAAATACTAAAGAAGAAAGCCAGAATTAGTATTGGACTGGAAACTAAGTTCGTGCCATTGTTTACATCATTTAAAGTTTTCGGAAACTTTGATAATGAATAACAAATAACTAATACTGTCTCCATTGCCGTTTACAACTTTTTCCCAACATTAAAGAAAATTTTGAATACCTCGTTGGTAAAAACTATACGGTTTTGACGAGACAAAACTCACCCAACCAGGCCAATAATTCTGTAATAGTAGTACACACAACTCCGCACATAGCATTTACTAATGTAGTGGCACCGTATTTCATCTTCAATAACAATTCTCTACAGAAATCGTTGCTTGTGTCCATGAATTAAACGGTGCCTAACTAGCAAACCAGCGTAAATTGTGGCATGTTGATACTTGTTGCTGTCTCACAGAGCATGCGTACTGCGGAGCCCATGATTCGTGTTTCTGAACCTTTAACATCGTGTCAAGATGCTTCTGTACAGCAGTGTAGGAGCATTCAATTTTCTCTGCCAGTTCCCTAGTCGCATGATGACGATTATTGTGTAAAAGATGGTTTCATCGTCTCACATCGTTCTCAACTGGACGAACAGGACGGTGGTGAGTCATTGAAGTTCATATTTTAATTTTTCAACTTAGCCTACCAATAACAAGCTGCACCCTCTCCACACCCAATGTAAATGTCGTGAGCAGCTTTTATAGCCTTCCAACCTTAGCTGAAAGAAAAAAGAAAAAGAAACAGAGTTAACGAAAATGCTCAAAATTCTCTACCTGACATCCCATTTTATCGTGCTAAAAATAACCAGACATTACCTAAGAATACTCGAAAACAAGAAAAATAGATTGCACATGTTTGCAAAATAGAATTTTTGATAGAAATAAATTCCCAAATTGATATTGGAATATTCCATATTATTACATTAGGGTTGGAATGTTGACCGACGAGCTCTAGTACGAGGGAGTTCAATATTCCATATTGTTGAGCGAGTGAGTGTGAATTCAATTGAGTGTTGTATAGATTGGGTTCAATGTATAACACGCTTAGATTACATCCCGTATTTTTTATGTTGTAACATCGCATTTATGATAATCGCATCATATCATCGCAATCCTAATACAATGAATCACCGCAATCCTAATACAAGGGTTGCAGCGTACGTTGTGTGCCAGAGATCGTCTCCCTCCAGAAGAGGAGTAAGGTAATTAATCTGTCAGCAACAGCTTCATTGAAGAGTGTGTGGGTAATAAAAAAGATTCGCCCCGACAGTAGCTGAATAAAGGGCTAACTTACTAGCCAAGTGTTGTCAGTCATCGAAAGAGATTTCGGAGATGGAGGGTAATTGAGAAGACACGCTTTGTCACCGATTTACTCGCTTGTAAGTGGCAATTGCATAACGCTAGTCTAAAAGCCAAATTAACTTGAAGTATTTGACAGCGAAATAAATGCATAACACGAATTGAACGCGGAAAAACTGTGAGGCTACACTTGTTTTTGGCCTCGCTGACCCCGCTCGCGAAGTATATAACCCTAGAGGATCCAGGGAAACACGCTTCTCGAATAGATGGTCCTTGCTACGACAGTCATCGACTAGCCATGGCTTCAGGTATACTGTGTTAGCTGCATTCTAACTAGACTTCTCATCTAGAAGCAAGAACTGTAGGATCGCCTAGACTTCCCGTATGTTGTGTTAACTATATAAGTGTCTCTCTAAGTTGTGTGAAATAAAATATTAGTTGTGTGAAGTGACGTCGCTTACTTACCACTAAGGACTGGAAAGAGTTCCTCAAACTCTATTCAAGACGACGAATACTACGTCCCAACGAGAGAAGTCGATCATTAAGGCATCTAAGTAATAAAAGAGGATTAGAGTATCATACTTTAGGGTTGTCTCTAATAGTACAAAGAGACATTGAGAAGTAACCCCTAAAATACTTCTCACTACAAAAGAAGAACACAACCTCTTTTCACAATTGAAAAATAAAATACATTCCGAAATTTTAATAAAAGGAAAGAACTTACTTCCGACCTGATATTCTTTCATTTCAAGCGTTTCAACCACCTTACCCTTTCAGTACAGATTAGATATGGGACCATGGACGAACTAAGTGGCCCATTCTCAAAGCGGCGACGATGCCTATTTCTCTGTCCTCACAGGCCACTGCCAAAGGGAAAACTGCAGCTGTCAGCATGATTTTACGATAATGATTAGTTCCAGGACATAGCTTGAAGCACTGATACATTTTATTAGATTATATATAAAAGACAATGAAACAAGAATATCTTCAATAAAAATCAAGGAAGTATTTGTTGATATAGGTACGAACTACAATGTTCGGATCCAAAGCCGCGTAAAGTGGTGCACCCAGTGCTTGCCTGAGCGGGTTTTGAACGTGCCGACTGTTGGAGCTCCTACATATTCTGGTTTGAGCCTCGTCCAAATGTTCACGGTGATGTGCAGGAAAACTATCGGCTAAGCCGAGCTACTCGATACTGACGCTTGAGATTTTATCCGTAGTTACGAATGCGATCGTCAGCGTCTTCTTGGTAAAGTCCAAATATCGGGATATTATTGAATCCCTTCGGACACTTGAATGTTTCAATTAGCCTCTCGGCGCCGTCGAATATTTTTTCCTTTGTTTTGTAGGTTAATCATTGTAGGCATACAAACACGACAATGTACATGAAAATTGACAAGAAGGCCTATTCTATGTCCGCACGACTGACTTTACTTAATGCCGGGGCTGCACAAAGCAAACGCGCGAACTGACTGCCCGTCACTCAAATTTCCTCCTATTTATAGCGACGACTCTGCGCCTTGTGACGTACAAGCAAACTAGCTAGCAAGATAATCGGAGTTTTTTACTTTATAGATCTTCGTATCCTTCGTGTCATGCTCTTAACGAAATCGGCGAAAGATTGGCCAGGTTTCAGGTTTTGTAGTGAGAGTACATTGCGTTTTCATGGAGATCGGTAGGCAAAAATTAGGCCGTTTAGAGGATGACGGGAGGCGAATCTTTATCCCTTTAATTGAATCTACTTCTTGCCCAGTAAATGCTGAAAATCAATCGACAAAGATGTTTATGGTGCAGCTTCACTTAGCGCTGCCATGAAATCTGATTTGCTAACTTTCCATGTATTAAAATTACAGGATCTTTGCTCTTAGTTTAGGACGTAAACTTCAGCAAAGATCAACGAAGCACAGACAAGCGCTGATTTTTGACGGAGCAGTAGATACAATTATTTTTTTAGTAGCTTTCTTCCTTTGAATGAGCAGTTTTCGCTTCAACACAAAACTTTTGAAACACTCAGGATGAATCATACGGTACTTAGGATACGCGGCGAGGAAAGTAATGGAATTCAGTAATGCTCATCAGCTTGTTAACATAAACTTATTTATTTCGAATGTTATTTAAGGTGGGGAGTGATTGTGCTGCTTTGATGAACTGAAAGAGTGAGCGCTTATCTCATATGATGTTTTGATTTGGCCGTTGAAGCGTAGCGTATCCTTCAGAAGTATGAAAGTAACGAAAGCATGATCAACGAGGATTGGTCATCATAAATTTCTCGTAGTCATTTTGGACAGTGCGGATACTCTAGTTATTTATTTTCTTAGATTTGTACTCAGAATTTATGATAAGTACCAGGATATTGCGTGCATTTTTCACTCGCTTGCTTGCGAAGGTTATTCATAGATTACGTTAGTGAGTGTTCAACGTTAAGCTGGCGTTGCTGTTCTTCGGTTTGATATGCATATCCGAATATTTATCGCTAGTGAAAGTCATTTACCTGGTTCCGGCAGCATAGGTGTTCTTAATTGAAGCCCCGCTCTGTCGCTTCCCAGTGGGGCAAGACGGCAGAGCTTGAAGTCTCAGCATGTGAATGCGACCCGAACACAATACCCTTGTTCGGGAGGGGAGAGCGGCGCAAAATGAAACTAAGAGCCCGGGCATCATGAATGCACGAAAAAAAGAAAATAGAGCAATAAGCAACCACAGCTTGCCTGAAACGCTGCTGAGAATAATGCCTTAGAAAAGTATTAAGGGCTGGCTCGAAAGTTTTTGTGAATATATTCATATTCAGAAAAAGATGTAGCACCAGATTGTTATGCAGCATGTTTTATGCTATTTAATTATTTTTTATATGTTTTCATTATATCACTTAGGACTTTTTCCTGTATACCTACGCAATTCTGCACAGTAATTTCGCAGTGGCTGGAGCTTGTGAAACTTCCACAGAACAAAAGCAATGTTCTTCAGTGACATCTCAGATCCGTATCCTGCATACGAAGTGCAAGTATATGTTCCAAGTCGGGCAGTATATCTTCTGCCCATGACCTGCGAGAAGTAGCAGCTGATAAAAATAAAAATCATATTCGTGTTGTTCGTTCCCGAGATCGTATCTAGGTACCCTAATTTCCTCCTTTCTAATAATTATGAAAGCGTAACATACACACTAACTAAGGAAAGAACAAGCAGATTATTAGATAGACTAGAGTGTCAGTAATGTCAAGAATGATTGAGAAGAATCTGAGACGATCCGTCTTCATTCAATATGCCTTTGCCATTAACATGCTTTTGAATGATACGCTACAACAGCCGTCTCATATTTTGATAAGAGCTAAGTGCTTTTAAAAAGCACAATCGTCTCCCACCATAGATACCATGCGGAAAAAATCTTACATTAAAGAGCAGCAAGCGTTAGTGAATTTAAATAATTACCAATTGCGTATCCATGATACCGAACCAGACTTCAGTACATCGAAGATTTTGTGTTGAAATGAAATCAGCAGAGACCGTCAAGATAGAGAATCAGCTTGATCAAAAGGAACACTGCAAGCGGAAAACAGTAATGTCTACTACCGAAGAAAACTCATCGCCTCGTGAGCCCTTCGTTGATTAGCTTCTGAATTTGTACGTTGTAAACAGAATAAATATATGTTTCGTTGCATAGAGAAAATTGTTGTAAAATAAGACTGCATGGCCGTGCTAAGAGAAGCTGTAACATCTCTATTTTCTCGATTTCAAGAAGTGTTTCAAGCAAGAAGTACATTGAGGGAAAGGATTAAGGGGCAAACTTTCGCCATCTACTTCAACCTGGTCATCGATATCCATGGAAACACAGAATAATTACAAAATTTGCCACCTGGCCTACTTTTGCCCATCTATTTATTAAGAGCAGCAAGCCTACAAATATTTAAACAAATAAGCACACGACGGCATTTATTATATTGTTTGATACCTAAAGTTAGAATTTTGTAATTATGTATTATATATAGTATGTATATAATACATATATATGTACGATAACTAATTAAAATTCTCATAAGAGATAAGTGCTCTCTCTTTCAATTCATCTAAGCAGCACACTCGTTCGTCACCTTAGATGACATGCGGCAAAATGTAAGCTCATAGTTGCAATTAGTAAAACATTACTTAATTTACTTAAATTCATCACCGCATATCCTACATATCGTATGGTACACTTTCCATACATCGAATTTTTTGTGATGAAGCGAAAACTGTTCTGTCAAAAGAAGAAGGCAACTGGAAAAAATTGTTGTTGTGTCCACTGTCCCATAAAAATTTATCGCTTTGCCTGCGCTTCGTCGATCATCTACTCAACGTCTAGGTCCTGAATTGAGAGCAGATATTATTACTTAGTTAACTAAGCTGCTGATAGTGCTTGCACTACCAGTAGGTAGCTGGCACCTATTGTGGGGCGCGTCGCAAGTGACGGATAGCGAACGGCCTGCAGATATGCAGGTTAGCTGCGAATAACCGAATAAGCAGTCGCGGACCATACAGCCCGGCATAGCAGCCGTGAAGCGCGAGGCCCGGGTTGAGAGGCTGGAGTACTAGGAGAGAAGAACTCTAATTCCAAACCTACTTGCTGCCCTGCAAGTTGTGCCTACATTGGCAGAGGCTCGGAAAGGGCAAACTCTGCCTTCAAACCAGCTGCTGCCTTGTACTTACTGCATTTTCGTGCAAAGGCTAAGGGAGTAAACCCTGAAATAAAAATAAGGAGGAAGGGACCCTTGGGCGGTCGATGACCGAACGCCGTTCGTCGTCCGGCATCCCCTGCGACTGGGTGATGGCTGCAGTTGTAAGGACTTTTGTCCTTCCTCTGTGGTAGTTTTGCTGAGTGGAGGGAGGGGACATGTTAACTGGGTAAGCATGTCTCTCTAGCTTGCCCCGGCTGAACTAAGAGCCGTGTATCCAGCGGGACTCGGAGTTACGAGTGATAAGTTTCTCCAAATTGGCGAAGGGAGAAATGCTACGGGTAAGTCTGGCGCTGGGAGCGGCTATTTAGCTGCATTGGTCGACTACCGCCCGCCTTAGTCTGACAGCCCCAGGCCAATAGGGTCGCAACCCGTCTCGTCTGTGTTTCTCCATTGGGTTCATGGAGATAGACTGACGTCGAGAGCACAGTTGTATACATGTACCTGAAATCACTGCTAAATATCTGAAGATAGGAACCTAGAACGTGCGGACCCTATTACCTGGAGCAGATGTTACAGACATCCGAACTGGTGAAATCAGGAAAACCTCGCTAATGGACTGTGAGCTCTGCATGCTGAGATTAGATATGTTGCCCTTCAGGAGACGAGATTTTCTGGCTGCGGCTCTCTCAAAAAAGAAAACTATACATTTTTCTGGCAAGGCCCAGATGATGGTCAACCCTGGCATCAAGAGGTGGGCTTTGCAGTGAGAAATGGCTTGCTGGGTGCTGTCTCCTTTCCCGCCGGAAGATCTCCGCGTCTCATGACGCTCCAAGTCCGCTCCCGGGATGGGAACGTAAATTTTATTTATGCATATGATCCCACATTAGTATCTTCATCCGAAGAGAAGACGACTTCTGCGATGACATGAATGAGATCCTTGGGTCAGTGCCACATCCTGAAAATGCTTATCTCATGGGTTATTTTAACGCTAGAGTTGGGAAGGACCATGAAAACTGGTCCGTTTGTCTGGGACGTTTTGGTTTTGGCGTTAGGAATGAAAACGGCCAACGTCTCCTGGAGCTGTGTGCAGCCCATGACCTCGCAATTACTAACACTTTCTTTGGTGTAAGACCTCACCATAGAGTGTCGTGGAGGCATCCCCGCTCGGGTCACTGGCACCAAATAGACTTCATCATAGTCAGACGGCAACATTTGAACTCCTGCAGAGTAACTAGACCATACCACAGCGCAGACCGGAACACTGATCGTGCTCTCGTTGTCAGTCAAGTAAATTTCGTAGTAGGAAGAACACCCAGAACTCGAAGGTCGGCTAAGCGATAGCTGAATGTGTAAGCTATGAGTTATCTTGCGGCCAATGCAAAGTTTGCGGAGGGCTTTGCTCGTAATGTCATTGCCTGCAATTTCTGTGAACGAGCTGCCGTCTATGAATGTGCTGCTGTTGCCGATGGAGAGTTGAGAACATCTAAGAAAGATTGGGTTGAGAAGAATGCAGACGTCCTATTACCACTCATTGAGGTCAAAAGGGAGGCAGTGCTGGAACACAATCAAAATCCAACTACTACCTTTAAGGAAAAACTGAAGCTTGCCAAAGCAGAGGTCCAACGAATCGCAATACAATGTGCCAACATGTATTGGAAAAACCTCTGTTCTTCAATCCAGCTGGCTCATGATTTGGGCAACTTGAAGGAACACTACAGATTAATGAATATTGCTCTGGGCCCAATGGCAACTAAAGCTGCGCCGTTTAAGAGTAGAGATGGTATCCCGCTGATAAGCAGGGAAGAGCAGATGGAGCGTTGGGTGCAGCACTTTTCGGCGCTGTACTCACGGGAGGAATTCTTGCGACCTCATGAGGACTTGTTGCAAAATGTACCGGTGCTGCCTTTGCTGTAGAAGCTGGATGCTGTTGCAGATTTGTCTGACCTAAGAGCTGCAATTGCCTCCTTACCCAATGGAAAGTCACCCGGGGCAGAAGGAATGCCTAGTGAGGCTTTGCGAGCAAATGCTGAAACACTCATTTCTGCACTGCATCGGCTTCCACTGAGAAGCTAGAAGAGTGCCATAGTCCCTCAAGATATGAAAGATTCACTCATTGTTACGTTGTACAAGAACAAGGGTGACAGAGGCTCATGTGACAGCTTCAGAGGTATCTTCCTGCTGGCAGTTGTAGGCAAGTTGCACGCTAGGGTTCTCTTGGAGAGGTTGCAAATATTAGGCGAAAGAGTATTGCCGGGATCCTAATGCGGCTTTCGCTCCTGTTGATCGACATAAGACATGACTTTTACCTTTCGTCAGCTACAGGAAAAATGCAGGAAACAGAGGAAGCCCCTCTACATAGCGTTTGTGGACCTGACAAAGGCATTTGACATGGTGTGCCGCCCAGTTCTGTTCAGGGTCATAGAGAGTGTGGGGTGTCCTCCAGTGTTGTTGCGCCTGGTTGTAGCGTTCCATGATGGCATGAAGGCCAGTGTTCAGTATGAGGGCACTAGGGTCAGATGAGTTTGCAGTGAGCAACGGAGTAAAACAAGGCTGTGTATTGGTTCCAACATCACAACATATATTTTGCCGTCCTGCTCAAGTACGCATTTGGAGACATGGAGGAGAGTGTTTACATCAGGGATGGCTCCCTATTCAACCTGGCGCCGCTTCGCTCAAGAGCAGAGAGACACATGAGGTGCTGTGCAGAGAGTTCCTGTATGCAGACGATGCGACGCTCACTACCCATGACGAGGGGTCGCTCCAGCGCCTTTTGGAGAGGCTGGTTCACGCATGTGCAGTGTTTAAGCTGTCGATAGGCGTCACAACAGTATCTATTGAAGAAGATATTTCGGCCCGAATCGGAAAGGCTGCTACCGCTTTTGTGCTATTCACCAGAGGATTATGGGAAAATCCCAAACTCACAATGAGGAACAAATTTTTGGTCTTTCTTCCTTGTGTGATGTCGATCTTGCTGTATGGTCACGAGACTTGGAAACTGTACTCGCGGCAGGAAAAGCGCCTAAATAGCTTCTAGATGAGAGGCCTCCGAAGGATTCTTCACGTTCGAGGGAGCGACAGAGTGTCCAATCAAGAGGTGCTGGACCGCGCTGGTGTGCCTTCCCTGCGCGACATTCTTAGAAGAAATAAGCTTTGCTGGTTGGAGCACATTGCGAGAATGGACAACGAACGACTGCCAAAGAAGGTGTTTTACAGCGAACTTCCTGTAGGAACACGCCCGTCGGACGGAAAAAGCTTCGTTACAAAGATACATGCGAGTCTGCACTACGGGATTTCTACGTAGATCCAAGCAACTGGGAAACAATGGCAGCTGACAGGCCTCGTTGGAGGGCGGAGGTCCGTAGTGGTATGGAGAGGTGCGTGAAGGACCGGAGGGTCAGGGAGCTACAGAGACGATGGTGGAGGCGTCAGGCAAACGAACGACAGGACGAGGTGGAGGGCAATTTTCCACGTGTCCACTGTGAGCGCCACGAATGAGCCATGAACGAGCCTACGCCAGAAGAGATGGCGGAGCTAAGTACCGGATGGAAGTTTAATTTTTTACGCATATATGTGTGTATTAGCCATATTTTTGTTGTTTTGAATAAATAGCGACCTGGATATGATGAGTTGGTGACTCGCGCGTTGCTGTGATGTGCACTCGAAGCTTCTTCGCCGTCTGGCAAGACGAAAAGTGCTAAATATGGAGGAAGTTATAAAGGTAAGACACCATGCCATCGCTAAGAGAAACTGTAAATATTTTTATTGCTTCGATTTCAGTGTTGGCTGAGCAAGAAGTATGCATTTAGTCAGAGGAATAAGGAGCCTACTTTCACTATCTTCTGCAACCCGGTTAAAGTTTTAATTGATCTCCATAAAAACACAACATAATTGCAAGATCTGCAAGCTGGCCTATTTTTCAACTAATGCATTAAGAGCGTCACCCAAAACATGCGTATAAGTAAATAAGCTCTCCGGACAATAATTAGTCACCTGTTACTAATAAGGAGTAGTGATTCTGGAAGATTGGCAAAGTAGCAGTTCGATTCTATCCTTGTTGCACAGCGATTACAGTCAACAAGTTGTGAAATGCGGCGGTAGTCCCCATTAGCTAGATTTTTTTTTTTTTTTGCGACAATAATTACACCTAGCATTGCCCTTTGTACCCTAATGTTTTCATTGTTTGAAAACTCGCAAAACAGTACGGCATAAAACGGCAGCAAACTCTGCTATTTCCTTTATGGGCTACACTAAGCAATAACTCCTTTTTGACATTCTGTGACATCTTTCTTCCCATCGTTCTAGAGCAGATCAGGAACACGTCTATACCCAGTCGGAAATTATGGTTGTGATTGTAGTAGAATATAGTGCTGTATGAGAGATTAAGGTCGATTATGGATGATGAAACAATATGGTAAATATGCCGACTATGACATAACGTTGATTTTAGTATATCTAGGTCGATATTGGTGGAGGCAATACTGGTTGTTTAAGGTTTGTCAGGAAACGAATGTCGATGGTAGTATTTGGATATTGGACGACTATATATAATGGTAGATGGTAGTGCATGGATGTTCCAAGACTATATATGGTAGAGCATAAGCTAGACCATAACTATGGTAGCTTATCAACGGGTTTCCGTACGTACGATCATGAGGGGAATTCCTCCCATTATATGGGGCAGAATATGTATGGATTGCCATGGATTTTAACAATATGGCTAGAATACCCAACATTATCGACCAAAATTATCTTGTATGACTATAAGTTTGAATGCGAAACATCTAAAAATTTATATTATAGGGCAAGAATTGTGCATAGTTTCAGTTTTTTTGTCCTGTGGATGAAATGTAAAAATTGCAGGGTATGTATGGACACTAACCGCCTGGACGTTATTTTTATCTATTGTTTCCCGATTTTTTACGCTCAACCACCTTCATTTTTTTGTTGTAACCTTTGCTAAATAGTATTACAATCTTTGATCAAATATTGCCATCTATTTTCATGTTCATTCAATTTATATCTGAAGATATTTACCAAGAAATTATTTCCATTAGCTTTATGTGAAAGATGTCAAGTTTTATTAAATATTTAGCCTATCGTACCCTGACAACGGGTACAGCGAAAACTTATCAATCGAGTTGTGACTTCCTCTAAACTGGGTAGTGTAGCTCTATACCGACTTAGAGTTCAAGCAGTTACATATAAACGTGCGCTAATAGCACAGACTGGTGCAAGCTCCTGCTCTAGCATCGTTCTTAAGTTTAGAGCCTTTGACCATTCTGAGCTGCAGGTCTAACACGCACGTATGAATTAAACTATTTTTTATAAGCAACTAAACATCAGCAAACAAAGCAGCCATCGACTGCATATTATGTCAGCGGTTAAAAACTTTTATCTTGGTGGAATATAGTTGTATCATTCGCTGAACACAGTCGCTTTTGGTCGGAAATGGCGTTTCTTACGGTTCACTTTGGTAGATCATGGTTGTGCAGCTAAAACCTTAATGGTTGTATTTGTGTATGTGTGGTTGAGAATTATGGTTGGCAATATGATCGAAGGTTGTGACATATCTCTACCATACTGCACCCCATAAATGGTTGAATATGGAGGATATTTCGATAACAAAGTACCAAAGTCTCAACCATAATCATAGTTGTTGTACTATAATCACAACCATTATTTCCGACTGGGATAACTGGGCAGTTGTGCATGAAGACTGGTTCCTCCAGAGTGCTTCCACATAACCTAAACTTCTATGAAATTCAAAATTATGTTATTATGCGCTCTCGTGGAATCTTATATCTTATTAGTAAGAGGCAAGTAAATATATATGTAGATATGTTTTGTCATGGGAGCTTATTTACAAACATATATACAAAAAATATAAATACACATCGGTATTTATCATATTTTTTATTATAAAATATATACATATAAAAAAATTCAACACTCTATATATTATAGAGTTTGCTTTAATATCATAAAAATCAGCTTGCATATTCATTTCAGACATAGCGTAGTTGTCTCAGAGGCCCCAGGCCACTGCTTTAGCCCTGGGCCCATAATCATTTTAAGGAAACCTTTCCCAAACAACACTAAAGACTTTCCATGTACATGCACAGCAAGACCACAATTACACCTTTCCTGTCTGGGTGTGTCAGCAAGAGGGTCTTTTCGTCCCCTGGGGCGAAGTGATCGAAGGTTCCGTCCAGTAATGCCGCTGTTTGCTAGGCGAAGTTAATTCGCTCTTTACTGAGGTATGTTCGCTTATGTTATAGCAGCTTCAGATCAACAACAGAGTCCTATATTTTGCTTAAGTCTTGATTGTGTAAAGCAGGAAGCAAAAAGTGTAAAGGGAGGACTCAATGGAACTAGAATAAAACATAGCCGTGACAGCACGTACCTAGCCGAATTTTTTCACATAGAAGAGTCAAAGTATTTGAGGGTGGAACCTCAGGCCTTCGTAGGTTGAGTTATTAATCCTTACCAGCAAAAAAAAGCAGTGTTATTTTCTGTACACGATCAACAGTTATTGCTCAATCTTTCTGCACATGACGACAACATTTTACCGTGTTTTGTGTGTGGGTGCAGCTCAAGTATCGGTGATTAGTCAAAAGCGAGAGATTGAATGAATTAAGTCGAAAAAATACTGTGATATACTAATATATGTGTTTGTGAAGAGCACTATGATCTGAATAAAAAGTGTAAATAAGGCTTCAGTTCAAAGAAGAAGTTCAATCAATGTCGCTATGCCGGCCCAAATTTCATCGCTGGTGCTCTGAAAGACTCCACTTGAGTCCACTGCAATTTTCTCTATATTATTGTTTATTGCTGAATTGGAATATATACTCTTCATTTATTTATGCACTTCATGGATAAAATTCGCAATTTACGACGCTTTTCCGGGTGAAATTAGCAAAAATACGGTCATACTGAATAAACTGCATTTCTGGATTTTCAGCATTTGTGGCGAATGCTGGGGGAAGGGGAGGAACGATTTTCTCAGTTACATCAGATCTCTTACTCATAAAGTTAGGTAGGCAAGGACTGGTTCAGCTAACATCCACATAGCGGCAGATTTGTTGACATGTATGAAGCTTTTAAATATATTCCTCGTAGGATATTAGCAGAACCAGTCCTATCCTACCTAACCTTCTGAGTAAAAGCCACGTTAAAGGTGAAAAAGTCTTCCCCACACCCAAAATGTTAATTTCAGTATTTATAAATACCAATTCAACTGCAAAAGTTAGTTGAAATAATTAATAAAATCACACTTACCTCTTTCCCAGCTTTATTCATCAGGGTTGCTGTCTTCTGCCGTTGGGCGTATCATACCAGGGAGCTTAATGAATTGTAGTCATACTGAATAAACATTCTCCCAATTGGTTTTTATTGCGTCCTGACAGCAAGAAGTGCATTTCACAACACTTGGCAACACTCCGTGACGAATGAAAATATCGTTTACGACATCATCATTTTCGTATATTTTCTGAATTATAGCCCAACGTTGTTCACTACAACCACCATACGCCATTACAATGCACAATATGGCGAAACGGCCTACGGGCGTGATTGTTTTGTATTTACGCAGTTGCGCAGGATGGCGGAAGATGGTGGATGCACATCGCCCGGACGAGAAAAGATTTTAAGTATCTTGAATATTAATTACAGTGAATACATTGTTAAAAGACATCAGATATTGATATCCCCATCTTAAATATGATTATAGATATTCTTGCTTACTATGTACACTAATGTTACTATGTTACACTAATGTCAGAAATGTCGAAAATCCAGAAGTGCAGTTTATTCAGTATGACCAATAATACTCATAGGCTCCTCGGCCATAGCTTCGTGGATGTTACGTCATTGATGACGTAAGTTTTTTACGCTAATTTCTCGGGAGTCCTCCCCTTACGCTCTTTGCTTCCTGGTGTTAAGCGTCCTGCTCTCTATTTAGATACTTAAAATCTCTTATAAAATCGTTTGTTTGTTTGCTTGGTTGTCACCGTGCACACAATCTTTGCTATTACATACCTGGGGCATAAACAGACAAATTGCAGAAATGCCGCTTCTTTGATATTAATACTTATCTCTATGTTTTAGGTATAACTATCATTTATAAAGTACTGTACTCATATTAGCAATGATATTTAGACGAGCGGACAACCGAAATAATGGAAATTTACAGTGGTCGGCATATCAGGTTATGTCACCATGGTACGATGGCAAAATTGATGGTACGATGGTCATCGCCATCGTTTTTTACAATGGTGATGGCAATATCATCGCTCCATCGGCATTGGAACCAAAAATCGTTAATTTTTATGTGCGATGACCTACGATGAAATAACCGTCGACGATGGCCATCGTAGGGCGTCACAATCGGCGATGGACCATCGCATTGACACATTTTAAAAATGCAAACATCTCAGACCACAAACCTCGAATAAAAGCAGCAACTCTTATAACCACGGAATGTGTGCGATTTTCAAACCAGTAATACTTTGTTTTAATGTTACTGAATATGGGGCGGCCGATGGATTTTAGGCCATCGTGCCAGGATCTGAAAATTTAACTGTATACGCAATATGACGATGCTTCACTTTACCCGGCACCGCCGCCATCTTGTCTCCAAGGTTGCCAGATTGCCATTTTTAATGCCAATTTCCTCAAATTTGGCATTTTTAATAACATTTGGCACTCAAAATTAATTTGGCACTTTGTTTTTAGACATTTTTTGCATTTTTTTTTAAACTGGTTTGGAATTTTGTGTCCGGCCCATCTGAACACCCTGCTCGTCTCACCCAGTGCTGTTAGTGCTAAGTTTTTAAACAAAGATCTTGGTTTATAACTGCTCGTTTAGGTTTCTAGATTTTTTCTCTTCAAAACAAGCTAAATCTTTGTTTTTGGAAGGCGTGTAAGTATGCACCTATCAATGAATAACAAGGCTTTGGTGACAAAACAAATAATTTTTCACCGTTTACAATTTTCTTCAGTTAAAACGAAATTGCAATTAGATTATTTAGTCTGTGACACGTATTGAATAGGCATGGAACCGATCAAACTTCTTCGAACGAGCCTCCTAGTATGTAGAGCTTGGTGCTCACGTCAACATCTTTCGTTGCCGCTAACTGCCTAGAGCCAACTGAAATAATCCGACTGCGTAGTCTTGGCCATGACTTCAGCATGAAGTCTATGAACTTCGGGCATTAATTCTAGAAATATTAGGAGCGTTAGTTAAAAGTTCACCATTGCCACTTGCTGCGGTTTAAAAATTGCAGCAGCGACTTGAATTTTTGACAATATTTTACACAATTAAATTTTGCGTAAAGCTGACACTGCACCACAGCTAAGAAAACTGATCAGTTGAAATTCCTCTTAGCTACTAGCGGCAACGAAAGTGGTTACGTAGGCACAGGGCTTTAGATACTATTATTATTACTATTATTAATCTTAAATAACACCAGACTGGCGACGTAGGAGGTTAACAAACCCCCACGCAACCAGCCCAGTGGGTGAAGAAAACAAAAGAATGAAAAAAAGAAGATCCGAGATCACAGAATAGCTCTGTGTACAGATCGTTTAAAGATGCCAATGCCCGCACCAGCAAAGACAGAACCATCGAGACCATTCCAAACATCCACACACAATGGAGAAAAACTGACGGGAATACTGGCCTGTACGGCATCGTAACGGTTCCAAGGCAAACTCATGAAGAGCACAAGTACGCCGAGTATACCTCACCCGAACAAATGGATCCGGAAGAAACTCAGATAGTGGATGGCTGGGGCAGTTATAGATTTTATACAAAAAACAGACCCCTCCAACTCTGCGACGATGCGCCAAATCACAAGGCACAACACCACCCAGCATGAACGCACATCGACAAACCACTTTGTCAAGCAAACACAGATGGCAACCGGCAGCAGAACCCCAGACTACAGAGCAGTACTCCAGAAGAGGGAGGACAAAGCAATTAAAGTAGCGACGTGTCAATTCTACCGAGCCAAACACCCTCCAAGCACGCCTTATAAGACCAATTTTCTGCGATGCACGTGAGGCAACCAAACGAATGTGAGGCTCAAATGTCAACTTTGGATCAAAATTGACACCCAAGATTACCAAGTCATCAACCTCAGGAAGTGACACACCATCCAGCATGAGTGCAGGAAAAGGAGGTCCCACTGTACGCGACCTGGACACGAGCATGGTCGTGGTCTTCTCCGCATTTAGCCTCATCCCTCACCTACAAAGGAACACCAGGAATCAATCATTTCCAAATCATGCCGAATAGATTCTAAAACATCTAATCTATCACTAGGCTTATCGCAAACAGCCAGCAAAGTAACATCATCAGCGTAACCAACAAGTAAGTTATTAACGAGATGAAACAGATCCGCCGTATATACAATGAACAACAAAGGGGCCCAGAACACTACCCTGTGGGACACCAGAAGCCAAATCCAAAAACTCACTCCTCTTCCCATCAGATAAAAATTTACTTATTACCGCGAAAACTGAAACCCCAATACCCATTAATCTCAGCTTATGGAGCAGCCCAAGGTGATTCACGCGATCAAAAGCAGCACTAAAGTCAAGCTGTACCAACCTTCCCTCATGACCTCCATCAAAAGCCAACTGCAACACATGAGAAATGTGAAGCAGAGCATCACAGGTTCCCAAGCCCTTACGAAAACCATACTGTGTTGGGGAAGGTCACTCTGCTTTTCAAGAAAACAACCCAATCTCGACGTAACCAACCTCTCATCAACTTTTATGTGCGCTAACAGACGAGGCTAACAACTCCCTGGACCTCAAATTGTGCTCCCTCTCAGCTTCCTCATAAGTAGTACCAGCCCGACGCCGCTGTTCCTGAAAAGCTGAAAGTCGACAGCAGACCGGCTAGTACGCACGCCAACGGGCATATGCCTACCGCTTTAACTGGTGCGCCCTCCTACAGGCATCATCAAACCAGGGCTCATCACCCGTCCTAACCGTTATGAAACGGCAGGGAAATAAGCGCGCACCATATCAGAGAGAAGCCGATCCAAAGTAGACTCAGGATCAGTAGACTCTCCCACAACACCCCAAGGTAGCACAAGGATGGCACCAGAGACGGCATCCCAATTCACCCTAGACTTCAAAAAATATTTCACGCCTAACAGTGTCTCTGGGGACCGGCTGACGAACCTGCAGCGTCGCAGATAGGGCATCATGGTCCTAAGAACCAACGGGAGACACCACTGAGACTCCAACCACATCAGAAACATCAGTCATCAGTAGGTCAAAAACACCTCCCAACAAATGGGTAGGACCTTCAACCAATTGCTCACAACCAGAGGCACTCGCAGAGTCGAAGGCGACATGACCATCATGGCAATCAGTCCTACCAGAGCCTAACCATTCCACATGGTGACAATTAAACTCATCCATAGACGCAAAGGCAAAACGCCTATCCGACGACTGAATTCTAGCCATTGCATCTAGGAGACACTCAAAGACCCTATCATCAGCAGAAGGGCTGCGATACACTGAGAACAAATAAAAGCTCACAATTTGAGCTCCTGAATGAGCCACAGACTCGCAGCACCATCATTTCGCAGCATGGACACTCATATTCACTCTGCCTGGACACAACAGCACCCTCTCGAACGTAAGCAGCCAAACCCCTAAATCCAGGGCAAGAGTCTCGCAGCTGCAGCACTGGCTTTTCAAAGTCCGGGATCATCAGCTCAGAAACATGGCGATGGCTTGAGACGAGCGTCTCCAAACATAGCACAAGGTCATAATTGGAAGAGGCTACAGCTAGTTCAGCCAAATTACCACATAAGCCCCGAACATTAGTGCACTAGGTCCGGCAGGAGCGAGACCCAGAACCACGAGGATCGGGGTTCTCTTCCACGTCCGGATACCTAGTTATCAGGCACGCAAAAAACAATAAATAAACATACACCATAAGCAAAGGAAATCATCAAAAAAATTACCAAAAAGCAAATAGACAGTCGTGATAGCAACGAAAGCGGCCAGCTGTCCACGCGCCCCAGACCCTGCCATCACCAGTACGGTGACGTCGAATACGGGAATTTTAGAATGATGAAAGACCTGCCCTGCTACAATTTACGTGACGTAAAAGTAAAAGACTGTTGGAACCAAGTAAAAATTTATCTGGATTTATCTGAGTTTATTAACTGCTCTTCCACAATCTTCTGCTTGCGCTAGGACAATTTTTTTCACAAGTCTAAACAGTGAAAACTACAAGGACTAATTCACTAAAAGTTTCTACGTTTCTGCGAGCGACAGAATTCTCTGAAAACAGCTCATTTCTAAATAGGGCGAGTCGTGGATGTCACGGCAACCTCAATAAGAACTAGAACGCCTCGGTGACGATAGACTATAACCAGCGGTGGAAGCAAATTTCATCGCCGTCATTTTTTTATGGCCAGCTAATCTTGATTTTCTGGCATGGGTCACATTGAGGGCAACTCACAAGACTCTCTGCAAAAAAAAAAAAAATCATGAACATTCCTCAACTCTTTCTACCTGATTTTTGAAGTTTGAGAGGAGAACAAATTTCGACGCCGTCATTTTTATGACCAGCTAGGCCCAGTTTTTAGACAAGGGTCACATTTAGGTCAACCCACCAAACTCCCTACAAAAAATTATGAATATTGCTCAACTCCTTCGACCACTTTTTGGGTGGACAGGCATCGCAGGCGTGAGCTGATATATCTCTGTCTTCCTACTGTACTATTTCCTTTTGACTGCTCGAGGTACGGTAGGACTATATGTGAGCCTGTTGGTACACTGGGGACTGAGCTCTGCGTGCAACTTGTATTATTATTATTGTTACAAGCCCCTTGGCCAGGCCAGCAAAAATGAAACGGTGTGTCTCAATCACACTGTACAAGGATAATCTGTTAAATTCTCTGTACCAATGCAGTCAAGAGTTCTTTCTCTCTTCTGTGTGAAATTGAGCTGCTCAATGCCATTCGTGTCTGCAGGTGTAGGCTGAGTGTATTATTATTATAATTATTAAATCACACCAGACTGGCGACGCAGGAACGGAGAAACTCCATGAGGTTAACAAACCCCCACGCAACCAGCCCAGCGGGCGGAGAAAACAAAAGAATAGAAAAAAAAGAAGATCCGAAATCACAGAATAGCTCTGTGTACAGAT
>LQNS02278170.1:43993081-44004513 GCA_001587735.2 Parhyale hawaiensis
GAAGCTATAATGCTTAGAGTGGCCTTTTGTCAACTAACTGTCAAGTTTTCTTAAGTTTTGATTGTATCCCTCTCAATGCTATAAGTGACAAATAAATTCTATGGAGTTTCTATGGAGTTTCAATCCTACAAATTCTGTTATTAGAATACCACTCGTTTCATCTTTCATTTTACCAATGATTTTTTATTAACTTCTGAATATAATTCATGATGTAAAGGATAATTGGATGTATCGAATACTTCTTTATGTTTATTCATATCTATGTAAAAGTCTTTTGTTTTTATATGATAACATAATGAATCAGTATCTGTGAACAGCAGTTTTGCTTTGTCTTTATACTTATTTTTAATTACATTATAATGAAAATTATGCATTAACGTTTTACTGATATCTAACATAACCATTCCTATATAAATATGTTTATTAAATAACAACTTGGGTCTTTTCATATAACAAGCGATCAGATTTGAAGCAAATATTTTAAAGGATTCAAAAATCGGTTTATTAGCGAGTTACATAGCTTCTCGTTCAATTTTCATAAATTTCACATCTCGATTTGTAATATTTTCCATCGTTTCAGCTTATACACTGTTAATCATCAGCTTGAAAAATCTTTCTCGATTTTGTTATCAGCAGATTTCCTCTTGATAGTATTTAAATCAATTAAGGTTTCATCCAAGTTTTTTCTTCAAATTCTAAAACTCTGTGAATTTTAGTTAATTCTAACCCTAAGGCTAAACACTGCTTCAGGTTTTTATAATATATTATGTACCTATTTTTCTTGTATGGATTCGGCGTCAATTTAGAAACTTTATCAATCGTTATATTTTGTGCTACTAATGGATAGTCGTTACGATAATCATGTAGTTCTTTTGGTTAATCCATATCTACTAACAATATGTAACCTTTTCCAACTGGTGGATTGTAATAGTTTATTTTTTCCATCTGTTTTTCTGTTAACCATTTAAATTTCCCGGTTGATAGTTTTTGACTCATTCCCCTACCATAAAGATTATTCGCATCTAAATATGTTATATAACTAATTGGCTTTTTAGGATCGTATGTTTCTTGAATATACGGATTATTTGCTTCTGCATATCTATGCGTTTTAGTGCTGATTTCTCCGCGAATTCCCTTTTTAACAAAAAATAATATACCAGGATCTTGAATTGAATCTAATTCTATTTTTGTATATATTAATAAAGCGTCCCAAGTTAATCCGGGAGCTGTATAATACTGCGAAGGATCTAAATTATAAATATTTAAGCAAGTTTTTCTAAAGTTTTCAAATATGGATGCTAAAAGGAGTACATCAAGTTTAAGATATAGCAAATGATAATCTCTAAATGCTTTATATTCAAATGTATTCTACACTCTTAACGCATGTTGATAATCATTTTTTGAAATTCCTTCACTCTTTAATTTACTATAAAACGATGATTGTGATGGTAATTGGGTTTCATTGAATTTACATGAATCATCCATCCATTCTTATGGATATATGCCTTTACGTTTTGTTAGAGCGAACTTTGATTTATCTGGATTATTATTATTATTATTAAATCACACCAGGCTGGCGACGTAGGAACGGAGAAACTCCATGAGGTTAACAAACCCCCACGCAACCAACCCAGCGGGTGGAGAAAACAAAAGAATGAAGAAGAAGAAGAGAGAGAGAAAAAAGAAGATCCAAGATAGTAGTTTAATAAATTTTTAGAGTTTTCATCTTTCAAATTCGAACTGAGTTCATCATTTGATGTAGACATATATCTAAAGCTGTCTAAAAATCTTATTTCTCGAGTTAATAGTCTGAATTCACCCTGTTTATTTATATATTTATCCACTGCAATATTTTGACTAAAACTTATATATGTTTCATCAGTTTGCGGTATAATGCTTAATTTACCTTCAAGTTTACCTAATTCTTTTACAAATAAATATGCATCATAATTTGAGAGATTGTGTATATAAACTGGAATAAACGAAGGATTATGTATTTTTAGAGTACATTTCCAATATGCAGCTCCTCTAAATTCACCGGTTAAATGATTATGATTTCTCACATTATTATTTTCTTTAGTAAACGATCCATCACAAACGTAACATTTTGTAGCCATATTACAAGTTTTCCTCTGTACTGGTGATAACCACATCGGTTTTATCACCTTCATAATATCATAGATTCTTTGTACTTCATTTGCGATATATTTTACAAACTTTTCTGGAGTATCTTTTCCTAGATAAGCTTCAAGTTTTGAATGTTTGTCAATTTCACATTTTGCATTAGCACAGAAACTGTTTGGAGTATGTTTGTTTCAATTCATCGTAAAGGATTCTTCAGGATTTGGTTGCACATTATCAATTTTCTTTAATGCCACCACGTTAGCTGCATGCTTCCGTTCTCAGCTGTAACACCTTGTGTCGCTCGTTCGATGCCCCGTGAGGCCCACGAGCTCTTTGCAGATCTTGGTGTGCTGACTCGGCAGTTGTGTGCGGATGCACGGCGCCGTGGTGGAACTGCCCTCTTTAGAGATGAGGGGTGTGGGGGGTCTCGGGTTGTTCCTTCCGTCAAATTGGCGCCATAGTTCATGGTGACCCGAGGTCGACTGCCAGTGGGTCTATACCCACCCGCAGCAAAAACCAGTGCATGTGGGTTTCCCAGGTGAGGGTGTGGTCTAAGTTGACTTTACCTTTCAAAATCAGCATATATTACAAACGGATGTCGAATTTGTTTTTGAAAGTTTTGAAATTTCACGGGATCTTTACTTAACAACATTCTAACTGGAGTATGAATCGAACACTCAGATTTATGTTTTTCTAAATTAATTTCTTTACAAAAACCGTGTAGACAATAGGGACCAACATATGTTTGTTTACGAGTTGACGCATTCACAAACGGGCTTAAGGTTTTCATTATTACATAGTACTTGATTTCAGTATCAGATATTAAGAGAAGGTCTACATGTCTTTCTTTTTCCACAGTTGTAATTCTGAACGGATACAATGTTAAATTATCATCAAATGTATATACATTGTCTGATGTGGTATTTTTATTTTCTAATTTATCAATCTATTTTATTGACATTGGAAATTCTAAACCAGCCCAATCAAACTTTAATGCCGCTGATTTTATAGTTTTTGATATTCTATGTTGATTTGATTCATCAAACAACAGAAACGCGCTAAACACCATTTGAAGCATTCCTCATCATCGTTTTTATGTTGATTAAGTTAAACATAGAATTTAGAAATTTACTTGGTAATGGTATATAAGATGATGCATTTAATGGTCTATATTTTATAATTTTAGAGGTAAATTCCAAAAGTTTACTTAGTTGCCACCCTGAGCTTTCTCTCTTAAATTTCGATATTGTATCATCGATAATACTTCTAATTTTATCAATATTATCACTTAAATTTTCTAGATTTGTAATTGTTGTCATTAATCCTGTGTTGAACCAGGTATTCATATACTTTTCTTCCAGTAAACTTTTCATGAATTCAACATTTACAGCAAATTGTAGTTTTAGATTTTTCCACTTTTGGTTTTCAACTACATTATAAATTTGTTCCTTGCAATATTGGATATAAACTTATGGATCCTTACACGTAATACTATCATACGTGAATTCTTTACAGAAACCTTCTTTAGTGGAAATGCATTGTTTGAATTTACATCTATATTTGTTTGAAAATGTTTTTTACTCTTTTCGTGAATCTTAAGATTCTGAAATCGTGTTTTACAATATGTACAAACATATTTCTTTTTCGTCTTTTCCTATGGTAAGTGAGCAAAAATGAATTGTGTAATATTTTTCTTATGTTTGATAGTATTTTATGTTTGTTCATATTTTTTTCAGATACATTACGTACATCACATAAGTTTTTTTCTTCAGTTAACATATCATGTTTATCAGTTTCAGAATAGCATATGATATTAGTTACACCTGTCATTTAATTAAGAATTAATTCTTAAGGAACTTATTTTTCCCTGTTTAATTAAAGCTATGATTTTTTCTTTCTTTTTATATTTACATGCTCTTTCTTTCGCTTTCTCATTCTCATGCCGCTTCCATTCTTCTTCAATAGGAAATTTTTTTTCTGTGTCCTTTAGGTGCTTGATTTCTTAGAGTTCCTATTTGTGTAAACAATTCTTCACTACTCGGGCTAGCTTGTAATGTTTCTGCTTTTTCTGCTTCCATTTTATTTAATGTTTCCATAGTGCAATCAAGTGGTTCATTGATTTTATTTAATGAAAAATTTATTCCTTTAGAATTAATCTTTACAAAAAATGTCAATAAATCAAAAGTTTTTAAACCTATACAAACTCGATAATAAGGAAATGCACAAAGTTTTTAAAAAGTAAATCATCTTGAATCTTCATGAACATATTAAACGATGGTATAAAGGAAAAGAATATTTCAAATTGTTCAAAAAGCTAATTCCTTCAAAGTTTTTATGTACCAAAGACAACGTGAATGATGTTTATTCAAGGTATTGTGAGATTTTACATCGTTGTTTTCAAGATGGTAATTTCTATCAGATAAATAGTGAATGCTGTAACTGGAATTATTATCATTATTTCCATCCATCAGATTATTCTTTTGGAGATATAAAATATCTCAAGTCATGTGATGGTCAATGCAATCAGATGACATTCTTTCCTTCTCATTGTATAATATGTCGAAAAATGAAAACTCATAAAAGTGTCTCAAAAAAGAAAAATAAATTTACATATTTATTTGTTCACAATGGAAAATTAGAAAAAGATAAAATATTTAATGAACTGTTGCAGGAAATGAACAGAAAACTTTACCATTTCCGTCTTATAACTTTACTGAACGAAGAACTTGAAATATTTAAAGATTTGTTCAAAAACATCAAAATTATTGGAAAACTATATATCTACTCAACAAGCACACATTCTTATGACAATACTGAGTTAAACCGGAATTGGCTTATAAAGGAATTAGTTTTCATGTGGATGTGGAAAGACTTAGAAAACAGAGAAAAGAAAGGAAAAAATGAGCAAACCAAAAGCTACCTCCAATACCACCATGTCTAGAGCATGAATTTTCTAATGAAAAATTTTGTAAAATATGCGGTGTTAATAATTCTCCAGAGATAGGTCTTTTACCGTATGAATTGTGGAAACATTATTGTGATAAATTGAGTTGGTAAAATTTAACCTAAAATGGCCAATGTATTTAAATGGAATGATAATGATAAATATAAATAAAACCATCACTTTCTTCTATCCAGTCATAGTCTGCCCAGTTTGATCGTCGGTCCTTCAAATTGCGGGAAAACATCACTTTTATTACGACTGCTGTTGGAAAAGAATTGGTTAGAATATAATTCTTTATACATTTGCAGTAAATCTCTTCATCAACCTGAATATAAATTACCTAAAGATGCTTTTGAAAAAGGTTATACAAAACGAGGTACTGTTAAGTTATTCAAAACAGGAAATGGAAACATTGACGAATTTTTAACTCATCTTCATAGTAAGGGGAAACCAAAGTGTGATGTTATATTTTTTGATGCCGAAGATAATTCTATTCCGAATCCTAAAGATGTTGATAGTCATTAAAAAAATCTATTCATTTTTGATGATATTGCTAATAATAAAAATCAAAGTGTAGCTGAGAACTTTTACACAAGAAGAAGGCATAATAACATTTCTTCTATCTATCTTTCACAAAACTATCATTTATTAGAAAAAAAAAATTCGTTCAAACGCTAATGTGATTATTCTTTTTGATATACCCTATCGAGATCTGGAAAATATTTTTAGAGATGTTGTGGTAAACAATATGAGCTGGGATGAGATTAAGTCGTTTTCAACCATCAATGAGCCTTACGATTTTATTGTTTTGAATCGAGATATGAAGCCTGATGAAGGGAATTATATGAAAAATTTAAGCTTAATATATATTCCTAAAAAATTCCTAAACTGAAATAATGAAAATATTATCTGATCTAACTATCTACTTTTAAAAAAGGATTGTATTTAAGAACAAACATCGTTATCAACAGCAAGAAAGGAATGAAATATCTCCAGAAAATCAAATCTGCATAAATAATTTACGAAATATTTTGCAAAATCAAACTGGAGAAGGCTTATTAAATACAATACTAAGAAAAATACCGTTGCCTGAAATGCATTTAGGATTACCAAGTGGAATAGAATCTGAACAAGTTCCAAATGGATCCTTCAACTTTACAAAGAAAATATTCATTTTGTGGACCAGGAACTAAAGTTGAAAAAAGATTGAAAGAAGGTTATGAAGGAGTTAATTCATTAGACAGAGCTTACAAACAACATGATATATTTATTCTCAACATAGCAAAACTAAAGACCGAAATGTTTCCGATGATATTTTTGCAAAACAAGCTTCAGAAGTTGCTCTAGATCCTTCAGAACCTGAGTATGTAAGAAGAGATGCTAAATTAGTGACTGGTATATTATGGGCATGAAATCTCGATTTGGTAAGGAAATGGAAAAGTCAAAAACGGGGTAAGGAGCGCAAAGTGTTGAGCTCCGATATATTATAAAAACTTTATTATAATCCTAACAGGGTTCTCTGGAATCAATGAATTATTATCTCTCAAGAGTGGTATTTCATCGAAACAAGTTACAAATTGGTAACAAAAACAAAATGTTTACACACTACATAAACCGATCAGACATAGATTTCTTACGAGAAGAGTGTTATTATCAAAAATAGATGATCAATGGCAAACTGATTTGGTAGACATGCAAGCACACAAATCACAAAATCAAACATTAAATATATTATCACTGTAATTGATATATTCAGTATATATGCATGGGCTTTGTCAATTTCAAAAAAGACTGAAGAAGAAATAAAGAAATAATTTCAGATTATTTTTCATGAACGTACCCGTACAAAATTGCAGACAGACGAAGGCTCAGAGTTTATAAATAAACTTACTCAAGATTTGTTTAAAAAACATAACATTCACTGGTTTACTACTGAGAATGAAACAAAAGCACAAGTTGTGGAGAGATTTAATCATGCCCTAAAGAATAAAATGTAGAGATATTTTACACACAACAATACTAAAAAATGGATTGAAATTTTGCCATCTCTATTGGAAAATTTTAATAATAGTTATCACAGAAGTATTAAAATGACACCAACTGAAGGTTCATTGAAAATGAATAGTAAAAGAGTTTTGCATAATCTTTACCCTAACTTAGTATATAAAACAACAAAGCCAAAGTTTATGATAGGAGATAGGGTAAGAATTAGTAAAAAATATAAAGATTTTCGGAAAAGATATTTACCTAATTTTACTAACGGAAATTCTAGATTCACAACCTATTACATATAGATTAAAGGATATGGAAGGTGAAGAGGTTGTTGGTACATTCTATGAAGAAGAAATATCAAAGTATGATAGCGAAATTTATGAAATTGAAAAAAATAATAAAAACTGAAAGGGAAACTGCTCGTGAAATGGTAAGGTTATAATAAACCATCGTGGATAAATGAAACAGATTTAACATGAAATAGAACACACATTGAGTTTTTGTAAAACACACATTGAGTTTTTTGTAAAACACACATTGAGTTTTTTCTAAAACACACATTGAGTTTTTTGTAAAACATACATTGAGTGTTTTCTGTTTAAAAAATGGCATGCATAAATATTAAACGGAAAGAGGACTTAGTGAAATTGAAAAAATAAGCTACAGAAGCAATTTCTTCAAGAAAAAGTTAATAATCAGAATGTTTTCCAAGATGTGCAAAACATTTATAAACCAATTATTGATCCATTGGAAAAATTTGTAATGAAACATCAGAGATAAAACGCAAATGAAACAAATCAGAGAAACAAACAAACCAGCAATAGAGAGCGCTAACAAGTTAGCTATTGAAGCACCAACCTCAACACCCATCCTAAACTTTGGACCTTTACCAATCAAGTTTCTTCTGGTTCAACTAAACAAGCGAGATCCTACATTCGACTATACTTATGGTATAAAATGGGATGGATCCCAAATGAAATTAGGAAGAAAATACATTGATAAAGTGGGAAATGGTATTATTCTTGATGGGAAATTATTTAATGGAACTGAAGGACTGTGGGAACTCATTACAAAAACACAACCTCAAAAACATACTACAGATGATATGAAAAACTATGAAGAAATAATGTTAGAAACATAACCATTTTTAGATGAGAGAGATCTGATAAGGGCGAATAGAGGGAAATATATCTCGTATCATGAAACCTCTTTACCAAAAGTATAAAAAGAAAAGTATTCCAAAACAAGTCGACAACTTAAGATCATCCAGCTTTTCAGGTTCTGGTATTCAGTTTTTACCATCAGATGTTAATGATTTATTGGAACGTCAAAAATTATTGATGAGTGCAGTAGATGCAGGAAATACAGGTGTCTGTAACGAACTGCAAGCAATCAATCAATCATGAACTTTTAAAAAAATCTTAATGAAAGTGATATTAGCAATATAAATACCTTTTTTCCTTAGAAAAATGAGAACTGAATCAAGAAGTATTGTATTAACAAGTCGAGAATCTGATTTTGCACTCCATCAATATCAACCTATTCATCTAAATAATAAAGCTCATCATGAACTTGCTTTGGTTGGATTAGATATGCATCATTCTATTCCAAATATTGATGGTAAAAACAATCGATTTGTTTATGAATACAAAAATGTAGAATATACTGTTAGTATTCCCCTAGGATGTTATAAAATTAATAATATTAATGAATATATACAGAAAAAGTGTGTAGAAAACAATCATCCTGATTTGTTTGAAATTAAAGCAGATACGAATACACTAAAATGTATTATAGAGATAAAAAATTCTGATACTAAAATTCACTTAGATTAACAAAAATCATTGAGAAGTTTGTTGGGATTTAGAGAAAATATCTTGGAAGGAATCGGTGAACATATAAGTAGTAATATTGTAAGTATTGTTCCAGTGAATGCGGTTTTAGTGCATTGCAATATAATTGAGGGTTCATACTTGGATGGTCGTCAAGTTCCAGTTTTATATTCATTCTTCCCTAATGTTCCACCAGGTTATATGATTGTAGAAAATCCGTCCACAGCAATCTATCTTCCTGTATCTTTTTCACCTGTTGACAAAATTCGAATTTAATGGACGGATCAAGATTTAAATCCACTGAACATTCTAAAAGAGCAAGTTACAATAAGACTACACTTGAAATTTAAATTTCAGAACGTTGAATAATCTGTTTTTCTTTATAAATATGGAACACTTAAATTGGAATGAATCTATTATTATTGATGAATCTACTGAAAAAATTGAAACCCATGAGTATAAACCTCATCTGGGAACTAATCTTAATAATAAACACAGTGATATTAAGATTTATTTTCAAATTTTTCAACCTTTTAATTTACATTATTCAAAATCAAGATCAATTTCTTCCCCCCTCAGAAAGTTTTATCTATATTGAAGGACATTTGATGGATGAAGATGACAATGAGTACGATTTAGACAATGAAAATATTTTACTTGTCAATAATGGATTGATGTATCTATTTGAACGTGTCGGATATAAAATTGCAAATGATGAAATTGAAGGATATTCAATCCCTAGAATGGCTACAACGATGAAGGGGTTAGTAACTTATCCTTATAAATCAAATGAAAATATGAGTTTTTTTTGGAGTCTTGATACAAAAAAAAAAAAAAAAAAATCACTCGAGTAATAAAGGATTGATAGATAGAAAAGATTATACATAGAACTTGGAAATGGAAAATTTAGTGCTTCCATTCCTTTAAAACATATTTTCGGATTTTGCGAAAATTACGAGAAAGTTTTATATGGAGTACAACATGTGTTAACCCTCCGCCGAGAAAGTGTTAATCAGGCACTGTTTAAAGAAAGTACAAAGGATCCTAATGATGTAACAAAAGACAAAGTTGAAGATGGAAAAATTGTGTTAGAGAAGCTGATTTGGAAGATACCTTGTTATAAGATTTCAGATGAATACAAATTAAAACTGTATAAACAAATAGAATCTAAATCATCATTGCCCATTGCATATTTGAATCGTTAGCTTGAAGAGATCACTGTACTTTCAGGTCAGAAACAATTAGACCAGAGATTGAACGTAACTTCAGGTTCTGAAAAACCAAGGTTTATTATTATTGGTTTTAAAACCGACGATGTAAATAAATAAACAGAAAATTCAGCAGTATTCGATCATTGTGAGTTTACTAATGCATATGTTTTATGAAATAATGATCGATGTTCAGAAAATAATTTGAGCATTGATTTTACGAATAATCATTATGTGACAGCTTATAACATATTTACTGATTATATGGATAATGGTCAAAGTGCTGTAACGATTAAAGATTATCGAATAATTTATCCTATACTCGTGTATGATGTGAGTAGACAATCGGAGAGATTGAAAAATGCTGTAACTGATATTAGAATTAAAGCACAATTCAGTAGATGCGGAGCACTGCCAGTCCACGCGGCTGTCCGCCGAGTGGCTACGTCATCAGCCATGTGGCGTCTGGGACAGGCAGCCCAGGTTACCTCGAGGTGCGAGCTGGCTCCGCTCCTCATGCCCACGCACGAATTGGTCGCGAGAGGGAGGAGGGAGGCGTCCACGGTGTCAACCTAATGAAACGTTTTGCAAGACTAATGAAGTAGATTAAAATTGAAGCGATTTTCCACTTGTGAAGCAGGTATCAAGACGTCAAGGCAGCACAATCCCCTGGGCTAAGTCCTACACGGTGTCAACTTCGCTTACGGTCAGAAAACGGGCGTGTTCCTTCGCTCCTGGCTTGTCACAAGCATGTTTTTTTAACGCCAAGTTGCCAACCCTGGCCGACACTGTATTGTCTTTTTTGTGTACTTTCTTGTGCAAGTGTGCCTGTGTAGGCCGCATCGAAATTTTTGTTTGTTGGTGGGCGCTAGTATTCAACACTATGAAACCGTAATAAGAAGTGAGGATTGCTGTTACTTGTTTGGAGCTGGAGAGAAATATAAATTGTCAGCTTTTTATTGTTTTTCTGTGTACTGCAGGTTATTGAATTAGAGAGTCGGTGCAGTTTTCTTATCCCTTGCAAACAATTAATTTAAATTGTGCAATTCTCCTGTGGTGGCACGTTGTAGATTAAATCTGTGCCAGTTTACCAGTCTGGCGCAGTCTGTTAAATTAGTTAGTGTAATTTTTTATGTTAAAGATTGTTCCATTAATTTCTGTACTTTTCCTGTTGCAGACTATTTGGTTCGCAATGGCCGCATGAAGGAGTCTATAGCTGCGGACAAGTTCCGACAGATGGCCGCTGCAGTTTATTATTGCCACCGCAAGGGCGTCGTGCACAGAGATCTCAAAGCTGAAAATGTTTTATTAGATAATAATTTTAATATTAAA
>LQNS02278170.1:44058778-44073751 GCA_001587735.2 Parhyale hawaiensis
TAGAAGAAATAATTGTCTACTGCCCGTGAAAACTTATGTTTCGTCGGTTTCGTTGACAATTACATCAAAATGGGAAGAATAGCTCATGCAACGAAATCATCTGTGGGAAAAAACTACGAACCAAGAAACATGAGAGTGCCAACGGAAGCTTCAGATATCTTCAGTGCTACGATTTCAACTTCGGCAATGCAATAAGTGCATTCAGACATAAGGTCGCCCAATACTTTGCCGAAGATTCGACGTATGGAGAAGCTAATACTCGTACAAATTAGACTAAGCGTGCGATGTCTTCATTGTTGGAATTTCAACTGTCCATGCTTAAGGTACGTTTGCCATCCTCTGCAACCCGGCCTATTTTCTGCCTATCACTTTCAATGGAGCTTGAGTGGACAACCAGAGCCTCCAACCTGGGCTAAATTCCGCCTATCTATTTCGATAAGAGCGTGACACTGAACATATAAATATATTTGTATATAAACACACGACGGTCATTTTTATTATTAGATTCTTCTATCGAATCCTTCTAAAATATTTTCAAAATCAAAACCTCGTTTAAATTCTTACTCCAATAGGTGTGTAAATTATACTTTGGTGCCCAAATCGCCCCGATAACTGCCTCCAAACGCTCCGATAACTGCCTCCAAACGCTCCGGTAACTGCTCCAAACGCTCCCATAAGTGATCTAAATGCTCCGGTACCTGCTCCAAGCGCTCCCATAAGTGCTATTGATGCCCTTTTCTATCACTACCATTGCACACTTATAGCGCTATAAGCGCTCCTTTTAACCGCTACTGCAGCTCTTTTTTAAGAGCTCTATTGTCCTAGCTCTAGTGATGGCAATATCATCGCTCCATCGCCATCGGAACGAAAGATCGCCAATTTTCATCGGCGATGACTTACGATGAAATAACCGTCGGCGATGACGATCGTAGGGCGTCACAATCGGCGATGGACCATCGCTTTAACACATTTTAAACATGCAAACGTCTCAGACCACAAACATCGAATAAAAGCAGCAACTCTTATAACTTCGGCCTGTGTGCGATTTTCAAACGAGTAACACTTCATTTTAATGTTACTAAAAATTGATGTTTCAAACCAGTAGGCTGTTTTTCTGCAGTTTTATCCTCATTTCATTGGCAGCGGAAGTACAACCGATGACGATGCCCATCGTATGCCATCGCCGATGTTAAGTTCAGTCATTACATGTATTTCTTTCTCATAACACCTTCGCCGATGGAGAAAATGGCCGTCGCCGATTGTTTGATACGATTTCCATCGGAGCATTGGACCATCGCTGTCGCCGATGGATTTTTGGCCATCGAGCCAGAGATGGCCATCTTGCCAGGCTCTGAAAATTTAATTGTACACGCAATATCACGATGCTTCACTTTACCCGGCATCGCCGCCATATTGTCGCCAAGGTTGCCAGATTGCCATTTCTAATGCCAAATTCCTCACATTTGGCATTCTTAATGACATTTGGGATTAAAAATTAATTTGGCACTAAGTTTTTAGACATTTTTTGCAATTTTTTTTTAAACTGGTTTGGCATTTTGTGTCCGGCCAATCTGGCAACCCTGCTTGTCTCACCCAGTGCTGTTAATGCAAAAATTTTAAACCAAGATCTTGGTTTATAACTGCTCGTATAGGTTTCTATATTTTTTCTCGTCAAAACAAGCTAAATCTTGGTTTTAGGAAGGCGTGTAAGTATGCACCTATCATTGAATAACAAGGCTTTGGAGACAAGACAAATAATTTTTCACAGTTTATAATTTTTTTTTTTTCAACTGAAACGGAATTACAATTAGATTATTTAGTCTGTGACACGCGTATTGAATAGGCATGGAACCGATCAAACTTCCTCAAACGAGCCTCCTAGTATGTAGAGCTTGGTGCTCACGTTAACAACTTTCGTTGCCGCTAACTGCCTAGAGCCAACTGAAATAATCCGACTGCGTAGTCGTGTCCGTGACTTCAGCATGAAGTCTATGAACTTCGGGCATTAATTTTTGAAGTATTAGGAGCGATAGTTAAAATTTCATCATTGCCACTTGCTGCGGTGTAAAGATTGCAGTAGCGACTTGAATTTTTGACAATATTTTATACAATTAAATTTTGCGCAAGCTGAAACTGTACCTCAGCTAAGAAAACTGATCAGTTGAATTGCCTCTAAGCTGCTGGCGGCAACGAAAGTGGTTACGTAGGCGCAGGGCTTTAGAAACTCTTGACGACGAATACGGGAATTTTAGAATAACGAAAGACCTGCCCCTGGACAATTTACGTGATGTATAAGTAAAAGACTGTTGGAACCAAGTAAAAACTTATCTGGATTTATCTGAGTTTATAAATTGCTCTTCCACAATCTTCTGCCTGCGTTAGGATATTTTTTTCAGAAGTCTAAACAGTGAAAACGACAAGGACTAACTCATTAAACCCTCTACGTTTCTGCGAGCGATAGAATTCTCGCAAAAAAACACACATCCAAATAGGGCGAGCCGTGGATGTCACGGCAACCTTAACAAGAACTAGAACGCCTCGGTGGCGATAGACAATCACAAGCGGTAGGAGCAAATTTCATCGCCGTCATTTTTTATGGCCAGCTAATCCTAGTTTTCTGGCATGGATCACATTGAGGTCAACTCACAAGACTCCCTGCAAAAAATCATGTACATAGCTCAACTCCTGCTACCTGTTTTTGGGTGGAGAGCAAATTTCATTGTCGTAATTTTTTATGGCCACAAAATCCTAGTTTTTTTTACATGGGTCACATTCAGGTCAATCCACCAAACTCCCTACAAAAAAATTATGAATATTTCTCAACTCCTTCGACCACTTTTTGGGTGGACAGGCAAACAAATATATATTTGCCTGAATCTTCAACGAAAATATTATCACCTCTCTCACTTCGTTCGCGGGTGGTAATTAATGGAAGATACGCGCAATGGTGGTCTTTATAGACGATACTGTGCAAGACTGGAAAGGAATAAGCCAAGTGACGAAGATACCACAGCCGAGTTCACATGTCAGTCGAATCAACGCGTTTGCTCATCCTCTTGTCCGAATGCGGCCTAGAAATATGTAGTAGAAAAGTGCACAGTTATCTGAATTTATTTCATTCTAAATTAGAAGAGGTATACCGGGTGTTGCGTAATTCGATGCAAATATTTTAACCATATGTAGGAAAACGCAAAATCAATCGATTTTTATGAGTGACAAAGACCTCAAAACTCCTTCGTTTTTGAGAAATGAGGACCTGAAATACTTGAGGAGAGGGTTCGGGCGAAAACGACTTTTTTTTCATTTTTCGGCTGATTTGAATGAAACCTGGTATAGATATACAAAATCGAAAAATAAATTGTTTTTTACTCCAGTAGTTTCTACCATTTTCTCAATAGAAAACAAGTTATTAACATAAACGGCGGTGTAGAAGTAGGGTTTACAATAGCCCCCTTCGCCATTTTTTTAATAACTCATTTTCTATGGGGAAAATGGAAAGTACACAAGTAAAAAAAAAATTCATTATCGATTTTGCATCCGTACACCAAGTTTCATTCATGTCAGTCCACAAATAAAAAACTTCTCATTTTCGCCCATAAGTATTTCAGGTCGTCGTTCCTTGAAAACGAAGGAGTTTGAGGTTTTTGTCACTCATAAAAATCGTTTTATTTTGCGTTTTTTTTTAAATGACGTGCGTCGAATTACACAACACCCTGTATATAACTAGCCCAATGACACTTGAACAGGAAACTCATTTGACGGTTAACATTTTATAACTTTTGTGGCCTATGGAAACTTGTGCTGACAACGATGCTACAATACATTCGAATGAGTGAATGCGTTGAGGTGAAGGACGTGTGAACTCGGCCTTAGAAAGGTTGTCATTTATGAAGGAGATGATCAAGAAATGCAGTATGAGTTCTTACTAAGAGTAGTTTTCAATTTTGTATCATTACCTTGAGTCAAATCTTGAGTTTTTTAAGGCGGATCTTGTTTTTTTTTTATCTGTTCATTAGGTTTTTCTGAAAAGTGTCGGTGGCAGCGCTGGTCTCACCAGTTTGTCTTAAGTTATGATTTATGAAGGTTCTTCTAGTCCGCGCTGGTCTATTATTCAGCATTCGGTGTTTTTGGCAGAAATTGCCATCGGACTTTTTTTTAGATTAGATTAGACAGGCGCAGAAGACGTACCAATGGGCCCATTCTCAAAGAGAAACCAGAACTTACGCCCCGGCCTTCAATGAACTATTGCCATTATGTTCGGATATAGAGCACTGGGGAAACGAGAAGAAAAAAAGGAAGAAGTCAGAAAAAAATAAAAAAGACGGGAGAAAAATCTCAGCCAAAGAGATGATCATGAATGCACGCAGGCATGATCGTCAGCCGTTGATATGCGGAGCTAAACGATGTAAATGGAGCGGAAGTGAGAACAAGACGGATTAAGATGGTTTGGGAAACTTCGCTGTTAAGAGCTTGCGACTCGTGGAGGAGGGGTTCTTAGCTGTGGAGGATGTCTCTCCCAATGTATGTCAAGATGATTTTTAGACGAGTTGATTGACTCCGCACCAACAACGACGGAAAGGAGTCTATTCCAAATGCTGAATATGAAATAGGGAAAAGCTGCTGACTTAAGGTTGTTCTTCGAGCTTTATGCTTGAGTTTTTGACCGCTGCTTCGCAAGCGATCATTGAGGTCTCTTTCAAAGAGCCCCATTTTAAGTACGTCGTTGAAGCCATTCAAATGCTTGAATGTTTCTATTAGTTTCCCCCTGAGTCGTCTTTGCTCGAGAGAGATCAGACCCAGTTCTTTTAGGCGACGTTCATACGACTGGTCTCTCAGCTGAGGTATAAATGCGTTGCTCGGCGTTGGACTCTGTCATGTTATCGATATCTCTACAGAGATGTGGCGACCAGAATTGAACAGCAAATTCTAAATGTGTGCCGCACTAATGCCTTGTACAAGGGAACGATGATGTCCTTGGACTTGTATTCAAAGTTTCTGGTGATGAATTCCAGTACTCTGCTTGCCATTTTCACTCTTGTCAACTTGCTGACTGTGTTGTAGTTTGTTTGTAATAGTGATCCCCAAGTGACGTTGTTGGGTGACCAACTCCGTCCCGTTTATTTTCAATGGAGTGGAAGGGTTTACCAACCCCACGTGCATTGCTGAGACCAGCCCTACATGCATCACTGAGACCAGCCCTACGTGCATTACTGAGACCAGCCCTACGTGTACTGCTGAATGTAGGCATGTTATAGAATCATATTTAGAGGAGCGGAAAACCGCAATCTTAGAAATTTAATTTAAGGAAATCCTAGTCCATACTTAATATCACGATGCTTCTCATTTCACTTGTCTTGCCAGTTTGTCTTTCGCAATATTAGGTTAGGTCAGGTTAGGTTGGGATAGGTTTGTTTCCGCCCTCTAAATGTCATTATAAACACGCCTCCATTCAAATTCCGTGGCAATTTCCACTAGAAATACTGAAAATAGAGAAGTGGCATTTCTCCAAATTGACCGAATAAATTGTGCTGAGGTTGGAGATTTGAGAATAATAATACCTTTATTTGTTACTTCAATTCGTCGTTATTATGGGAACGCTCTGTGACCGCATCATCCTGCATACGGCTCCCTGGTACTTTTGTTTCCAGAAAATATTTGCGTCTCTGTATTTTGGTGCTTAAAAAATATGGCATAACCTACACCAAGTCCGTGAATCGAACAGTTGAAAATGGAATTTTAGGGATATGTTTTTAGTGACCCAACGTGTCGCAGGTAGGCTAGTAATATTATATAAGTAGCTAACCATGCATCTGTATTGTTTTGTAAAATACGTCATCACAGAATATATTATCATTGTTATAATGCAAAGAAAACTACTGCATTAACTTCAGTAATTGTTGCGGCCAGAACTGTTTACATATATATTGTACTGCCTCCAGAATATCCACACTTGCCGACATTAAAATGATCCACATTCAGTCTGGGCAAGTAGAAACATAAATATTGGCTCACTTACAGCGAGCACACCCCAGATATAGGCCTATTTGCAAAAAGACACACAGAAAAGTAACACCTGCAAGAATACACTCACCAATAAATATAGATAATGAACCCATTGCATGAATTTCATCTGGTATCATACGAGTCGTATAGACGATTGCGTGAAGTTGAACCATGAAATATAACCCCGCAATAATAGCCATGTTCTCTTTCATGTCAGTTCTCTTTTGAATACAAGTTGTGTGTTGACACGTCATCAATCGACATTACGCAGTTGTGTTGCTTATTGTCCGATAAAAATGTTGCGGTGTAGCTACTCGTCGTCGATACACTTTTGTTGAGCACCTAATTATTGTAACATTTTGCCAGTTTACGAGTTGGTTCTTGTCTGAAGCCCGTTGCAGACGACAGTCCATTGTTCTGCGTTTTTCCTTCACGCCGTTCGAACTTTTTGTTATGCTCCTACAAACACAGCAGAGTGTGTGAACCAAAAAATTTACGACGATGTAAAGAGTCATGCTAACTAGCACGACAAGTGCCATTAGTGAATATTCCGATGCCGTCTCGAATTTTGAAGAAATAATAGCTCAAAAGGCAGCATACTTTTCCGTTTTTTAACCAAACACAAGAACGATTTTTTTATGACGCTGTGAAGTGGAAGCTCGGGACCAGCCACTGCAGCAGGCTCAAGAGTCCGCGGGTGAACTCGACAGTAGGGCAGCAAAAAAGGCATTTTATGGCTTGGCTGCCAGTTCGTTTTTTGCAATAATATCTGCTACTTACCTTTAAGCGGGGCGAGGAACCAAGTCGTGTTCCAGGGATTTCACAGCACTAATGTGTCGTTCAATAAGCATTCCTAACCTACACGTATCACAGGCAAAACTTTGTTGCCGCACTTCAGTCCAGCACACTGTTCAGGAAGGTGAGGAAACTTTCTTGCTGAACGTCGTCGCCGCACAGAGGAGGAAAATTGCGCCGAATATGAAGAGCACATTCAGGAAAACTCACAGAAATGCACCGGGAGACTATGTATGGGATGTACAAAGTGTGTCATTTTTCTTTAGCATAGTAAATTATTTCTGCATCTATTCCCACTGATTAATTTACAGACCTCTAGCCTCTTATACTGACTGTGGCTTCTTTTAGCTCTGACTACGGCCAGACGCCATGTCAAAAATAAGAAGCAAACGAGGCATGCGAAGCTCCACAAATTGGTTCATTTCATCTCAAGCACGTGCAAATCTTCGCTCCAGAGCAGGGAGATGCTTACACAATTTACGCAAGTCTTTGCTCTAAGGATGAACCTAAGGGGATTGAATTGAAAGAGGGAGCATGGCCAGGTTTTGAGTACAAGCCCCGCCTTTTAGCCAATCCGGAGTGGCTGTGCCGAGGCAGCAGCAGCACCTAACCCACGGTGACCTTGAGTAAACTAATGTCTGTTTAAATTGATCTTTTCTCGAAATATATACCATAAAATGAATTATAAATCGTTGTGACTATGTTCTTTTTTTTACTAGCTACATCAAAGCGCTAATTATGGAAGAAACGTGGTCGACTAGAATCTGGAAAGAAAAGAACTTTTCAGACAAGATGTGGTTAGAGAAGAAAAAAATTCTTCGAAAATTTGCCTCATAAGAGTTCTACACGATCTATTGAGCACTCGGTAGACGCTCAGGAATATTCAGGGAAGCAATGGCGATCCCCTTTACCCACGAAAAACCCTTACTCCTCAGAAAATGCAGTCCGTGACTCAGGTCCATATTCAAAAAACTATCATGTATAACAGCATACCAATGCTCGCCCGTACAAGCCCCAACGCAAGCGGAAACACACATAGAAACAAAAATTATAAATCTTTCCTCTCATTCACTCTCCCCCTCCGAAATTGCATTATTCAATAGAGATCCAAAGTTTTGCCCAACTCCATCTCACTTAAATATTGCCGAGGAGAGATACGATGTGGACAATTTCTGCAACAAACTAAAGCTCACTGAATCTTTTCACGGAGCAGCAGCAACCGATCAGCCAATAGTAAAACCAACGTCAGCTTTCATTCTCCCCAATGGTAGAAATCAGACTCTAGACAACGCAGTACAACTATTAAAAATACACCAGTTCCATCTAAGAAATCAAGACCTCGTTTTAATCTATCTAACAAGGAACAACAGGCAATAAAATTTCTGACCAATAATAATATTTTGATAAAAGAAGCAGACAAAGGCTTAGCATTCATAATAATGGATACAAGCTATTATGAATATAAAATGAACTCTATACTGAATAATAGAAAATCTTATGAAAAATTATCTGAAAACAAAGACAAATCAATATTAGCAGAGATAAAAAAATTGACAGACAAATACAAAAACACACTGACTAAAAATGAAAAGAAATATATCTCTTCATTTGATTATAAACTTAGCCACTTTTACGGCCTACCCAAGGTTCATAAGTCATATGTAATTATATCAACGATAAAAATTTAAAAATCGGAAAAGTGTCTCTATCAACAGCCCAGAAGATTTACAATTTCTACCAATAGTAGCAGGACCAGCTTGTCCCACTCATCGTTTAAGCCACTTACTTCACAAATTACTGCAACCTTTCACTAAGTATGTTTTATCCTATGTCAAAAATGACTTCGACATTCTTAATAAGCTTCCGAAAAAACTGTCTGAAAATGAAAACTTTGCAACTTTAGATGTAGAAGGGTTGTATAGTAATATTTCACACGAGTTAGGACTGGATGCAATAGACTACGGGATCGACGAATATGATGACATTTACGGAAGAATTCCTAAGCTATTTATCATAAAATGGTTGAAACATATTCTAGGAAACAATACGTTTATATTCGGAAAGTTTTACTACAGGCAAGTAATAGGAACGGCAATGGGAACTAATGTAGCACCAACTTATGCCACATTAACCCTAGGCTATTTAGATCGAAAATTATACTCAGTCATAATCATGAAATACCCACTGGCCGTGGCAGAAAACTTCGAACGAAATTTTAAGAGGTATTTGGATGATGTGTTGCTAATTTATGACAAAAATGAAATGAAAATTGATGAAATAGAAGACATCCTGAACGAATTAAATCGGAACCTCACCTTCAAATTAGAGACCACAGGCAAGAATGCCCATTTTTTAGATATTACTATCTACGAAACCAATACTGAAATTAATACGGATACCTGCTACAAACCAACAGATTTTAAGCAGTACCTCAATTTTTACTCCAGTCACCCCCGTCACACAAAGAGAGCAATTCCCTATAATTTAGCCCGCCGAATATGCTCCATAAGTTTCCGATTCACTCGTCAAACACAGCAGATTACATGAACTTCGTAAGTTTTTAACTAAGTGCAAATTCATATCCAAATTAATTGAAACTGAGATAAATAACGCGTTAGCCACACCAAGAACGATACTCCTCGAGACTCGTGCAGAACAAAATAATGAACAGCAACATATACTGCCATTTATTTCAACCTATAACCCAAATTACACTACAAACTTTCCTTTAGCTAAATGCACGTTTGATTTACTTAAGAAAAACAAAGAAACAATAGACATATATGAAAATACTCAGCTTATCCAAAGCAAACGTTAGCCACCAAATCTGAAAAATATTTTAATATGAGCCAAATATGACCAGGAAACAGCAGAAAGTACAGCCGTCAACAAAAGTAACTCACCCATATGTAAATTACGCGACATTATATAAGTAGGGACTTCATTTTACTTCCACTCCGTACAGTATGATTTTCGGGTAAAGACAAACATGAATTGGGACACATTGAACTGCATATACGTATTGCAATGCAACGGCTGTTTGAAATTTTAAATTGGAGAAACAAACAACTTCCGGTTACGCACTAATTCACATAAGGACCACATGAACAAAAACACTGGTTTACCTGTAGGTAAGCATATCTTTAACTCTGCAAAGCGCATGAAAATAAATTTTCGATACTGCCTTTCTATAATTACAACAGATGACCCTAAATTAAGAAAAGCGAAAGAGAATTTCTTCATAGGGAAATTTCAACCCGCTCTAAATAACTTGGGGCCTTTACTAAGGGGCCTTTACAAACCGGGCGAGGGATGGATGGTAACCTATAAATCGCGGTCATCGGGCTCTAACCCATCGGAACACTGGTAGCCTCTGTAAAGAGCGGTCGCTATTTAAATACTCCTGAAGATCTATTTTTATAGAGGAACGCGTCGAAAAAACATAGAGATTTTATTTTCGGACGAAAATTTAACTGCGCAACTAGAAGCGTCCTCTTAATTTTACTATTGACAAAAATTCAGATTCTAAAATTTAATTAAATGCAATCAAATTGATAACTTTTTATTAAATTTGACATTGTCTTGATTTTTCATCACAATACGCCTAACATGTGTTCTTTTGTATTTTCACTGTGTATTTACCGCGAGGAGGCAACAAATAAAAGCTCTTACTATATATATATATTGCGATGTGGGGGTTTAAACGTATGCGAATATTACTAAAAACTACGTTAAATGTCATCATGTAACGTTAGCTGTAGTTTGACTATTACACCTAAAGAACTAAAATCTATTGGTTAAAAAACACCTTTCTCGATAGTAAAACGCTCAAAACTGGCCTTTTTTGGCTTGATCCGTCCCTATCCCCGAGCGACCACCACTAGTGGAGAGCCCCTTCAATGAGCTGGCCCTCGGATGGTTAGGTTAGGCTAGGACTGCTTCTGCTAGCCTTCATAAGTTTTTTTAGTGCATTTATGTGAGTTTTTAGTGTTTTTATTGGTTTTTAATGTTTAGTGCAGAATTTTTTTTTATGGTATAAGTGTTTTTTTTTACCTAGCGTCAATCTTTGATTGGCCTTACTTAGCGTCAATCTTTGATTGGCCTTACTTAGCGTCAATTTTAAATCGTTTATTTCGGTTTGTTAGTAGAAATAACTTTATTTTTTTAGCTTATTGGACGTTAGCAGAACCAGACCTGGCCCAACCTAACCTTACACGTACGTATTCATTGGCATGTAGGCTAATTACACTTAAAAGCCTATTAAACAATAAATTACACCTAATGCAAAAAAAATACACTTAACGCCCCCTCTTACACCTAAACCCTTCATTAGCTATATATATATATATATATATATATATATCGCATTGGCCTGATAGAGGCACACCTCCTCAGAGAACTTTGTAGCTTAGGTGCCAGGACTGATTCTACTAATGTCCTATATCAAATATAGGGCTTTATAAGGGTTTACTGTGTTCTAAAATTCATATTTCACAACGGGAACCGGTCCTTGCCTACCTAACCAACAAGGTGGCGGGGTATAAGCTCATTGTAAAGGGGCGGGTACTAGGGTGGATAGTCGGGTTGGATAGTGGCGGCACAAAAAAAATTTTTGTCCTTTTACCATCGAGAAGTGGGCGTGCATTTGAACGTAGACTTATTTTCCTTCAAAATGATACCAAATTTGCACAAATCTATGGTGTTTATAACACTTTTTTTCACTTTTTGAAGCTTACAGGCCGTTAGGTTGCCAGGATTTTGGTACCTCTGTCGAACCAGAAGGCCACTTAACAGGCCGTATATGAATATTGTTGGCCATCTAATAGCCCGTTTCGTAATGTATAGCTAGATAAGGGTTTACCTGTAGGCTTGTCTGACTAACGCCTACATTAGATGTCATCAACTGCCGTTAGATGTAATTTGACTATTATACCTAACGGACCTTAGTCTACGGAATTTTCATCGTACGTTTCTCGACAGAGAAATGTTCAAAACGGGCCGTTTTCGTTTTGATCCGTCCCTATTCCCGACCGACCACCCCTACTAGAGAACGCATTCCAAATGAGCTGGCCTGTGTAAGGTTAGGCGATACAGGACTGGTTCTGCTAGCGTTCCTAAGTGTTTTTACTGCATTAATGTGATTTTTTTTAGTGTTTTTCTGGTGTTTTGAGGTTATTAGCTGAACCAGTCCTTGTCTTGAACCTAACCAGATGGGAAAAAGCTTATCAGGACGTTAGCAGAACCAGTCCTCGCCTTTTACCTAACCTTACACGTAAGTATTCATTGGACGTAAGTTACACTTAATGGGAGAAAATTACATAACGGCCTAATTTACGCCTAAACCCTTCTTTAGTTAAACTCATAATCTACTACCAGAACAAGAAAGTTGAAAACCTTGTAATGTGCAACAACCCAGTGAAGAAAACAGAGAAGCTGCAACAGTCCCACGTAATTTATAAATTCAAAGGCTAACAAGAAGGTTGTGAACTTCTTCCTTATATCAATTACATTGCACTGACGACAATGACTCCTGGCCGCCGCCTGACCTGCCCTCTACAGGCTGGAGCCCCAGATCTCAACCACACAAGATTGAAACATCGCATGGCTCTGACCCGTGGCATGTTAGAAGACTCCACCGACATAATCATGAAACTACCGGATGCAACGAGATTATCGATAGGTGAAGCCATCCTCATCAAAGAACTTTCTGCTATCAACTTACAATCTACAAACTTCGTACGGACGCTAAAATTATTTTCTTGATTAACAACGCTTAATTTACTATTTAGTATCTAGAATGCAAATTACATCAACTCATTTTGAAATTTCACCGCTTGCCTTGAAAATGAATGTAAGATACATTCGAAACGGTGATATATATTATCAATAATGTCATCAATTGGAAACTTGCTTTTTAATTTCCAATCTTCTGCAAAATCGCGCTTACGAAAAATTGAAAAAACTAATAAGAAGATCCAAAATAAAAACTATTGCTTGGTCTTCAATGAAACTTATATAAAAGAACGACTTCTGCCAGCCTATACAAATATATAGATAAATAATCACAGAAAAAGGGAACAACATGTCAAATAAATTTCTAAAATATTTTTAATAATAACCAGAATATTTCAAAATAAAAATTATGACTTCAGCAATTCTGTGCATTCAAACTGTCTAAAGATATTGATCAATATGTAAGCTAAATTTCGTACGTACTTATTGTAATGCAATGTATTTATTCCTTAACCCCAACAGTTGGTACAGCTTTAGCTTGTCTGTGATCCCGAACATTCTAGAAACTACAGGACAACAGATTTGGTCCAGTGTATGAAACCCAGTTGATAATGCAATAACAGTTTTCATTGTTCAGCATTAACTGACTATGTTAAAGTATAGTAGATATTGGTATTGTCCATATTTTAAGTATGAACAAGAAATAGTATTATCATAATAATAAGCTGTATATAATCGAAGTGTTAATAATGTTCTGGCTCGCATTTTTGTGCGAATGAGCGAGCGAGGCTCTCACTCGTGCAGGTCCTACGACTTTTCAACGGGAACAAACTGACAAATGAGATCTGAGGGTCGTGCTTAGCTCTGTGAAGTCCTGCCTATGAAGACCCTTGATGGAGACAGTGTCTGCGTTCGTTCGTCCGATGTTCCAGCCGTTTCGTAGGTCTATGTAGAATTTAAGTCAGATTTGCTTGGACTATCCTAGCCTCGGGACATGTCTCTTCTCCGTGTTTTGTTAGCCGCACTTATTGTTCAGTATTAACAGCGGTGCACATTTATGTAAATAGTTTCTCTCGATCGACGTACTATCTACCTGATAGTGACATTATCATAAATCAAAGTGGTGTTTAATCAAAGCCATGCAAAACGGCACATGTCGAGAGCCTAACATAAATTCGGCTGGGCACAAACAGTAGAAGTTTGTGAAGTCCACTACGACGTCCCGCTGGTGTAGATGCCAAATGTGTCAACTTTTCGTGCTTCGTCACGTACCTGCCGCGTAATGTATATATTTTGTAATGGGCGCGAACCCATACTCGTGCCTAACGTATCATGCGGCCGACCATAAATTCTGTTGCACACCAACTTCAAACCTGTGCTTGTGAAGTCTTCGTGCTGCCTCATCAGTTTGAAGTCCCGTTTCGTGGCTCCAGTTCTCGTGTTCCTGCCTCATCAGTTTGAAGTCCCGTATCGTGTGGCCCGTTGCCGTGTTTCTACCCAAGAAGATTGGTGTCCCGTTACACGAGGCACCGTCCTTAGAAGATGCCGTTGCCGCCCTAAGGCGCTACTTTTATATAGTGTTTGTGCTAGGAAAAAATTGATGATCGGTGTAGGGCCAAAAAACATTAAGTGATGGAACGCTTAGGAGTCCAAAAGTTTGTATCGCAAGTGGTAAATACCGGGAGCGCTTATTTGTGTCTCGTAGTAGGAAATGAAAGAGCCAGAATGTGGCACAGTGTTCCAAGAATGCCCAGTGGTTATATGTGCAGGAATTTGCACTAACGTGTTTCTCAAAGACCAGTCATCTGGTGGCTAGAATATCAATGTGGAACATCTTTGGTGTGTGCGAGCGCCAACAAAAAAAATCGAAAAGATCCTTAGAAATAAGTTCGGTGTTTTAACATTAATTACCTCCGCCAAGGAGGTTATGTTTTCGTCGTATTTGTCTGTCTGTCACCAAGATCATTCAGAAAGTTATGAACCGATTTGGACGAAATTTACAGGGATCGTTAGGTATGTTAAGAAGAACAGATGAAAAACTTTTGGTGAAAATATGTCCATCCGTTCATTTGTTTGTTTGTCTGCCTCATTTTTTTCAATGCCATAACTCAAAAAGTTATGGATGGATTTTTATGAAATTAACATGAGTTGTTAGGTATATAACAAAGAGTAAATGATCAAATTTGTAATGATCCGTTTGTTCGTTCATTCGTTCGTTTGTCACTGTTTTCAATTTTATGCTTGTAAGCACAATAACTAAAAAATAATGAGTGGAGTGGATCTTCATGAAATTTATTGGGGTTGTTAGTAATGTTAACAGACATGAATTTAGATTAGATTAGATTAGATAGGCGGCAGTAGACGAACCAAAAGGCCCATTCCCAAAAAGACACCGGGACTTACACCCCGGTCCTCTATGAGCTATTGCCATTATGTTAGTAG
>LQNS02278170.1:44106681-44119945 GCA_001587735.2 Parhyale hawaiensis
AAACAAAACTTAATGAATAATTTTAAGCTATACTTTTGTAGAAATACTTAGAGAATGTAAATCATATTATGTAAATTGGACCAAATTTTCACTCGTTATGTTTCCTCGTCGATGTTTAGTTTCTGCAGCTGTTCCTTTACAGCATTTAAGGATGGTCCTAGCACCCGTAACTTGAGTACAAAAACAGAGGAGAATCTCTGTTGGCGGGAAAACGAAAATCTTTTGTGAATGTGCCCGGAGCGCACAAAGTGTACTTTTCTGAAGGTAAGGGAATATCTGTGAGCTAAATACACTTAGTGTAGTTTCGTACATCCTGGCCCTGGTCTCAACAGCTGTGTCGGCTGCCAGCATCAAAAATCCCTCAGTTGCATTCTCAGGGGAGTGTAGTATGCAGGTGTGCAGCTGTTGCTGGGTCCTCGTTTGCCACCCCTCGTGCGTCGTCGAAGTGTTCAGTAAACGAACCTCTCAAAACACCACCGATGTATGAAACAATTTAAGCAAAGTTTCAGTGGCGACCTGATGCATGACAACAGTTGCCTAGTGTCATATATTTATTCAGTGATTAATGAAATACGTTATTTCGCAATCTTTTATATATTTGTGACAAACTGTCGCTGTCTTTCCGCACGGCGTCAACAATGGCATTCCTATAGCGGTAGAAACATTAGCTTTGAAGTTCGGAAGAGGTCCATGTGGCGTCATACACAGAACCCATTTTGTGCAGAGGTGATACTGCAGTCTGTGACTAGTCAGAGAGCACGCAGCGAGTTCTCTCCACGCTGCACCTCATCGCTTTGAGCTGGTTATCACTAGCGAACAAAGCGAGCGAGGTAATAATATTTTCGTTAAAGATTTAACTATACATGTAGATGCATCAATACATATATATTTCGAAACGGGCTATTTGATAGCTAAGAATATTCATATACGGCCTGTTAAGTGTCATTCTGGTTCGATAGACGTACCAAAATCCTGGCCACCTAACTGCCCCAACCTTCAAATGGTCAAAGAAAAAACACTAAAAGATCGTGGATTTATGCAAATTTGGTCTCATTTTGAAGGAAAGTAAGTCTACGTTCCAACACACGCCCACTTCTCGATGGCAAAACGGGATTTTTTTTTTTTTTTTTTGTTGCCACCATCCACCCTGGTACCAGCCCCCTTTCAATGAGCTCTTACCCCGCCAACCTTGTATGTTAGGTAATCCAGGACTGGTTCCCGTAGTGAAATATGAAGTTTAAGACATAGTGAACCCGTATAAAGACCTATATTTGACATGGGACTTTAGTAGAACCAGTCCTGGCCCCTAACCTGCAAGGTTCACGGAAGGGGTGTGCCTCGATCAGGCCTATTCGACATATATATATATATTTGTCTGTCCACCCAAAAAGTGGTAGAAGGAGTTCAGCAATGTCCATAATTGGTTTAGGAGAGTCTGGTGAGTTCACTTACATGTGACCCATGCCAAAAAAAATAGAATTAGCTGGTCATAAAAAATGACGGCGATGAAGTTTGCTGCCACCGTGGGTGATGGTCTTACGCCATGAGGCGTTCTAGTTTGTCTGGTACTTTCAGTAACTATGAGTTCAGTGAATTTTCAGCTTCGCGGCTTTAAGTGCTTGTGGCGTTTCAAATAAGGCGGAACGTTATGCAGAACAAGAACAACGTCGCTTCTCGAACGATGAAGCTTTAAAAGCAGGGGTCCCGAACCGCGGGTGCTAGTACCCCCTGGGGGTGCAAGATGACCTTTTAGGAGGGGAGAAATCTTTAACATAAATTTGTTCATATATGTACAGCATTTTACGAGTAAGTATTGTTTGGGGTACAAAAACATTTTGGAAGTTTTCTAGAGGCGCTTAGGTCAGAAAAGGTTGGAAATCACTGCATTATTATGTAACGAGCACATTGCCACCACGCATGATGAGACTACACAATGTTAACCCGGGGGCGGGGCCAAGCTGCGGTGCACGTGGGTAATGAGGCGTGTGACGTCACAAAATGCAAGTACGGTAATACGCAGCTATTTTGCATTGTTTCTCCATCATTTCATTTGGGCCTCCAGCGTGTTGTACATGTCCGACAATCATTATTGTTAAACAAAAACATGTACTAAAGCATCTACGAGCTTTTTTAACTCTCTAAAGGATAAAATTTTGAAAGAACATTCACTAAGAGGCTTCTAAAAGAGCAGGTGAATTCAACCGGCAAATGCCCGCATGTGTCAGAAGAACTTTTAGAGTCAAGTTTATCGTCTTTAAAATGTTGCAAATCAAATGAGTTTTATCGAGAGTAATATGGCATAGTGAAGATGGAATCATGTGAGTGAATAACTCATTGTTTTTTATTTATTTTCGTCCTCTACTAAAGATAAGCTATCCTCTAAACTTTCAAACCACTGCAAGAAAGATTAACTCAGGTGCGGAAGATTAAACGCAGAGATAGAAGAACTTTCAAAAAGATTTGTCAGAAAAACATTACAGAACCAGAGAAACAAATTACTTACCTTCCGGCGAAGTAATATTAAAACAAAAGTCTATACATAATAGGCAGAAACTATACCATTGCTCCGCAAAATCAAAAAAATAAACGTCAGTTAGTATACGCTGCATGCGCCCGCGTTACAGCGGTATGACAGTGCAGTGTGGCGTCCGACTCGCGTTCACAAATTGCAAAAAAATTACCTAACCGTATTCACCACATATAAACTGACTTATGGAATCATATGTTGTGCAAACTGGAGAATGTTTAATCCGTAATTTTTCCTCTGGTGTATCATATTTTACGATTAGTAGAGAACTAAAAAAGATTCGTAGATGCTTTGATACATATTTTTGTGCAACTATAATGATTGTAGGACATGTAGGACACTTTGGAGGCCCAATTGAAATGATGGAGAATCAATGTAAAGTAGCTGCTTATTACCGTACTTAAATATTGTGACGTCACACGCCTCATTACCCATGGTGCACCGTAGCTTGCCCCCCCCCCCCCCCCCCCNTGCACCGTAGCTTGCCCCCTCCCCCACCCCCCACCCCAGGGTTAACTTTATGTAGACTCATCATCCTTGCATTGCAACCACGCCAACGGAATGTTTCAGCAGGACTCGCGCTGCGCCAGCGCTACCAGCAGTTTCCGAGTAGCTGACGAAGATGTGTAATATCATAGAGAAAGTCGCAATACAACTCAAACGTTTTCATTTATCTAAGACTGTTAAAAACCTTAGCAGCTATTTAGGTGCAACGCAGCTTCTCAGAACAAAATTTTAAATTTGGGGACTTGTTGCGGTATAAAGACTGGGGCGTCAAATGCATATCCAACTTTAAATGGTAGTTACCCGAGAATTAAGCGTGGAATTTCAATTCTGTTGATCGCATTAAGTGCTGTAAAGTTTTTTCTATCACCGTAATAAGTGGCATGCTGATTAGCTTGATTTTCGCTATTCAGAGCTGCGTTGAGTGGAAGTTCATATAAAGAAGAGTCGTACGAACCCTTCTTAAGAGGTCAAAAATTATACAAAATAGAACACTTACTGTGATATTTGCTTTTCACAGTGACTACTCAGAAATAAGCTTTAGTAGTAAAAGCATATTTCCTGTTTATGTAAATTGTAAATGTATAGTTTTATATGACAGGCCAGCCTTTTATTTCGACGCATTTGACACATCTTACTGAGCCAATCTCAGCCCGCTTTGGCTACAGCAGACTTACGTCTCAAGATGTCCATTTCTGCAGTAATGAGATTCTGGAAGTCGCTCAAATTGACAGACGGTGATGTTCGTTCAAATAACTGTGCAGAAGGAAGACATAATGTGCTAGTCAGATTATAGCCTCTGGGAGGCCATTTATGCTCTGTTGGACTTCTCATACTAGTATTTTCTAGAACAAACTTTTGTGCGCGCATATACGATCTAGCTTCCACCGAATCTCAGTAAATTGTAAGATAATCTGAATCCGTGGTATGATAATTATTAATAATTATTCTTCTCTTCGATTTATCCACATTTCCATTGCCGCCTAGAGTTCTGCTATGAAAAAAAAAACAGTTGTGCTGTTTTTCCTTTTATTATTTTTCTGCAACGTAGCGCTGAGACACGACGTATCAACTAATTGCAACGTCCATGATGATAAGTTGATATAAAATGCTGTTCAGTACGTAAATGATGAAGTATACTTTTTTCCCTCTGGTGGTCCATGATGGCTTCTTGGGAGGGCCACAAGATTTTCACTGTAATTGTCAACAAATGAAAATTACTATATATATAGTTTAGAATCTACTGAGTTCTTAGTCAGAATAAATGGCCATTCGTTTACATCATTCCTATTCAAAGAATTGTTCTTGCATTCTTTAAGTAAAACCACCGGTCTGTTCTTCTTTCTCTTAGTCAAAATTGAAATGGTCCACGAAATATACCTATATATATATTTTTTAATTCCATAACATTTGAGGAGCTAGAACCACTAGTCTAGTAGAATTAAAACATTTCTGCACATTCATGATGTCGTCACTGAAATTGAAACCTTCTGCGTACTTTTTTGTTGTTCATCATACAAGGAATGTCTGAGCACATCATAGTAACCCATCCATCTAGATTTTAGAGCACTTTTGTTTACCTGTCAACATGGAGAAATTGGCTATTTCATTTCTCTCTCCTCAAGAGGCATAGCAGGCCACAGTCTACTAGTAATTAGGGACTGAATTCCCAACGGCTTTGTACAGTTACGACCAAAAATGTACAGCTTTGTGAAGTGCCGATATCACGACACAGACGATGTCATTTCATTATACTGATCTTCGATTCGAAGCGGTTATCACTTTCAAACAATGTGTATTCACTGATATATAAATGAGACTAAATTTATTAAATAACGTGGAGAAAAACAAAATTTTAGCCGTCATATCCCCACATTCGTGACCCCAGCTGTGCAGTTACGATGCCCGAAACTATACAAAGTTACGACGCTGTATAGTTACAGGCCCCATTCGTTAGCCTGTGCTGGAACGAACAGCGTCCCGGGGTAACTCCATGTTCAGTAATTAACATTGTTGGTTGCCTTTGCTTTAGGCCTCCAGGAAATCATAGTTTCTTTACCAATTTTGGAATCGTGGCTACTGCAGAATGCGGCACTTTCCGTGGAGTCTTTAAGCAAAATTTTCTGTAATTGTGACTACAACCTAACATCTTACATTGAGGCTCGCGCTCTTTAGGGATCAAATCTCGTTTGAAATGGAGAGAGAGAGAAAACTATATGGGAAAATGATGCTACTGATCAGAGGTAGGTTACAGGACTGATAAAGAAGTAAAGCGGTAATAACGCTGCACTTAACCGTTACCGAATTCAGCTGAAAATACCGTTTAACCGATACCGGAACCTGGACAATTTCGAAAGCTGTAACGGTAAAATGTTAATTTGGTATGTTTTAGTCATTTCTGGTACGTTTTCATGGAGAATTTGGTACGATTGGCATAAAAATTTCTGCAGTGAGATAAATAGTATCTATCATCTTAATATAAGAAAATGCTCCGGGTATTTATTTATCTATTTATTTCGTGTCTGCATCTAAATGAAACAGGTGAAAATAGGCTAGGTTGCAGATTTCGTTATAAAGCTGCGCTGCGATTGAGATAGATGACCAGATTGCTGAAGAAGGCAAAAGTGAGATCCTTATCCCATTATTATCTGAATGTATTTCTTCCATGAAACAGTTCCTTTGATAAAAATAACGAAGATATTAGCAGCTTGTCTTATCGCAGCCATAAATTTGATTTTTATATTATCACTTCCACCACGCAACGGAATATATGTTTGCTCAATTAAAGACGCATAAATTCAGTAGCCGATCGAGAATGTACTGATGAAGAGATGATTTTTTATGGGGCAGCAGACACAAGTAATAATTCTTCCAGCTTGCTGTCTTCCTTTGACGGAGAATTTTTGCTTCAAGAGAAAAAGAAAATTAGATGTACTGAAGCCATATCCTTCGGTATTTATGATACGCTGCAAAGAATTCTTTTAATTCAGCAATGCATTGCTGCTTGCTAATGTAAAATATTTCTGCACTTTTTCTAAGGAGGGGGACCATTGTGCTGTTGTAGATGAATTGACATAGAAAGCGCTCATCTCTTACAACAATTTTTGTTGGCCTTTGTTGCGTATTTTCCTGATCATATTAGAAACGGAAATATGATATATTAAGACGGGCCTTCAAAAATTCCTCATGGCCATTTCCGACAGCGCGGGTGCTCTAGTTCATTGATATATTTCATGTCCGCTGCGTAATGAAACAGGCGAAAAATAAACCAGGCTGCTGATTTTGTATTAAGTTGCGTTATCGTAGGGATCGATGACCAGGTTGCAGAAGATAACGAAAGTGAGATCTTATCCCTTTATATGAATGCAGTTCTTGCCTGGAGAACTTCTTGCGATTGCAATAATAGATACATTTGCAGCTTCTCTTAGCTGTTTGCTCTCAGTTCATGCCGTATAAATTCAGTAGATGACCAACGAAGCGAACACGTACGAAGCGATAATTTTTCACGAGGCAGTAGACACAATTATTTCTTTTAGCTTGCTGTCTTTCTTTGACGGAGCAGTTTTTACTTCAGGAGAAAAACTTACATGTACTGAAGACTAGTCCTTGAATATCTAGGATACACCACGGGAGATTTAATTAAATTGTATAATGTTTTACTGCTTGATAAGGGAAGATTTTTCGCATGTCTCCTTAGGTGGGGGACGATTGTGTTTTTCGAAAATAAGAACGTTGGCGGGTAAAGGGTTAATTAATTGAAACAGAGGACAGTTATCTTGTATGACAATTTGAGTCGGCTGTTGCAGCGTATCCTTCTGAAACATTAGTCCTAACAAAAGCATGTTAAAACTCCACTTTCATGCTGTAGTCGATATCAACCACCCTCGCGCGCACTTAAGACTTCAAATGTAGCTTCGCTACATACCATTGGGCTCAGCTGGTGGAATTGCACCACATGGGAGCCATCTTAAGGAGGTGGGGCTGAACGGGGGTAATGTGGCTCGGATCGGGTACAGTGAGGAGACTTGCACCTACGAACACTGCTCTTGATATGTTCCAGTCTCACTGCTGTCTGCCTGCACCGTAACAGAGTGGCATATATCTCGACCAGTGAAAAGGCCCCTGACGAATTTGAGTATAATTATGGGACAAAATCATTATATTTATCTAATGAACTGTTCTATCCAGTGACATATACGACTAAAAAATAAAAACAATACGTTATGCTGTGTAGCTACTTCTTTACGACATGGCATTCTTTATATATATTTCTTATAGTAAAAACAATACTACAGTTGTAATTTTGACGGTTTTTTGGTCATAACTCCTTTCTATTCATCGTAGAGAAAATTTTGGTAGCTACCGGTGGATTCAGGGATGTTTTTTTTCTACAAGGAAACATTAAAAAAGGGTATAAGTTAGATAGTAAACAAATGGCCAGTAATCTCCCAGAAATGGTAGAGTATTGGATCGATCGAAAAATGAAAAGCTCATAGATAGAGCAACATTTCTTTTACTAAATACAGTCAATGCAAAGGTTCTAGCACTAATAATAAATACACGGCAAGCTACAGAGATCACCCATTATCTAGAGCAAATTCTAAAAAATTTGTTCCGTGTGGGGTAAATGAACAACGGTCTTCAGGAATTACTCCTGTCATTTTCGAGAGTGCGGTTACTCTAGTCGATGTGATGATTCTGCTTGAAGCTCTGTCTGTCCGGTGTTCCTCCATGTGTCAGCACGTTATGCTTTCAGTATTAGAGAGGGAGAAAACTTACAAGAAGCTTTGATTTTTGCTCGATTTCAGATCAACGATAGCTGTTTTCCCTTTGCTTTTTGAAAAATATTTTAACCCAGTTTAGAAGGAAAGACATGAACGTCATCTCCCCTGTATAATATCTAACCGTTTTTTTTTACGGTAAAATAATTTTCGCTTTGGTGATGGCGGATGATATTAATAGAGCCAGATGCGCATCGAGAGCTCAGAGCGGTTGTGGGCATCTTCATTATAATTTTTTTGTGAAATGAATGTGCGTCGTTTAAAGAAATACGATGACCTGCTGAGGAAAAAGGGTCACGACACTTTGACTGAAAGAACTTTCCGAGTCCGTTGGACTGTGTTGTATAGCTATTGCATCAAACACAGCAGAGAAATTATGGGCTACTGATCAAAGTCCACGGCTCCGGTAATAATGCAAGAAAAAAAAGAAAGAAATCGAATTTGCCGACAAAAATTTGAAGCGTGCAAGACTATAAAGGGCTAAAATACCTGTAAACTGTGTGAAATAGCGCTCAGAAAAGGCGTGCAAATACACTGAACAAAAATACAAGAAGTACCGCCGTACATTTATGTCTTTATCAGGACACAAATGCCAACTCCCTGCTGGCAGAACAAATGCGAGAATCACAGGTGACATCAGACCAGTAAGTGAGGTTAGATGAGGCGTAAAATAAGAGGTGTAAGACAGACGGACTGCGTAACGGTAGGCAGGGTTAAGCGGCGGATATTACTTTAGTTTAGACGGGGTGAGTTAAATTAGAAGCGCTGCTTCAGGTCAAACTAAGTAAAGTAAAAACAATTAAACGTGAAATTTCCACATGTCTCGCTAGTTAATCTTAAACCACATATGCCTACCATACGTCTCTTTTGCGTAACATTTACTAGTACTTCAACTAAACTAGTAAACTACAACTACATCTTACCGTGATTAACTGAATAGTCTGAAAATTGCACTTAGTAATTAATTTTAAATATACACTTAGTGTCTCTTTTCATTGTGCACTGTTTGTAAAATAGATAAAGACATTGCTTGTAAATTAGCTTAAAAACAAGATTTTGTACTGAAATGAAACGTTTTTTCTCTTATTTATGCGTATCAGAAGATTTTTAAAACTTACATATATAAGCTAACTACATTAGTAATTTATTTTACATAATCCAGGCTAATTTGGTGATTTTTAAGCTATGTTCTAGCTTTGTGTTCCAAGATAGCAGTACCTCTTTATTAACGCTTTACTAGCGGACCCATGAGTGAAAAAAAATTCACGCAGTAATAGATATGTTTGCTCTCTTCTTTGACTTGTCGTTGCCACATTTTCCCCCTCACGCGTATTAGCAACTCTTATTTTGCTTCTTTAACTCTTCTGCTTCAAGTCTTTCTTGTGACTGTGCCCCATAGGCGCTTCATCTCTGTATTGAGAGCACGTCTTCGTTTAAACCATTGCAATACACTTGAATGCCCCTCTAGTCAGCTTATATGCAATGTTAGTGCTCCGTATTTATAATACCGTCGTCCATACTTAACTCTCTGCTTCACCGAAGTGCTCAAATTTTGGCCTCTGAAGCGAAATATGCACTCTCAGAGAAAGGCAGTAAGCTAGATGAAATAGTTGTCTACTGCCCAATGCCCTTGAAATACTTGAAGAGAAAGCTACATCGTCAAATCAGTACCGTATTATAATTCACGTCGTATTTATATATATATATATATAGTGGCCTGAGCCGTCATTATAAATAATGGCAGAAAATTAGCATTTCAGGAAAGTCTCCGCTGTCTCCTGGGCTTGTTACAGTGCAAAAGACTTCTTAAATGAAAATTCAGCATTCTGCCTAAAAAGTTTTATCACAGATCAATAGTCCCTCTCGCACCTGGAAATATCCAAGAACGCAGCTCACAGTCTTCACGAAATAAATACTAGCCCATAAATGTCACAGATCAATAGTCCCACTCCCACCTGGAAATATCCAGGAAGGCAGCTCACAGTCTTCACGAAATAAATACTAGCCAATAAATGTCACAGATCAATAGTCCCACTCGCACCTGGAAATATCCAGGAAGGCAGCTCACAGTCTTACCCTTTTTTAGAGTAAGATAAATACAGTAGGTGGTCCGCGGGATTTCGCGAAGACTGTGAGCTTCCATATAAGAGGTAAGCGCTGCAAGTTAAATCCTCACTGTAGAGATGCGGGGCAGGCGCAGTGCTCCGCGTACTGTATGCTTGCCTTTTATGCATTCTCAGTGCTGGTCTTGCAGTTGCGCCTCGCTATGCATGAGGTCCCAGGTTCGTATCCCGCGGACCACCTGCTGTATTTATCTAAATCGAAAAAAGGGTAGTATGAGTAGGGGGGGGGGGGGTGCAGGTCTCACTGTGCGTGACTTAGATACGAGAATAGTTTTCATCTTACCTGCATTTAATCATCCCCCACCTAGAACACCAGGAATCAGTCACTCCAAATCATACTGAATGGAGTCCCAATTACACACAGAGAACAGGGTAGTAATATTGACTAAATTTTTTTAGTGACAGCATTTTGTTTGGAATCACTAAATATTTTGGTAATTCTCAACATATGGGGAAAAATGCTTTGTTGTAGTTACTTCTTTTTTTGGTTAATAATACATTGATATTCATGGTTACTATGACAAAACTTGGTACATGTAATGAATAGAATGGTAACTGTAACTAGATTTTGGTAAATAGAAACAAATTTAATGACTTGATTAAAATTACGAAACTCTTTTTTGTAATTTTTACTAAAAATTGTTTTTTTTTTAACCAAAAAATTTTGTCATTTTCACCAAAAATTTGGTTGGCTTATAGCTGACCAAATAGCTTGGTTAAATCAACCAAATTTTGGTGACTATATCCAAAATTTGGTTATAGTCATCAAACCAAACTGTTCTCTGTGTGTAACCAACCTATATCTAGGATTCTCGCAAACAGCCAGCAAAGTAACATCATCAACGTTATATACAAGTAAATTGTGAACAAGTTCAAAGAAGTCCGCCGCATATACAATGATCAATAAAGGACCCAGGACACTACCCTATGGGGCACCAAATTCCACAACCAAAAACTCACTATTTTTCCCATCAACAACACATTGGCGTCTAGCAGACAAAAACTGACTAACAACCTAAAAATATTCAACCACCAATACCCATCAATCTCAACTTATGGAGCAGCCCAAGGTGATTTACGCGATCAAAAGCAGCACTGAAGTCAAGCTGTACCAACTTTGCCTCATGATCCTCATCGAGAGCCAGCTGCAACACATGAGAAATATGAAGCAGAGCATCACAAGTTCCCAAGCCCTTCCGAAAACCATACTGTGTTGGGGGAAGGACATCCTGCTTCTCAAGGAAGCGACCGAACCTCGATGCAATCAACTTTCCACAAAACAGGAATTATCGAGATGGTTCTATACTAGGTCTGAGATGAAACACAGCCCTTTGGAACAGGCGTTACATGAGCGACACGAATGTAATCCGGGAAAGACCCCAGCCTTAATACAGAGTAAAACTTTATATCATTCTATTTAAACCTAATGCGGATATTTTGTTGATGAAACCTGACAAATACAAAACAATTCAACCCAAAAATAAATGGTTATTTAAAATAAAAGATTGCATTGCTGATTAACAAGGGACACAAAAGTTAATCAATAATAATGGGTAACTACGCTAAAATTGCAAAGCGTCTATAAATTAGAAAACAATATGTCACTAGAGCACTCTGAGAGCGCATACCTCCGCCAAGTAAGGCAACGGTAACGAAAAATTCAAGATGGCTCTGAAACCATGATTTTCTTTGTATCAACTCCAAAATCTAATCATTTGCGCCTTCCGATAGCATTAACAGTTTCTGCATTTGTTTTTAAGATTCATTCAAAACTTTTTGACTTATTGGCTAACAAACATTATGACAAACATAAGTCAAATATACAAAGGAACCAACCGATCTACACCCAAATTTAATCACATATGTATTTTAACATTACTATAGCAACCAGTGCTGGGCCCTTGCGTCACTAATTGCATCATTGCGTCGTTGCGTAAACGACGCAGCGACCATTTCATCGACGCATGACGCTACGACGCAAAAGTTTTAAAAACGACGTAATGACGCTGACGCAACTACAGAGACACAAATAAAATTTTGCGTAATTTTCCCCTTAGAGGGAAGAAAACGTAGTCCTCTAGGTGCAGTTTGTACGATAGAAAAAATATGGCAGTTTTTACTATTACTCACCACTCAAACGCAAAAACTTTAGACCACTCAATGGTAGATAATGATGTACTGAACACGAATTTCCGAGTATGGGTCACGGTCGCATTTTTTTATATGGCAATTTTTTTTTAACTCAGCTTTACGGTAAATCAGTACTCTAGCGCAAATAGGAGGAAATTTTCTAATCAAATTTGCATAGAAACCCTAAATCTTCACAGAAACGAGCTTTTTTTGCAACGTTATATTAAAGCTGAAGTCTGTGCATCAATCATGCAAAATTATGCAATTGCAATTGCTCGACCAATTGCTAATGATATCACAGCTTAGGCAACCATTTCAAAGTAAAAAAGGCCGCGAGGGTGAGTACCAATACTGACTTAATACTAAAGTTAAGTTACTCAACACATCAACATTTCTAAGACTAAGCACTTCCGACGGCTGTATCGTAAAAATTCATCAACTAAACTTAATTATCGACAGGTTTAATTATTAAAATTTAACGTTTCCGGATGTCTTCTCTCATCTTCAGAATGAAGAATAATGAATGGGTAATCCTGGCACGCTAGTAGGGAGCAGAGATATTGTAAGTGGGAGGTGTAAAATGTGAATGACCGGGATAAGCTCGGAAAGACCCAATATCAGTACTTGTACAGTCGGATGATAGTGAAGCAGCAGCCGCGGTATAGTTGGAAGAAAAAAGTCAGTTATTGATTGTAATGAGAGCTACAGCTGTAGTCATTATATTGAGGCTGGTTTTTGTTTTCTGAATATAGAGAGATTCTAAAGTTGTAAGCTCTATTGGATTGGCAAAGTTGATGATGACCTGCTAAATGGACGAGTGTTTTATTCTGCATAAGGACGGGAAGCAGAATCTATAGTTATTTGCAAGTGGTAAACCTGTTTTGCTGTATATACCTAAATGTTGGTCAACCTGGGCTTTGTAATGCTGTGGTGCATTACAGTGAGGTGATAAAAGTTAAAACTTATCAAAAATATTTCAATAACTGAGGCCAGTATCACATTGTTCAATGGACTTAGAAAAACCTCTTGTTAAATTTGCAGGTACATTTTCTTCTTATTAGTTTTCAAGTGTCGTAATTTAAAATTAAAATTACTATCCTTTGGTAAATTATAAAATTGAAAAAGTCGACACGAACTAATAATTAAAACTTGACGTTTCGGGATACTTCTCCCATTTTCAAAAGCCTAATAAAATCTTT
>LQNS02278170.1:44120415-44136311 GCA_001587735.2 Parhyale hawaiensis
CACTGTGTCATTAGCCCTCTAGCTCCCACCCTGCTAACACCATAACTTAGGTCTCCTTAAATAATAAAAAAAATTTTGTTAGGTATCCATTAAAGATTTTATTAGGCTTTTGAAAATGGGAGAAGTATCCCGAAACGTCAAGTTTTAATAATAATTAGTTCGTGTCGACTTTTTCAATTTTATAATTTAAAATTATGTTTACTTATTGCATTTTGTACTTATGTGATACTATGATTATGATACAGTAACAATATTAAAATTAATCAGCTAAGCTAAATAATAACTGTAGCACTCTTAAAACGCATACCTCTGCCAAATTGAGCAATGTTACTGTGAAATTCAAATTAGCTACCTCAGAAACTAGAAATCTGGTCATTTGTGCTTTTTGAAAGTAAAAACGGTTTCTGCAATTTTTTTGAAAATATGTTCATACTTTTCCGAGTTATATTGCTGACAAACATTAGTCAAACACACAAACCGACCAACCGATTATCACCAAAATTTGAAGATTTAGGTCTTTTAACATTTCTAACAATTTCTGTAAATTTCATAATGTTCCGCTCATAACTTCTTGAGTCATTTTGCTAATAAGTAATAAATCAAACACAGAGACGAACGAACGGACAAATAGAACATCACAAAAAACGGTCATTTGCACTTCTTGCAATACCCAACAAGTTTACTACTTCTACTACAAGCAGACCAACCGATCCTCATCAAGTTCGATGATTTATGTCTTTTACCATAACCAACAATTTCTGTTAACGGTTAACTTCTTGAGTCGTTTCGCTAACTAACAACAAATCAAACCAGGACAAACGAACAAGCATAAAAGATAATCACAAAAAATGGTCATTTGCTCTTGGTGTTATACCTATAACTCAAGTAAATTTCATAGAAATTCATCCCTAACTTTTTGAGTTAAGATACTAAGAAAGAAATGCAATCAAACAAACGATTGAACGGATCTTCACCTAAAGTGAATCATCTGTTATTCGTCAGATGCCTAACAATATTCCGTGTGTATTTTCTGAAGATCCGTCCATAAGTTTCTGAATATCTTGGTGACAGACAATGATATAAACAAAGGTAAACTCGGCCAAAACAACCTCCTTGGCAGAGGTAACTAATTGATTGGTAAAATGTCCATTTCATAGTATTTTTATCATATAAAAATTTGATTTTCCATGTATATTATTTTTATTAGTTAAAATAACAGTATCCACCAGTGACACAATGATGCAAACGAAATGACGCAACTTTTTGCGGAAGAAAAACGACGCTGACTCAAAACCTCTTCCGGCAGTGACAGACTGACGCTGACGCAACGACCATAAACGATCGAGTGACGCGGAAAGCTCTGTTCACAACTACTGTTAATTACCTAGAGATCCATTCAAAACTTTTTGAGTTATGCTGCATATTAAACATTTTGACAAACATGAGTCAAACATACGAACGAACCAGCCGCTCTGTACTAAAATTTAATCATTTATGTTTTTTAGCATTACTAACAACTGCTGCAAGTTTCATAAAGATCCATTGAAAACTTTTTGAGTTATTGCACGAACAAGCATAAAATCAAACACGGTGACAAACACAGGAACAAATAAACAAATCATCGCATAAATCTGGTAATTTACTCTTCGTGATATACCTAACAATTCATGTAAATTTCGTAAAAATCCGTCCATAACTCTCTGTTGTTGCATTGGAAAAATGAGGCAGACAGGCAAACAAACGGATGGACGGATCTTCATCAAAAGTTAATCACCGGTTCTTCCGAATTTATCTGACAATCCCTGTAAATTTCGTCAAAATCCGTCCATGACATTTTGAGTTATCTTGGTGGCAGACAGTTAAAACCGACGAAAGCATAACCTCCTTGGTGAAGGTAAAAATAATGTCAAGATGATTAGCGTCCATATATTTCGTCCAAGTTTTTGCAATTCAGTGACAGGAAAGAAAAACTGAAAATAGGCAAAAAAAATACACTACATAATTATGATAAGCTTTGTCATATATTTCACATTCAAACTCATCGCCATACAATATTATTTGGTTGATTACATAGGAAATTTTGGACATATTATCTGTATTTCACAGTGTATACACGAATGTTGGTTGCAGGGAGTCAATAAGGAGGAAGGGGCTGAGCACAATACATACAAGAATGTTGATTCAAGAGTGGCAATACGAGTGGTCTCTGCACCATATATGCACGCATGTTGGTTTTAGGGTGGCTAGGGGGACAGTGCGCAATGCATTCGTAAATGTTGGTTTCAGAATGGTCATATCGGGGAGTAGGTGGTGGTAATACAGTATATGAATGCCGGTTCCAGAGTAGCAGCACCCAATAAAGGGGACAATACTAGGAGGCGCTGAGAGAGGGCTTGTCTCGTTATTGAAATGGAGCAGAGGCTCAAGCGCGAAAGGGACGTCTATTTTATATGCATATACAGTGGCGGCTCGTGCTCTGTGTTAGGTGGGGCCGTTTTTTTTTTTAAGCCAATAGGTGAAAAAAAAAGCAAATACGTACTCCACCTAACATTTATTTATTTNGTGTTAGGTGAGGCGGGCCCCACCTAACACAGAGCACGAGCCGCCACTGTATATGTATATAAATTGGCCTCTGCCCCATTCCAGTTATGAGACAGGTCTCTTCTCAGACTCTCCTAGTATTGTCCCCTTAATTGGAACCGATATATACTGTATCATAAATGAATGTATTGTGCTCAGTCCCCAGTATTACAACTCTGGAACAAACATTCTAATATGTATAGTGCTGAGCCCCTTCCCCCGTATTGACTCCCTGCAACCAACATTCATGTGTGCTCTGTGAAGCTTCTACAGTTAACTCCAATCCGTGTCCCTTCAGATCCCCCGATCAGAAATTTTCGGCGGAAACACCGATGATTATGAGCGGAACGGCTGAAATATAACAAAATACAGGTATTATTTCCTCACAAATTATTACCTTTTCTGTCCCTTGTTATCAACGGTATCAACCTTGTTATCAGCGGAATTAAGCACCCCAGGTTAAAGACCTTACTGAAGCGTCAAATGACTGACCTCCGGGGAACGGCCGGATGCCAAAGCAAATAGAGCACTACTGCGAGCCATGCCCCTGCCAAGCAACGCAATGCTCGCAAAAAACTCAAAATGGCTCGGCAAGTAGGATTTCATTTATATCATCGCTAAAATTTGATCCTCTGTGCCTCTTGACGTAATAACAGCTTCTGTAATTTTTTTGAAGATCCGTTCCTAAATTTTTGAGTTAAATTTTGGTATACACTACGACAAACATCAGTCAAACATACAAACGGATGAACCGATCTTCACTAAAGTCTTGTCGTTTATGTCTGTAGCAATTCTAATAATTCTTGCCAGTTGCATAAATATCCCTTCATAATTTTTTAGTCATGCTGCTTTCCAACTTAGCATCAAACAATAACACAGAACAAACATTTGGTCAATTTCTCTTCGCAACGTACCGAACATTCCATGCAAATTTCTTAACATCCGTCCATAATTTCTTGAGTTATGTTATAAAGAAAACAGACGCAGACAAAGAAACAAACGGTTCGATGGATCTTCACCAAAAGTTAATCATCTGTTACTCCTAACATGTCTAACATTCCTTGCTAATTTCGTGTAGATCCGTCCATAACTTTTTAAGTTATCGAGGTGACAGACAGATAAACTTGACAAACCATAACCTCATTGGCAGAGATGACTATCGACGCGACACACCGGGCACTGTTGCGTATGAACATCCTGCAAGAGGCACAAGACACGACAAAGGGCAGTGTTATTTAGGTTCTGCTTTCCATGTTATGAGGAGTTGCTCTAGCGTCAGCTGACTCCATTGACTACTTGAGCCCCAGCTAGGCGTTCGGGACGTCTTTCTTTCCACTCCCCCTTTCATCACTCCCATTTTCATTCTTCTACTGATGACTTTTTGCTCTGTCCATCTCTGTTTTCCCCTAATTACTCCTCCCAACTGCTGTGATCCTCAGTGGGAAGTTAGAAACGCCCTAAAGCATGGGTTGTGGGCTTGAAGTACGCGTATAATTTATGGGCAGTGTGCGTATGAGGAGAGAAACGGGACGACATTACGCTCTACACCGAATCTGGCGGTATCGCAGAGAACTGAAAACATAGCACTTTCACACGCACATGGCGTGGTAATCTCTAGGTCCCCGGATCGAATCCCTACTCGATTCTTTGTATTTGTATATATATACCGGGTGTTGCAAAAAAAACTCTGCCAAGCTTTCACAGGTGATAGGGACACTCAAAACAAACACTTTTCACGAATACCAAAAATTTCAAAACTTGTTCGTTTCCGAGATATTGTCATGTGTAATTTGTAACAAAACCTTACCTAAAACTGCAACTAAATGAAGGCCTACCTACATAAAACTCCAGTTGGAAATAAACAGTAGAGTGAAAACTGAAAGAATATTGTGTAAAGAAATGTAATACATTAATTTTACAACCAATTAAATTAACTGTTCAAAATGTCCAGCATTTACTTCAGTGCAGACGTGACACCTCCTCTGCAAGGACTGTTGAACACGAGATAACATTTGTCGATCTTTAGCGATATTGCCTGCTGCGACCGCAATCCTGTCAACAAGATCAATTCTGACTGCAGAGGAGTGCCGTACACCAAAGTTTTCATGTGGCCCCAGAAAAAGGAATCCAGTGGATTGAGGTCGGGAGATCTAGCAGGCCACGTTACTGGACCATTTCGCCGGTCCGGTAAAGTAATTTGTAAACACAGTGTTGCCATAACGTAGGCAACTGCTGTATTGTCAGATTCAAAGGTATAACTAGGATTAACGTAAAGACTTATTTACTATTTGTAAGATTACCCTAAACATTACACATGTCAATATCTCGGAAACGAACAAGCTTTGGAACTTTTGGTATTCGTGAAAAAGTGTTTGTTTTGAGTGTCCCTATCACCTGTGAAAGCTTGGCAGAGTTTTTTGCAACACCCAGTATATTCGTATAGGAGGGCAGCAGTTCATTTATCGGGCAGCGTAGATGACATGTGACACACGTTTTACTTCAAGCTTCTCGAGTTTGCCGAATGCTTCCTTTACTTCTGTATTTGATATTCGTAAGATGATAAAAGAAAACCACTTGACTAAAACAGTTTTAATTGGATCCATGGGCAACGTTTCGGCTACCTGTACCCATCGTCATGCAGAGTCAAATGGAGGCGGCGCAGCTGACACCCGTTTATATGCCTACCAGTCAGATGCCGACTTGTATTTATTCTACAATTTCTTGACAAAAGATGATGCAACAGTTTAAAATCTGACGTAAGCCACTTACAAGGTTTACGGAAAGGATACTAGTGAATTTAGTAACTCTTAAAATTGTCAAGATAAACGATACTATGTACATGAAACTAAAATTTCAGATGTGAAAATAAGTGGAAGTAATTGGTTGCTCTCGATCGGGTATGAAATGTTAAAACTTTACAAAACACCTGTATACGACTAGATAATTGAAAATTTGCACCTACACGATGAACAATTTGTATCAAAGCAGCTAAGCGATTTGTTCTAGGAAACTGAATTATCAGGATGAACGATAAAAAATGTACACGAAGCTAAAAATTTGTTCATGGTGTAGGTACTAATTTTCGATCATCTAGTTGTCGACAAGTGTTTTGTAAAGTTTCAACATTTCACACCGTATCGACAGCAACCAATTACTTCCATTCATTTTCACCTCTAAATTATTATCTTCATGTACATAGTATCGTTTATTATCGTTCATCTTGTCAAGTTTAGAAGTTAATAAATTCACTAGCATACTTTCCGTAAACATTGTAAATGGCTTACGTCAGATTTGAAACTGTTGCATCATCTTTTGTAAAGAAATTGTAGAATAAATACTAGTCGGCATCTGACCGGTAGGCATATAAGCGGGTGTCAGCTGCGCCGCCTCCATTTTACTCTGCATGACTATATGGGTACAGGTACCCGAAACGTTGCCCATGAATCGAACTATATAAAACTGTTTTAGTGAAGTGGCTTTATTTCATCATCTTACGAATGTCATATATAGAAGTAAAAGAAGCATTTCGCAAACTCGAGAAGCTTGAAGTAAAATGTGAAAAGTCACATGTCATTTACGTTTTAACGAAACTTGGCTGATGTATATATATATATATAAATATTTGTATTTGTTATACAATATAGTCCCCGCAGATGCAGAATTTGGTCTTAGAACGAAAAATAAAAACTTTCAGGTCATTAAGGAACGCAAATTAATTTAGCATCGCTCATAATTGGGTGGAAGTACCACTGGAAAGAGAAATGTAACACTTAATTTTCAAGTGAAATGATCATAAAAGGAAGCATGCGTGTGTGAGTGTACCAAAGTTTGGATTGTGAGAAAATATCTATGCCAGTGTTGCTGTGTGTGCATCACAAAGAGTCATCTGATATTCAGCTTTTTATTGAATCGTATTGCATACTGTAGCTATATGTTTGAACAGTATTCAACCGGACTGGGCACGCGAAGTTCCATTGATATAGTGCCATTGATCATATATCCGGTGACATATAATTCGAAGATCGTTGAATAATTCACACATGAGCTATTCGCAACTCACAAGTGCTGCAGTTACACACCTGTAGGCAGCATACATTACATGTACCGACGCACTGTATTATTTGCGTCATACCAGAATTGCAGAAGAAGATATATGGCCTGTCGATCGTTGGAAACTTTGCATGTCGTGAACTTAGAGCTTAGTAAAAAAGAAAAACAGAATTTGTCCCCCCAGATGTGCCTTTCTTTTGTTTACCACCTCTAACCATGCAGTACGGGAATTCATGGAATGATGCAGTATATAATCAGTGGAGAAATACGACTGCACATTAGAAGCGTAACCACCAAAAGCGACACTTGTAGACGGATAGAAGAACAGTATTGTGTATTAGTATACCCGACTGTTGAACAAGATATTGAAAAATTTGTGACGACACTTCTCCTTTGATCATACTTTTGTCATTACTTTGTTTCGGATGGATGCCTCGTAGCAAGGGCCAACTTATTGAAACATAGGAAACCTGCGAGATCCCTCCAAATTAAATGGTTACTTAATGTGCTTATTTTTGACATGAGTGAAACGTAAACAACGTTATCACAAGTCGCCTTAGTTTGACTTATTGGCAGCTCTAGCCTTAAGTAACCTACCCACTATAACTGACGCCCCTTCCTTAACACGGACGAACTCCTTCTAAAGTAACGTAAGCTGCAAAACCTGACACATATCGTTTCAGCTAACGTCCGCCATCAATCCCAGTTCTGGATATCTTAAAGTAAATCGTACGACTTAAAGCTTCTCATCTAATAATAATCTGCTTGTTCCTAACCCCGTTCTTTAGTTTAAGCCTTAGTACGACCGCTACGCTGTCAATTTTAGATAAGATAAACTTATGGTATCTTGTATGCCACCTCATTTGAGAAAACCCGGAAAAGAGCTTTAATTTTTTCAACTTCAACTGTATGCATGTTTTAGATGGAAGATGTACTTTCCGACTTTGAACATAATATAATTATGTATCTTCATAGTTCGTATTCATGCAACGGGTCGAGATATCATTTTGCTCCAAGAGTCTAGCTCCTTGGAGATTCTTCGTGTTGTGTTTGATGGAAAACTTACTTTTGAGCAGCATATTAGGCGACTGGACTCAGGTGCCTCCAGTAAGATTGGGCTCCTGCGTAAGGTATATTCAGTGTTTGGTGACAAAGATGTAGTCCGCAGATGGTTTTATGTTTTTTTTTTTTTTTTGTTCCCCGTGTTAAAGTATTACTCACTGTTCTGGGCTTCAGCTGCTGATAGTCACGTGCATCTGCTGGATAGTTCAGCCAGCAGGCTGTGCGCTGAAAGTGGTCTGGTAAAACTGTCTCATAGGAGAGAGGTAGCCGGGCTCTATGTTTTATAAGGTGTACAATAATGAGTAACATTGGTTGTATTCTTCTGTCCCTGCCCTCAAGGTCTTTAGGGGAACTAAACGTGCTGCGATTGACGCGCACACTTTTACTTTAGATAGTGTTAGATGCAGAACTCGTCAGTTCAGTCGGTGCTTTGTGCCCGACTGTCTGTTGGGGTTTGAAATTCATTGGCGGTATCGGCTTTTGGTCGTGTTGGCCAGTAGGCGTTTAAGTCAGCTGTTTATGGATTTTTGTTGGATTTTCTTTGGCAGCGTTTCGAGCTTCCCGGTGTTGTATAAAACTTCACTTGGGTTGTACTATCTGTCCTTGCTGGCCCGAATGTGAAGTTTTAATATTGATATTAATATGTAATAATGCACAGTTCTGCACTTGCTTTCTCTCGCTCGCTTGGTTGGTCCTTCCTTCCGTCACGCTGGTAAGGATTTAAATAGGATAAAATTATAGACTGAAAAACAAGTTGAGAGACCATGAAATTTTAGCCTTTGGAGTAACCGTGACAAATATTGCTTCTGAAATATATGGTGAAAAGTGGATATACTACATTTTCTGTATCTCGCTTAGCTCTCAAAACTAGGTCGGTACTTTTTAATATGACGACGATGAATCTTCTTCTGAGCTTGGTAAATGAAACACGATACTTTTGAGGGAGTTTTTGATCATGTCGGGCATAAGCTAGGCCTATGTCGCATACTTTTCAGCTGAATTTCTTCGTAACAGTCCGAGACTCTCCGCCTGGTTAGAATTTTCGTTCCTTTCTGGCATAATTCATTTCGCTTATGCCTTCTATAGCTGAATCTCTTCCTAATATTTGAAACTTCACGCTGAACTAATACCTTTTTATATTGAATTCACATCCCAACCAAATTTCGCCTGTAAATGTTTAGCTATCAACTGGTATGTAGGTTACGGTAAGCCCTAATTATTTCCGGTGAATTCTATTGACTGAAAAACTGTATTTTCCTAGTGCTGCTCAATGTTTGACCAATTTCAAAATGATATCCGCAACTTACCTTGCAGGGGAGACACTTTCCTCTCGCGAAACTCTTGGCTTGATGGCTGTACAACTTCCATTTGATTAAATGGAAGATCACGCCTGCAGGTATGAGCAATATTTTACTGCAAAACCCATAATGGGAACAGAAACAGTAAATGCCTAATCACAAATAATTGCCGTCATTTTTGACAGCTGGGCTCTCCTAAAGCAGCAATCAAATAATATAATAAACGCCGTCGTGTGCTTGTTTGTAAATTCATATATTTGTATGTTTCGTTTCACGCTCTTAACAAAATAGGAGAAAAATAGGCCGGCAAAAAATTAAGAAGATTGCTCAACTCTTTCAACCACTTATTCTGTGGACAAACAAATATATATATCTACATATATATTTACAAATATAGGCAAATCTTCAGCGAAAATATTATCACCTCGCTCATTCGTTCGCGGGTGATAAATATATATATACTTAATTCTTTAACGACAACATTATTACCTCTCCCACTTCGTTCGCGGGTGATAATTAACAGAAGGGGCTGTCACAAGTCAGTGCGTTCAACTCTCGATTTTTCCATGTCTCGAGTCTCGACTTTTATACCTCATTATTTTTACGAATGTGATTTTATGGACCTATCTTAAATTTTACGAAATGTGTTCACTACTCACGAATGTTACGATTTGTCCTTCGTCCAGTATTCTAAGCGTTTTCGATGAAGAAATGTATTAATTAGCATTGTTTACTGCATAACACCAACTTTTTGAGCAATTAATAAACATATTATCAATTGCTTATGTAAATAACATAGTCCATGCTTGAAATACAATTTTAACTGTAAACAAAGTGTGACCTTATTTCGACTTTTACGAACGTATCTCGAGTACTACGATTTCATCTGGTCCATATCTCTCGTAAAAGTCAAGCGTAACGTGTGCCACGGTAGCAGCATGCTCATGTTTGCAGCTCTAATACCTTGTATCGCTCGCAGGTTATATGCCAACCCAGGCAAGCGAGCTCTTTGCTGATCTAAGTGTGCTGACTCGTCATTTGTGTGCATGCACTGCGCCGTGGTGTAACTTTCCTTCCTCAGAGATGGGGGGGTCGCGTTGTAGGTACGTTGTTGAAGCCATTCAAATACTTGAATGTTTCTATTAGTTTCCCCCTGAGTCGTCTTTGCTCGGGAGAAATCAGACCCAGTGTTTTAGGCGACATTCATACGGCTTATTTCGCAGCTGAGGTATAAATTTCGTTGCCCTGCGTTGGACGCTTTCTATGTTATCGATATCTTTACACAGATCTGGCGACCAGAATTGGACAGCAAATTTTAAGTGTGGCCGCACTAACGCTAATTGGCGCCATAGTTTTTGATCACCCGTGGTCGACTGCAGCCGCACTTACTCCTCTAGGGCCAGTGGGTCTATATCCGCAGCACAAACAAGTGCGTGTGGGTTTCCCAGTTGAGGGTGTGGTCTAAGTTGACTTTGCCTTTTACTCTGTGTATGAGTCACGCCGGTTATTTTGTGTGCAGAATTATCGTTCGTTATTTTTGTATAGAAATAGTGTTAGTTTCTGTTAAAAAAAAAGTAACGATTCACCATTTTCGGTAACTGCCAGACTCGGCTTATGCCAGTCACCGTGGCATTCAAATAAATCGCAGGACATAGAGCAGTGAATGAATACAAACATCGAGCACATGCAGATCTCACCAACGCACAACATTTTAGAAGAGCAAATAAATTTAGTCTATATAACACTACCTCTATACATGTTACCATCGTCTATCGGCTTGCACTATAGCGGATTTTCACTAAACACACTTGTGTGACCCGCAGTCCACAGCTGTTGTAATTGCTTTTCTATTCGTGTGGCATGTGCATAACCTAAGTTCAGGCATCCCTGGGGCTTTCAACACAAATAGTAAAGGGTGTAAATTGCTGGAAGCACTGCGTGTGTGTAAGTCAATTGGAGCTCAGATTGAGAAAGCAAATTTCGCCGGCTTCTGCGCTAATCCTAGTTTGCTGCAGAGCAGCTTTGGTAAACGCTCAAGTCATGATATATTATTGAAAGCATCAGATACATGGATGATAAGTGGCAAGAGTAAAATATGAAAGGTTAACAAAATGTTATCTACACACGATGATAAACACAGCTTAGCAAGGGCGTGGAGGGATGACGAGCTATACAATAAGTAATTCCGGAGAGTGAAACTGCTATTATTGTAAATATAAAGTCAACAGATGATAAAATATAACGTTTCGGGAATCGTTCCCGTCCTCACCAGCTAGATAGAACTAAGCAGTTATGACTTGAACAATTTATTTATTTTATTTCATTTGCAGGGGAGTATAAGAGTTATCGGGCTGGAGTCTATAACGCGAATGAACAAAGTTACTTGGAGGGGCTGGATGTCAGCTCCTGTACAGTCAGCGGGTGTGGGACTAACTGAGGACGGTGTGGAGCGGTACAGCCGAGGTCATAATGTTAAGGCTGGGTCTGACTCTGTGAATGTAGAGGAACTCTAATGTTGTGAGCTCGGTTAGGTTAGAAAAGCCTGTGATGGAGAAGTTATATTTGCTGAATGGATGGTCGTTTTTTGCTCAGCATGCAGGCGGGGAGCTGAATATGAGAGTTTTTTCCGAGTGGTAAACCGGTTCGGCTAGATACACCCAAATGTTGGTCAATACGAGCTTTGAAATGTTATTCAGTGTTACCGATGCATGAGGCATAGCAAGCTCTGCAAGAAAAGTGATAAATAACACTAGACAAAAGAGGTGTAGGAGGTTTGTCTTTCAATTGGAAGTAGAACCTATAGTGGATGTGTTTTTGTATAAAAATTAGAAGTTTATAAGTAGGTATGCATCAGACAAACCTACCTTCAGAACTTTCCTTAGTCTTGCCGTTAAAGATTTCTTTTTCGTGTTAGACAAGAGACTGTACAAGCAATCGAAGGGAGTTTCCATGGGGTTCCCGCTCAGTCCCTCGTCAGCAAATATTTTCTTATACCATCATGAAATCCTCTAGCCTCTAGCTCAACGATGGCCCAAATGACTTCAAACGAATCCACTGCAATCGTCATGTAGATGGCACCTTCCTTATTTTGATAAATCAAACTAATTCTGATTTATTTATGCAATATTTCAACAGCAAACATTCAAATATAAAATTCACTGTTGAAAACAAATAAAATAATTTTTTATCTTTTCTAGATGTTTTAAAGCCAATTCAGACTCAACACTGACCACCGGAATTTACAGAAGACCCACATACTCAGGCTTCGGAAAAAGTTTTTCAGTCACTGCTACGATCAATTTGTAATTAATGCAATGAAAACTTTTCTTCGCACTCGTCTTCTTCCTACCTTGCGTTCTCATATGAAGTTGACTTTCTCCGAACATTTTTCAAAGTAACGGTGGGCCGCACCATCTTCTGGACCACTACAGCAAATTGTTTCTAAACAAACTGTGGGAACATATTGTAAACCTTTTGTCCGTAAATTAAACTCCTCCCACTCGCTCCCGGACTACAGCAAAGCCTCTGTTAGTAAGGTAGACACGTTGAAAGCATTCCTCTCTGAAGCATAACCACATATTAACTTCAAATATTCATACAAAAACGCATTCACCATAGGATCCTACTTTAAATTTAAGATACAACACCAATACTACTTTTGTCTAGTGTTATCTATCGCTTCAACTGCAGAGGCTACAATGCCTCGTACATCGGTAGCACTGGACGACATTTCAAAGAACGTATCGACCAACATTAAGGTGTATCTAACCGAACCGGCTTACCACTTGCAAAACCCTCACATTTAGCTACCCGCCTGCATGCTGAGTAAAACAACCATCCCCTCAGCAAAAATTACTTCTCCGTCATAGGCTTTTCTAACCCAATCGAACTCACAGCATTAGAATCCCTTTACATTCATAGAACAAGACCCAGCCTTAACATTATAACCTCGGCTGCACACTGTCCACAGTTTGTCCCACACCCGCTGACTGTATAGTAGCCGACATCGGGCCCCCTCCAAGTAGCTTTGTTCACTCACCCTTTAAACTCCTTCCCGATAACACTTATACTCCCCTGCATATGAAGTAAAATAAATGAACCCTATTTTAGTCATAGCTGTTAGGTTCTATTTAGTTTCTGAGGATGGGAAAGATTCCCGAAACGTTAAATTTTATCCTCTGTCTACTTTATATGTATATATTATTAGATAATTGCCTTGTTTAATTTCTCTTGCTATCATTGTTTCTCACTCTGTTTGATCTTTATCAAGGTAAAAGTGTGAATCCTTCTTTGGCAGGACATTTGCAAGATATACAGGTGATATCACAGAGTCTAGACAGGTTTTGTTTTTACGGTTTGTTAGGATAGACGGGCTACGTTTATCCCGCTGCACACGAGAATCGGTACACGGAAACGTTTCACATTTTTGGAACAAATGCTTCTGTGAGCGTGACAGAAGCTTAACCTGTTAATACGTATCGAATCCAATTATGTGCCATGGTGAATTGAAACTCAACATAAACTAAGAGATATTCGAAACTGAGTAACGGGTTCTCGTTGAAGCAGAATAGCTGCCGCGGCGGCACAGATTTAAGCAGTTTAAGCTGCATCCACGACAGCATGATCGGAAGGGTAGAGAGAAATGTTCCCATGTTTTGATTCTCGAGGGCAGCAGACTTTAGGTTTGATGGAATTCGTCAGGATTATGTGACGGATGTTATGTATATGGAGTAGTTTCGATTAGAGGAGCTGCATCAGGTCAAACTTAGTTTTTATAGCGTAAATTAAGATGGCTCATTTTTAGAAAAATGTGAGATGAATAAAAAAATGCAATTTCATTTGGCGCCGATAGTATTCATTTATAACATAGCTAGCGGGACGCGTTCTAGCTTTCAAGGTTTATTAATGTTTTCATATATTTTTATTTGACCAAAGGCAGTGCTTCTAACTGAACATTACCTAATGTTCGTCCCTTAGTCTTGGCGAACTCCATCTAGAGTAACGGAGCCCGTTTGCATTAAGACACCTTAGCTAATTAACCTTAGTCCTCTGATTTCCAAGGCGAATCTCTTATACGTTTTGGCAGTAAAGAATACGCAATTGTATCTTGATAAAGACGTAAAAATACAAAGGTATGACATTGCTTGCACTGTTCTATGTATCCTATGTACTTGCACGCCTTTCATTAGCTTTATTTCGCATAGTTTACAGTTAGTTTAGCCCTTGATAATCTTACACATCCTCATTGTCTTGTCAGGGTAGACGATTTTTTCACATTATTACGGGGCCGTTAATACTTTTTCTGCTTTATTTGATGCAATAGCTGTAAAACAAAGTAGAACAGACTCGGCTTGTTTCTTCAATAACACCGAAGCCCCCAATTCTCAAATTGTGGCTATATTTCCTTCGACATGGTACTTTCACGTCAATAATTACTTCGGAGTCGAGATATACAAAACCACCCACTTTGTGCTCCTGTGCCGTATCCTAGCTACATATTTGGCCCTATTAAGAATATCATACGTTACAAGCAAAATAATATGGCGCGAAAACAATGGAAATCGTAGAAATATTGCGTGTCAACTGAACAAAAATTTCTAAAGAGCAAAAAATACACTGCTACAGTTGAAATTCCTTCCAATCAAAACCACAGCTTCTTGCCAGATGGTTTTCTCCTATTTAATACTGGAAGCGAAACATGCAGTCGAATGGACGTACGTACGTAGGTGTGGAAACACAAGCAGAATCCTAATATAATAAAATGCTTCATGTATTCATTTATTTACTAGAGGGACCCGTGGAATTTCCACGGTTAATTAATGCTTTCACATATCTTAGTTTACCCTGAGATGGTGCTTCTTACTTAACCCACGCCGTTTGAACTAATGTCTGCTGCTTAACCCCGTCTATCGTTTCTCAGTTCCACAGTTTACAGATAATTTAGCAGTTCGTTATCTTACACGTTTCAATTTTTGTCGGAGTATCCAATTTTTTCTCCCTATTTCGGAACTCATAGCTAATGATCAGTAGTGGGAACCGTGGAACTTCAACGGTTAATTAATGTTTTCACTTACCTTAGTTTAACCTGATCTAGCGCTTCTAACATAACCCACCCCGTCTGAACTAATGCCAACCTCTCAACCCTGTCTATCATTATTAAATACCACAGTCTGCAGCTAATTTAGCCCTTCATCATCTTACACGTTTCAATTTTTTGTCAGCCTATCCGATTTTTTCTCACTGGTTCGGGATCCCATCATTTTTCTTATTTGTTTAATGCGATAGCTATACAATAAAAGAAAACAGATTGGATCAATTTTTTTTCTCCCAGCAACATAATCTTCTGTTCTCAATTAAGATGCCATTGTATTTCCTCAGACATCGCAATGTAGTGGCGGATGCTCTCCCAGCAGCACATTCGGTTCGAAAAATATTTTACACCAGAGATGCAAAGAACTATTCGTTCTGTTTTCCCGAAGCGTATCATGGCGACGCATGTGGCTCAATTAGTAAGATTATACAAGCAAAGCGAGTATAATGTTGTGAAAAAAAAATGGAAAACTGAAGATATGATACGGGCGGAATGATTCATGTTTGGAGTAAAATCTCTAGTTTTCTGCTATCTACCCGTGGGCCCGTACGTGAAAAACTTCTCGCAATAATCTATATGCGTTCTCGCTTCTTTCACTTGCCGTTTCCACATTTTCCCGCTTACGCTTATTAGCAGCTCTTATTCCCCACTGTAACTCTTCTGCTTCAAGTCTTTCTTGTCACTGTGCCCCATAGGCGCTTCATCTCTCCATTGATAGCACGTCTTTGTTCTGGAGACTGTAGTAGTTTCGTTCTTCTTTTACGTTCCCTATCCTCTTTCTTAATTAAACGTGCGTCTTTCAAAGTAAAATTTTA
>LQNS02278170.1:44180211-44198353 GCA_001587735.2 Parhyale hawaiensis
TCTATAATATTTACTCATATATTTTTTTGTAACTGTCAAAAAGATCTTCCTACAAGAAGACTGTTGCACAGCCTGCAAGATGCATTGTTCTAGAACAGCTTGAAGATACTGAAGTCGAGTCTGACACTCATGCTGACTGTGTTGACGAACCTGCCTTCACTACTGGTGCTTCTACAAACGAAGAAACCGGGTGAAATACCACAATAAAAGGAACTGCTTCCTCAAACTAAAAATGAAGTCGCCTTCGATTATCAAGCAAAACTGTACGAAAGAAGATATTTTCTAATGCAGAGCACAAAATCTATGAACATGGCAAACCTCTTTTCTGAGCCCGTTCAAGTATTTCAAGCAGTTTTTTTTTAGAGGATTTGATCAAACACATAGCGCATCAAACGAACTTTTATGACAAACAGAATCACGTAAATACTTTTCACAACAGAAGCTGCAGAAATTGCGAAGTTCACCGGCATTCTAAACAATATACATGGCCGTCATTTCAGCTCTATTGATTTGAGATTACAGGGATTCTTTTACAAAGGTGCATCACGTATTGCAATTGATGACTCACAGGCGGTTCTAAAAACTTCTTGCAACTGTTCGTTTCAACAACGATGATCCACAGCAGTCCTCTGACCGATATTTCAAGGTTTATCCACTCATTGATATCATTGTTGGCAACTGTTTGAAAGTCCCAGAAACAGCAATGCAATCAGTTGGCGAAGTTATGGTTGCGTACGAAGGTACTAAAACTGGAAATTTGCGAAAATACTTTAAAGATAAACATGATGAATTGAGCTTCAAGTTGTTTTATCGTGCAAGTTCGGACAGCCTCATTCGCGACATAGCGTTGTACCAAAAGAAGACAAACTTTCAACATTCTTCCATTAGTTTGACCACAGAAGAACGAATGAACTTTGGAATTAAGATCGTACGTGTCAGTACTTACTGCTAAAGACTCAAGAGCCCACAGTCAGCTATACACATTATTTACTGATAATTATTTTCAGGCATTAAGTTACTCACTTGAAAGAGAGATACGACCGCAACACAGGAACAATACGGAACAACAGAGTGAATTTAAGATTTAGAAGCGAAATGCACTTCCCCTCATATCGGAAAAAGAGACAGACATGTAAACATTACAATTATAAAGGAAACATTCATCGTTTTCATTGGTTCTGCACAGTATGCAGTCGGTATTTCGTTTTGTTTGAATAAAGAAAAATTGTTTTTCAGAGTTTTATAATAAATAAGTAGGTATCCATCGAAATTAAACTGCTTTTGTAATTATTGAATCTATTTTGTTTCATTTAGATGCATTATTTTTCAAGTATTATAGAGATAAAGTATTTTGTTCAATGGTGACATCCAAGTTATACAACGCACAAGTAGCCCTAATGGGATGCGTCTAGTGCTATTGAATTGATGCAAGTATCCCGCTCGGGATGCTTCAATTTTTATATATATTAACAATACTAATGAGTTTCATCAAAAATGTTCTTTTATGACTATGTTTTGTATTACTCCAAAAAAGTGTTTTATAATGAAGAATTCATCAAATTAATCCTTTTTTAGGTAGTGATCCTTAAAGGGATAACGGAAAATGCATCTTTAACGTAGGTAATAGATATATTGTCATGTCCCGTCGCCTTGGTGGTTTTCAGGGAGCATAAAATATCTTTGAGGTTACCGACAGTGTTTATTGGTTTGGGTCGACATGGAAGCTCGTGTTCCCTGTCAGGACGCTGAGACGTTTGTTTTGAGTTTAGGGCAGAATTTGAGGAGTCGCGTTCAGGCTGGTCGTTGTTAGGCACTAAGGGTGGCTGTTGATTAGTTGCTTCTTCGAACGCCCTTTTGCCCACTTCTGCAAAAAAGATGTTAAATGCAGTGGCTTTCGGAAGTGGGTCGAGTAAACATACAGTTTGCATTTATTTCTCATTTTGTGCTACGTCTTTGAGTATGCACCTGGTCTGTTTAGAGTCACCTTTCGCTGCTGTTAATGCATTGTGACTATGGGTTTCCTTTGCGTCGCTGATTAATTTCTTAAGATATTTTTTAAACGCTTGAATTCTTTCAAGAGCCCTTTATTCTGAGACGTTTTCAACCGTCGAAGAAGGGCATTCTTTTCTTGGCTTTTTCGTTTAATTTCTTCGGTCATCCATGGTGCAGGTGGTTGCCTCATAGTAACAGTTTTAATAGGGGCGCATTCATAATCCCATCCGTGAATAAGTGAACTTGTGTGTTAGCATATCTGTATCATATATTTCCAGGAAGGATGTTGTTGATGAAAGCTTTTTTAGAAATACTTCTTTGAAGTACGTTTCCTGGGAACTGCTTGTAAGGACGACTTGTTCACATTTCAGCTTAGAGCTTTTGATAGAGCATGTGACTTGACAAAGATCAGCGATGGATGGTGTCACATCGCCATGAGATACAGTCTTCGAGTTGTTGAGAATAACGAGATCAATAATGGTGCTATTCTTCAGTGTTATTCTTGTTGCTTCATGCACAAACTGAGATAGGTTTAAGCGCCTAGTTAGCCGAGTCAGGTAATCGTTACCGTAAGTGACATCGATGTTAAAGTCCTCTAGGACATAGAAATCTTTTTCGTCTCAAGAAGGTTTCAAAATAGTCGCTCTAGTGTGCTTAGAGCGTCAACAGTTGCTTTCGGATGCCTATAGACATTACCGACATTAATGTCGGTGATGGATATATTTATCAGGATGGACAGCCAGACCATTTCGACATCATCACACTCTTCATTTTTAAAGATTTGCTTCACTGTGTAATTTTCCTTAACATAAATTTCTGAGCCACTGCCTACGTGAGTTTTTTTTTCGTGTTTGAATAATTCATAACTGGGAGTATTCAGATATGAGCTTGCTGTTTTTGGGTCAAACCAAGTCTCTGAAAGACAGAACGTCCACATTGTTTCCCACCAGGAATAGTTTTATCTTGTCATGCTTGACATTGGCAAAGCAACTCTGAGCGTTGATGTGCGTGATGGTTATACTTCGATTGATAGACGAAGCTGGAAGTAGGCGTTTGCCTTTAGATGTAGAGTGTGAGCAGCGCGACTGTCAGCGTCTGGGGCTGGTGTTAAGAGCTTTAGTTTTGAAAGTTGCAGCTGGTTTGGCAGGATATGTTACCGCCAGAGCGTCACACAGGGCACTACATATAGTGTTCGTCTTCCTTATGGATAGATAGTTTGCCCGTGTGATCGTCTCTCTGGTTTACGTCGAGTTGCTGATTTTGTACTTGCGGGTCTAAGCGTGCGCTGGCGATTTGCCGCTCTGGATTGAAAGGCAGGATAGATTTGATGTCAAATTTTACGTTATTGTTTTTTTTTTTAACTATGTTGACTGGTATTTGAAAATTTTTTGGCAAGAATTTGAGGGACTAGATCAACATACTCCTGTTTGGAAATTCTGTTCTCGAGGTATTCGTTCATTTGTTTCCTGAAGGCGTTACTCTTCAGGTTTGTGAATACCTTGTATTGATCAAAGCAAGCGTTTTTTTTTTCATTTTAGATGAGAGGTTTAAGATCGTCAATAGTGGGTTCGAGAGTTTTGGGGCGCTTTTTTTTTTTGCAGGCAGTAATTTTAGTACCGCGTTGAGGAAACAGTGACCGTCTGAGGGCGTTTTTACGATGCGTTTTCCATGATTTTTAAAGACGCATGCCAATGATAAGTCTGTTAACTCGACGATGCTCGCTTCATTTGGACTCATCGGTTCGTTTGGGTGGGTTTGGGACTTTGCTTTCTCTTCCTCCTCCTCTCCGGCCTCAGTATCTGGCAGGGAAGCGAGAGTTGCTTATTTGTTCGACGTAGGAAGTGCGGAGTGCGGTGCTAGACCTGGCACTCTTTGGCAGCAGTGCTGTTTGTTTTGTTAATTTGTTTGCTTTGATGTAAATATGAATATTCTTTGCCGTTTTCACGCTTAAGTTATGTCGACTTGGCTTGAGTGGAACAGAGATCTCAACAGGTGTTGATCATTACGGGACCGAACTTGAGTGTTCGGTTGCTAATGGGATTTGTCGGGGAGCGCTCTGCTGCTTGGGTGAAAAGGCAAGGGTTAGAGGAGTGTGCTCAGCGATGGTTCGGAGCAATGGATGTGGATGTTAGGTTTATCTGGTACTTCGGCTCTATTTTCCAAACGGAAGTGAAGGAAATACACATTACCTTTAGGCAGTTTTGTTTTGGGCGTGTGGTGCGCGAGGTGTGTACATGGACTTACCAACCCTACTGATGCTAGAGGGTTTATAGCGGCAATGTTGCTGCACACATGTCGTATGACTTGGGTGAATCAAGAAGCCCTTTGAAGCAGACGATGTAGTACTTGAAGAATTGTGAATGCACTGAGTGAGGTCAGTTACTTGTCCTTATGCATAGTTCGAACAGCGCTACTGGGGTGGAGATGACTTCGTTGAACGGGGCCAAGAGAGCCATCGCCAGTTAAGAGTGTTTCAGCTTTTGCAAGATTTTGCGTGGGTTTTTGCTTCCTAACAGACTGAACTGAAGATAAAGGAGGGCGGCGCGGATCAAAAGGTGGCGTAGGTTCTGCGGGTTGGGACAAACGTCCTGCAACCCTTCTGTTGTAAATGTGTAACCTTTGCGGTGACCGCAGCGGTCAAGACCGATATGTACGTGGATCGCGGTATGCGCGAAGAGTTCATTCTTCGTTTTATCCTCACGGCTGCCACACCTTATGCCCTAGCCATTGTACCATATTACCGGTGCCCACCCGCCTGCTTGTTTGTATAATTAACTTTGGTAACCTTAGAGAAGCGTATATTTTTCTCTCCACCATATTCGAATCTGATTGCCCGGATCTTCACAACACCTGCATTGGTGCTACGGCTTGCGATGTTTCTAATTTTCGCCGCCTTGTAGCGACGTCGAAGCACCGACAGTACCCGCTGCCTATAAAGAGTGTAACACGCTATTCAGCAGAACGAGCTTGCTAGTTTTGACCCCTCAATCGACGTCTATAAAGACCTGCTAGCTCACACTGTTGTGCAAAACTTCAGGGATAAAGCAACCTGTATTTTTGAGCGCTGGTCGCTGGTCCAATGCACGGAATTCTCGAAACCAACCGCCAGTAGCGCCATCTCGATCGTAGAGTTTGTTCTCGCTGTCATGGTAGTTGATTATTCTTTAATTAATTTATGATAGTAGTAGTAGAAGTTTTACTAGCGCTTCAGTAGCACACTGCCTATAACGCGCCGAACTATTCCTGTATTTAACCACAGGCTCGTGCGCCAACTAGGGCGCGTTTTAAATTGTCAATGATTTTTGTTTCGGCTTTTCTGCCGGTAGGTCTCAGAGTGGTCAGTGCGCTACTGACAGGAAAAAGGCGCAAGTTGAGCATCTCCAATCCCCGGGCACGGCTGAACGCTTTCGCCCAGCTACGCCGCACAGGGGAAGGAAACGAAATACAAGAAGTTAGAAGTCTAGCGGCAATAGGTCAGCCACCTCGATCAGCAGCCAGACCTCCCGAAACAGAATGGGAAGTATTGAGAGCCTACCTAACTTTACAAAGCTAACCTCGTCAGCAGGAACTGCGGCAAGTTGCAACATCCCCTGCGGAGAAGACACTCGGGACCCTTGTAATTTATGATAGACTGCGATTTAATGTCTCATATATATTGTTCATCATACTGACGAACCCATAACCATGACCACGGCGGTATTCTGAACAGAACTTCAAGTCATTTGACCGTTGGACTCTTCTCAGTTGTGAATAGGTAGGGAATTTTTCTCAGAAAATTCTGGGCCCATAGGTACGAGAGTTTCCTCTGCTTCTGAATATCGTACGTACTCGGCTTAACTGTAATTGCTTCCTAACGAGATACGAGCAGCTCAGTTGAGTGGTGCGCATTAGTATTGGCGCCCTTGGCATTTTACACGCACGACGAGCTTGTCTTATTCTGTCTTGCTTGTCTTTACGTTATACTCAAAAAATACCCTAACCACAATCATCCAGTGGATGTAGACATCAATAGCTCTGAATGTACTTCACGTTTTATTGCCAGATCAATTATATATAAAGCGTGCATATAAAATGTGTCGTCGGTACTGTTATTTTTAACACTGGAGTAGCCACTGCATGGAAATCTATTTATAAAGAATGAATGAATGAATGCCAATTGCAGTGTCACTAATACATTCGGGACTGCTGAACATCACCTTAAATTTGCCGGGCCTGAAGAATGAGCCGGTAGTGCCATGTACCATTTTTGCTCCTTCCTTTTCGAGCTCAGGACAGTCTTTGAGGACATTCCTATTGCAGTAGAAAAATCTGCAGTTCCATTCGCAGCCCATCAAGTGGAAGTAGGCTGGGTACTGAAACAAAGGATCGAACGTTTTATTTACATACTAGAGCACCTAGACACCAAGAAATAATTGCAACAATTTGCCTTGAAATATCTCCGGTATTTATTTTTGTATGTTTTATGATTCTACGACGGTCTCTACATCGCACCAGTACGAGTAATCCTCAGTTCTGTATACGGTGCTGCTATTTGTTAGCCATCGATATTATTATTATTTTGGCTAAAATTTAATTCTTGAACGAATTTTGAAATTATTGCCCAACTTTCATTACAATTTCCTTCCATTAACTCAATCCGTTAAAATCCAATCGATGATTTAAGATTTTTATAATTGTAAACAATTGATTCCTGAAAGTTCTGCGTGACGTCACATGATGCAATACAACTCCGCAGTAGATTGAAAAACAGAACGTCAACCGGGAAAACTATGGACTCCAGACTATGTATAGGAGCCCTTGCAACGTGCCCGGCAACATTGTCCTATTTCCTTGCTACCCTACGCAGGCTGTAGCGATAACTTCACAGAAGGTGGTGACATCATTATAGCGCTTGATGGCTGGATGGCAAGACACCTCTCTACTACATGGCTCTTTTCGTGCATAGAAATTGATGGGAAGTAAAGGAAACTCATACTGAAACTTGCATTTTTTCTAAAACATAAAGGCTGCCTTTAAAGTACTAAAGACGTAAATACTGTACACTTTATTAAGTACACGTAGAGGAGATATGGTGCACTGCACATGACGGAGCTTATCGCCAGAGTTTTATTAGGCTAATTACAAACTGTACTGCATGGCGACCCATTGTTTAGTCCTTGTCTGGTTACAGGACGCCCTGTCATCGGTTGTACTTGTTAGTTCGTAACCAGGACCATTATGGATTACCTTTGGTAAAGAGTTTTTTGTCAGATTTTTCTATCCTGAGCTGGAGACTGAGAGTGCATTTCCTTGTCCTAACTTTGAGGTAGTCTGTATTCTCTCAACCAAATATCAAATTGCCCGAGTTAGCTAGGGTTCATTTATTAGCAGGTGAAACATGCTAGTACGGTATAGGCTTCATATGGACTTCAAAAGACTTCTGTTTTTAGTTCGACAAAAGTGAGTTTCAATACCCGGGGGATATTAATAGCTTAGAAACAGTTGGAGTATGTCCTATTCAGAATCGTGACAAAATGTTTTAATTATCGTGTTGCCCACTACGAGGAGCTGTGCATTTGTCTCAAAATCTTTGTTATCATGGAAATCGACAGCAATTTTATGACACATGTAAAAGAAGCTGTTCAAATAAGCGAATTCGATGCCAATGACGAGTGACCTTACTGGTGAGCAGGTTACTTTTAAGAGGTTAATGTGCATTCAAACCGTTTTTGTACTAATTTATTTAATGCAGAGATTACTACCTTTGTTCTCACAACTTTACAGTAATATTTGCAGCCTACTGGAATAGAGAGGGCCGAGAACCATATGCCAACAGCATAGCTGAGGGCATTTACTGTATTACCAATTAGATCACTCTGATGAGAGCGTTTACTTTGCCAAGCAAGCTAGGTAACGGGAATGGAATATTCTAATTGGTTTTGCAACTATGATTTCCTTTGCATCACCACAAACATCTAAATACTTTTAAAAGTAATTACAGCTTCTGTAATTTTGTTAAAGATCTGTTCATAACATTTCGAGTTATGCTGCTAACAAACATTCTGACAAATATTGATCAAACACAAAAACAGACCAACCGATCAAAACCAAAAGTTCAAGCACTGACCGTATGTCTTTTGGCATTAGCAACAATTACTGTAAATTTCATAAAACTCCGTTCATAACTTTTTGAGTTATTTTGCTACAAGCATAACATCAAACACTAGCAAACGCATAGACACAGATCGTCCCAAAAATATGGTCATTTACTCTTTGTGATATGCTTAACAAAACATAGAAATTTCATAAAAAATCTGTTTGTAACTTTTTAGTTATGAACCGATCATCACCAAAATGTGAAGATCTATGTCTTCTAACATTTCAATCAATTCCGTAAATTTCATAAAGATCGGTTCAAAACTTTTTGAGTTATTTTGCTTACAAACATAAAACCAAACACAGAGACAAACAAACGAACAATCAGACTGTCACAAAAATTTGGTTATTTACTCTTCGTAATATGCTTAACAACACATGCAAATTTCATAAAAATCAATCTGTAACTTTTGAATAATGGCATAAACAAAAAATGGCAGACAAAGAGACAAACAAATGGTTGTGCGGGTATTCAACAAAAGATAATCATCTGTTCCTCCTAACATATATACCTAAAAATTCCTATAAATTTCGTAAAGATCCGTCCATAACTTTTAGTGTTATCTTGGAAACAGACAGACAAACAGTCAAAATCGACGAAAACATCACCTCCTAGGCGGAGGAAATAATGCGGCACCCTACTCCAGCTGCATTCAGTTGGGTGTGGTCAATGTCATTGAAGAAATTACGATGTGATACGCGAAAAAAAAAAACGCTTGTACATAGCGTTTTCTTTAGTTTGGCTCTTGGTCTCATGCAGTTTTTGCTTGCTTCTTTCTTTGATTTTTCCTAATGTTTATACAGCGTAGAGTGCTTAATAAGTGCTGCTTTTCGTAGCTACCGTATTAACTTTTAAGGGACAGATTACCATGCATGAAACGTCGGCGAGCGAACATTCATGAAGCGTCGACGAAAGATTCGCAACTAACATACGCGAATACGGGAAAGTGATGAAACATTCAGTACGTTAGATGTTTGGTGAAAAAAGGTCTCTTCTTTTGCTTGTTGTCGATTTCAGAGTTCACACCGCATAAAAATATACTTTCACAAATCACGTAGACAATACTGAAGGTCTCTAAATTCCAATCCGAAGATCGAGTGTGAAATTTCAAATGTTGGGCAATGGCCTGAAGAGCGACAAGCCAGTGAGAATTCCATTCGTTTTTGAAACGAGAGGCACAAAAAAGTCGTAATGTGCCAGTCCTTGGTGAGCCTCTTTCAAAAACTTTGCGCTTCCCGCCGTTCAGTTCACAAAAAGGGCAGCGCGTAGCACGGATGGGGCAGGGGGGCGCAATATGCGGCGCAATGATTATTAAGACACATGAACGAAAACTAGTTTTGGGTTACTATCTCGGTGAGCCCAAAGATGACACCCTTGGAGTTATGCATCTTGAAAAGTATTGAAATGAAACGCCGTTATCAACTCGTTAATTTTAAAAAATATTGCGTGCATATCGTCATTTAAAATACATCGCAGCTGAGAGCAGCGGACTGTGTGTCCGTCTTTACGTCTTCTCCCATCAATATCTCACCCTGTAATATAATCATACAGAAGATAAACATCTACTGGAAAAGTAAAAGGATGGGATTTGCAGAAGAACAGTATGCACATTATGTTAAAGATAGTGAGCTCATAGCAGGTCATTGTGCTTATACACAATTTTTGTACGGATATCAGCTGTATAACGCGTGAGGGGGCACTTACTTTTTGGAATAATATGTTGAGCAATGATTGATCACCCAGCGGCAGCTTATTTTTATAGGCGGTTGATAGCGACTGCAGAGTCTTGTACCAGCCATCAGGAAATTGTCGTATTCTGGTGAGGTTCATGAGCATGATCCCAGAATTGAAGCTGTCTTTGCCAAATCTTAGCTCCTGCGAAGCAAATAGATACTGCAAGCTATGACATATATGTTGTCATAACCAATTATTTGTTAGGGAACTCCGGAGACTCAATGTAACGACACATAAAATGGTAAATAAGGTAAATTTTGAGATTAAAACAATATGGCGTTCAGTAATTTAAGTTCTAGAAATCAATAGTGCACTCTAGACACGTGGAATGAAAACGATATATATATATATATATATATATATATGTTGGAAATGTATCATTGTTCTTAAAATAATTTTTTTTGTTCAAAGAACTTAGAGCTTTTGTGAACATCAGTAATCATAACCAAACCTATCTTCACCAAACCACATGAACTACTCTGACCTAAACTATTCTAACCTAATTTAATCTAGCCTATTTTTATCTTACCTAACCTTACTTTAGGCTACTTAACCAAAGTCCCACTGTCAAAAAGTCTACGGATCTACCATGGTAACTTCACCTCTTCAGTCAGTCATCAGATAGAAAGCAAAGAGATAAAGAAATTCATATTTCTGCGAAATTTTAATTTCTGACTAGTATATGGGTATTAATAATCTTTTCAATTAATGATTTTTATGATTTTTAGCTTTCAAATAATTTTTCAATAGAAAAGAACACCGTAGCAAACAACACTGAGGATTTGAGAAGCTAAGCTGTAAAACTGACAAAGTCTTCAAGTGGCAGCTATTGATTTCATCTTGGAAATACTTTTCAACTATATAGGAGATACCATGAAAGTTCTGCAGCATAATGTGGTTAATGCAATTTCGCTGCCTCGCAAAGTTTGATAGGTTTATTACAAATAGACACACTTGATACATAACAAGTATTTGGTAAAGTAGCAATACACTATAGAATGATGCATCTGCGTAGCCACTGAAAGTTTAACGAACTTTTTAGGCAACACTAAGCAAAAGCTAATAAAATTGTATGACGTATTCTTTAAAACTTTTTTAAAAACATAATAGGTAGTGAGATCTAATAAATACTCAGGAAGTTTATTGAGAAGCATAGCAAATTGAAATACTGTAGATCGTTTGTCAACGTCAACACGCAAAATTGGGAGATTGAGAACAGAACGTCTCATTTCGTAGTTTTGTTGGAAATAAGGGGACTGAAGTACTTTAGAAATTCTTCAGGATGATTTTGAAACACAATCGAAATTATTTATGTAAGGAATAGTTGTAAACATCCTGGAATTGCAACATTTGTAAAGACGAGTACATTTCACTGCAACTCATTACAGGCACATTGTTTTCTAACACGTAGTATTCACCTAAGTATATCGTTCAATATTACTTCAAGTTTGTGAAGTGACAACGTGGGGCTCCGCCCCAAACGATGTCATTCTGAACCAGCACTGAATGAGCCAATGAGTAGTAAACTATTTTTAATGATTCACGATCAACATAATTGGATATTGCGTAGATTATGCCGAGAACTCTGCTAAGCTTGCGTCCCACGTCTTCAATATGGGACTTAAAACACAGCTTTTCATCCAGGATCAGTCCAAGATATTTTATTTGGGGCACCCACTCTAGTAGATTATTGTTAGAGAAAATAGGTGGCAACTGTTGGTGTGTACAGGGGGAGAAAAACATTAATTTAGTTATATTCTCATGGGCAGGTAATCTGTTTGAGTTAACCATTCAGATAACTCATACAAACAGACGTATCTCCAAAAGCTAAAAGTCTCAGGGTGACTAAGTTTATGTTATCTCAAAATTTTTGGGTAAAACCAACTCGGTTAAAGATGTTGACGTAATGTGATTTCTCTACGAGGTCAAAAAATTAAGAAAAGCTGGAAATGTGTACACAAACCAAAATCAGCCTACTGATGTAATATGCGGCAGAAATATAAGAAACATGTTGCCACCCGAGCTTCTGCTCCGAGGGAGTACACAGTACGTTAATAGTTGCAACCGAAGGCTCTACTTCGTGCATCTAATATAACCTCTTAAAAACTGTATTGTTTGTGTTTCAAACGACAAATTCGTTTGCATTTTATGGTACGTCATGCTCAAGCTGTAGTACTCCAACACGGGCCTGGGCTGCAACATAGTCGCTTATAAGCTAAGGGCCGGTCTATACTTGAGTTTTTTAACGTGTATGCTCGTCCAGTCGACCGAATGTGTTACTGTGCCCTGGAAACAGGAGAAAATTACGCAAATTTCTGGGTTTTATTTCACTTCGAATTTGAAGAGATATCCATAACCTGATTTGTGACGCTTGCTATGGTCACTGAATTGGCGGTCAACATGTCAACAGTTTTTTTTTTGTGGTGTACAAAAAATTGTGTTGGCAGCGACAATACAAAATGTTCGGATGAGTTGATGCTTGAACGCTTTTAGAAGACTAACGTGTAGGTAGGCCTTTGCAATGGCATATGCGGGTTCAATAGTTATGTCCGTGCCCAATAGGGGCCAAAAGAGAAGAGTGCAGGATTTGTAAACTGTAATTAAAATGACCTTAGCAAAGTTTGAGCTGTCAACCGAGGGTAAGCGTATAGCCATGTCCAGACAGGGAATAATAACGAGAGGAACAGGCATCAGCTGATCGAAAAATCTTGAGTTCGCAGCCCGAGCGGGGCTCCACCCTGTGACGTGAGGACCACGTGCGCTCTAAGTTAGGAGTAAAAACAGAGCTTTCTACCCANTAACGAGAGGAACAGGCATCAGCTGATCGAAAAATCTTGAGTTCGCAGCCCGAGCGGGGCTCCACCCTGTGACGTGAGGACCACGTGCGCTCTAAGTTAGGAGTAAAAACAGAGCTTTCTACCCAATATGGCTGATAATCATGTAACAATACATTAACGTTAAAAGTGAAACGTAGGTAACATTGCGCTGACATGTACCAATAATTGTAATTACCTTGACGAATTTACAGGCATTTTCATGAAATAACGTGGAATACAGTCTCCAAGAACAGGAGACAAGTAAGGAAAATAAACAAAACGACAAATTTGAGAAGTAAAATTTCTGATAATATGTGTTAGTTTATAATCTAATCGTCGGAAAGCTTTGTAGTGTCATTGTCAACACAATTTTGTGTACGCCACAAAAAGTTATGAAAAATGTTGTCCGTCAAATCAGCTTCCTCTGCAAGTGTCACTAGGCAAGTTACTGATGCCTCTGCAGCTTTTGTGTGGACTAAACCTCAGAAAACAGTGCACTCATCTGCTAGTTCTAGGGTACAGTGACACCTTCTGACTAGTGGATGAGCTAACACATTGAGATGAATGTCGTGTGAACTCGCCTTTCAAGAACATGTTTGCTACCATTATCTCAAGTCAAGTAATTAAGTCAGCGGTTTTCTTCAGCAGCACGACAGGCTTATCTGCATTTAATGGTGAAGAATGCCTGTTCAATAAGCTGTGTCATACGAAGGCGAAAGAAAGTTTTCGAGTATAAAAGAACCGTGCAAAAGAACCTTTTACGTGCAAAATCACGTGAGAGCCTCAAATGGGGAGACTTCTGACTTTTTGCTAGGTAAATTTCAACTTGACGAAAATAGGCTACCGTATATTTACCCATTTTCTAACACTGCGGATTAACTTATTTAAAGTGAGCAAATAGTTTAGATCGGTTTGTTTGAATGAAAATGGAAATAGAACGGTGAAACACGTGATATTATTCATCATGAGCTTAAGTAAAATACCTATAATCTAGAATTACATTGAGCTCTAACTAGAACGTCTAGGTTGAGCAGATCAGAGAGTAGCTTGATAATAACATGAAAATGCCTGTAAAATCGTCTAGATAATTGCAATCATTGATAGGTACATGTCAGTACAATGTTACCTACGTTACGTTAGATTATATTGGTACATATCAGCAATATTGGGTAGAAAGCTCTGGTTATATCTAAACTTAGTTCGCGCTTAGCCCGCAATGACGTCACGGGGTGGAGCGCCGCTCGAGCTGTGACGTCTCGATTTTTCAACCAGCTGATGTCTGTTCCTCCCGTTATTATTACTCCCTGATGCCTAGGGGTAACATACTTCGAGACAAGTTGGTGGAGCTTAGAAAGTTCAAACGGAATTTAGATGGCATCTAATGCCTATACGGCCTTTGTTGGAGGAAAGTCACAGTTGAAGAAGCCGGCAATTGTACTTGAGAGAAGGCAGCTTGTCATGAAAGATTATTGACATTATTCCTTGCAGCTACGAAATCAGTGGACTACATGTAGCAGTTAGGCTTCTCGTAGAGCAGGAGTACCTCGGCCTTCCTGGAGAGTATAGAAATTTTCATGTACATTTTCGTACTGGGCAGAGCATAGTGTCCATGGATGTCTGCCGAGGTCTGGCTAGTGAGTGAGAGGACAGGAGTCCATATTTACTAGTTGAAAAATCGGCTAGTTTATTTCTTAAGTATAACGTCTCAGATTACGCTACACCACCCTCATTATCTCAAGGTAAATAATCATAAAGACCAGACACTTTGGGTGGTGGGCGTGGTCAGCCAGACAAGATAATAGCTATCTAAATATTAAGCTAGATCAGTTTTGAATAATAGTTGATGGAACAAAGTGCAAAATTATTATCAGTCCTCTACTAATCACATCTAACCACTGCCAGACATTTTGGTGGGTGGGGGACCCCCAGGCAGACACTATATGAATACGGCCCCAAGCCTTCAACTGAACTAGATTAGGTGAAAAAAAAAATAACAAACCAAACTATTTGCATACAGTTGGTTACTTTCTGCTGATAAAAAAAAAACTAATGGCAGACATTTTTGGGGGTGGGGGACCCCCGCCATACACGATGAATATGGTCCCACCCTCTCAGCTGAGCAAGATTAGATGAAAAACGTACTGAATCAAACTACTTGCAAACTGAGGTCTACATTCTGCAGTATATATTGAAAAGAAAACAACACCAGAAATTTTGGGGGGGAATGGAGGAGCCCCGCCAGATACCAGGATTACGGCGCCACCCCCCAGCTGAGCGAAGTTAGCTGGAAAACATACCAAATGAATCTACTAGCTGATTGTCAATTGATTTCAGAATTAATTTTAGATGAAATTGTTTTCAACTCAAACTTTCGTTATGCGAGGGTTTTGTTATATGAATGATGTAACGTGCTTTCCAGATTACAAAATTTAATGTGTTTATTGTGGTAATTATGTTTGAGACAATCTTTCGATGGAAATATTTATTATAATTATCTCATATTCTATTACTGTCGGATAACCGATTCTGTCTAGTTGCTGTTGCCAGTACTTATTTCTTCTTGTTGGATTTTTCCTAGAGTTTGCTGCTTTTCTGCTTCTTCGTGGTGAGTCTTTTGTAGTATTAAAATCAGTATTTATTCAAATAACGATCATATTTTACAGTGTATTGAAATGAAGCGATTGAAATTATTACTTCCGCCAAAGAAGTTATGTTTTTGTCGCGTTTGCCTGCCTGCCTGTCTGCCTGCCTGCCTGTCTACTGGTTTGTCTGTCTATTAGTCTGTCACCAAATTAATTCAAAAAGGTATGAGCGGATCTTTACGAAATTTACTGCGATTGTATGGCATGTTTATAGTAACAGATGATTAACTTTTGGAGGAAATTCGTTTCCCTGTCTGTTTGTTTATCTGCCTGCATATTTTTTTTCTTATAGTGCTAGAAGTCAAGTTGTTATGGACGAATTGTTATGAAATTTGCATCAGTTGTTATGCTTATAACGATAAGTAATTGATCAAATAATTTTTATGATCTGTTTGTTCATTCGCTTGTTAGTCGTTGTGTTTGATTTTATTCTTTTGAGCACAATAACTCAAAAGTTCTCAATGGTTCTTAGAAAATTCACACAGCAGTTGGTAGTAATGTTAAAAGACATAGATGATTAAATTTTGGTGCAGATCGGTTGGTTCGTTTGTGTGTTGGACTTATGTTTGTCATTATGTTTGTTAGCAGCATAACTCAAAAGTTATAAGTGGATCTTCAAGAAAGTTACAGAAACTGTTAATACTATCAAAAGGCACGAATGATAAGATTTTGGTGTTGATGCTAAGAAAGTTATGGTTTCAGAGCCAATTTGAATTTTTTTGCTTCTGTTGCCTCGCTTGGCGGAGGTCTGCGCTCTCAGAGTGCTCTTGTTATATTATGCTCTATATAAACACATACGCGTATATTTTCATACAATTGTTTTTCGATTGATCACAGTCGCTTTGTCTTATGCAGTAGACGATAATAATTCAGCAACTGAACAAATCTATAATTGCATTTTCAGGTAGAAACAAGGTTACAAACACATGGATCAAACACATAAATTTCCGGGATTGGAGGATCACAGCCAACATCTGCACTGAACTCAACCATCCAAGCACAGCAGCCAAATGAGCCCAGCTCTTCAGATGCCAGTATCGATCATAATGATAATATGCAGATGGTAAGAATCTTAATGTCAGCCCATGACATTTTATGCTGGTTGGTTAAAAGCTCACACATAGTCGGAGCTCTATATGTTATGGTACTGGCAAAAGGAATTTTTAATTAAATAAAAATATAGTGTATTATTATATATTATATAGCGTGGCCTGCACGTTATCAGGCCGACCCCATTGTCCGGCCACCGGACGCCTCTTTGTTTCTATGAGCTGGCTTTGGTTTTGGGGCTCTGGGTAGCCCCTGAGTTGGAGGAAATGCCACTCTAAAGGCGGATGAAACCGTTTTGGTCTAACGGCATCCCTGAGAGGAGATTAACAGACTGGTGCCATAGCTGGGTACTCAGTCTTTAGCAGCCTGCTCCTCTCTCTCCTCTATCAGGTAGTACGACCTGATGGTCCTTTCCTTTTCTTTCTCTTCTTCTTCTTTACGGCCAAAGCCCGTACTGGTGATGGCAAGGTCTGGGGCGCGTAGATAGCTGGCCGCACTCGTAGCTATCGTTACTGTCGGTTTGTTTTTTCTTTATTATGCTTTATACTAGCTTCTTCGTTTATGGGATACTTTGTTTCTTCTCCTTTGTATATTTCTGTATTTAATTGTACATTACTGTATGTTTATGTACTTTTATTTTTTCTCTTTTTTCTCTTACTTTGTGGGGATGTAGAAAGCAACCCGGGACCGGGTCAGGCTCGGGGGTGTCGTCTCCTCTATTGTAATATTAGAGGACTGCATACGAACCTTGCAGAGCTCGACTTTGTGTCCCGTGGTGTGGATGTCGTGTGCTGCTCCGAGACATTGGTGTCTGGTAGGCGGCACGACGCTGAGCCAGCCTTGGCCGGTTTCCAGTCCCCTTTTCGAAGGCTGTGTGGATCGGGGCCTGGATTCCGTGGAATGGTCGTTTATATCCGGAGCGGATTCTGTGCTTACCGGCAGTCAGTGCACGAATGCGCTTGTCATGAGATCATCGTTGTAAGGGTGTGTGGCCGACTGAATAATTAGTATATATTCTCCATATATCGGAGCCCTGCAACTGATGATTCTCTTTATGACTGTTTATTGACGGCGATGGCCTCGATCCAGAGCACGGATCCTAAGTCAGCGTTTGTTTTTGTGGGTGAAGTTAACGCACACCACAGGGACTGGATGGAATCTGAATCACAGACTGATTGTCATGGTGTGCCTGCGTTGGACTTTTGCACCTTGTCTAGTTGTGTGCAGCTTGTTCGCGGGTCCACGCATATTGCTGGTAATTGCCTCGACCTGGTTATGACTGATGTCCCGGACTTGATGACGGCGACAGTTGGCTCCCCTATTGGCTCATCAGGCTACTCACACTTAGTTTTGTCCCTGGACCTTAATCAGGTTGTTCCTGTGGTTGACACCATGAGAGTGGCATTTGTTAAGAGCAGGGCTAATTGGGTGGCTATTACTCGGGCAGTAAGAAAGTTACCTTGGCGGCAGGTTATTCGTAGTGAGGATCCTGTCTCTGAACTTAACGACTTGAGTGTGTCCATTTTGGAGAGGTTTGTCCCTAACAGGACCATTCTTGTGAGGTCTCGAGATAAGCCGTGGTTTGACGACAAGTGTCGGTTAGCTTATGGAGCTAAACAAGCGGCTTATCGGGCATGGCGACCTTCGCGTGACCGCACGTTGTGGTTGACCTATGTTGATCGTAGGGCCGAGGCTAAGCGTGAGTATGAGGAGGCACAGCGTCGTCTGAGGCAGCGTTCCAGGGAGTCTCTGCTGAGTATTGACCATCCACA
>LQNS02278170.1:44279041-44293394 GCA_001587735.2 Parhyale hawaiensis
TTACCTATTTAAAAGTTCATATTGAGAATGAAAATCTCATAGGGTACCCCAGCTAAGCTCCGCACCAACTACTACGACCTCAAACCTAGAGAAGGAAACAGTGTGTCCCGTTACTTGCTACGCCTATGGCAAGCCTTCCGAGCCTTGTTAAAAATTTGTAACATAGAATCTAACTACGAGGCCCTTGAAGACTTCCTCCTGGTCGATCGCGCCTACTTGATTCTTCCTCCTTTCGTAGTTACCCAACTGCGAGATAGCGAGTGCAACAGTGTCGACAGCTTGGGTGAACGGAGAAGCTCGACCGGGCACTGCAGAAACTGTACCCCTGCACAGTCATATACAACAAGTCCTTCGCAAACAAGGGAGCCACACATATGCAAATGCAACGCCCCCCCCCCCCTCCAGGCCTCGGTGGAACTGGTAGCCCCGGTAGCCCATCGACGCCAAGCTCCCACAAAAGTCAAGCAACAGCAGCAACTCGAGCTATATACGTGTCATGGCGTACACTGCCTCGTACTTTTCACAGCTCGGATCACGGACACATCTACCCACACAGCAGCAAAGATTGTCGCTCTCTGCAAATGAGGCCTCCGAAGGAAAGCAGCTTCAAGCAGACCTTGCAGTTTACCTCTCACCTCAACCTACGGGACGTACGGCATAGATAAACTATAATGGCATCCAAAAATTCTGAAGAATCCAGTGAACCACCTACGGTAGCAGTCAACCACATGTATGTAGAAGACCCGTACGTAACTTCCCAGCTCAAAACGTACACTGGTGCGGTACAGCTTCCCTGCCCGAATTCTTTCAGCCTGTTCTTGCTTGTAGAACAAACAAGATCATACAGAGGGGGAGAGCAATTGCCCCCTCCTTGCCCTATCTGAAGGGATGGAGAGGGCGAGAGGAGGGCAGAATGAATTTTTCAAAAAAATGCCTTTAATATGAATTTTCGAAAGAGGAAAAGGTCTAAAGCCACTAACGTATGTACACCTTCCAAGTCGGACTCGCTACTTAATTATACTAGCAACATTTTCTGTCTAAGGACACTCCTGTCCACCCACTCAAAAATGCTGTGTTTGCCACGGTATACAAGACCAGAATGGATGGCGTCAACACCAACTCAGTTGCAAAGGAGTTCATCAGTTTCATCTCAGCCACTGAAAAATGAGAGCAATACTTTGAAGATGGGCAAATGTGACTGTTTTCATACACATGTACAGTGGCGCCAGAAAGAAACGTCGCATGGCAATAGTTTCACCGAATTTTAAATTACGATAGATTTTTGGTTATTGACCATATAGCAATCGATTCAGCGACGTATTGATTTAAAAGTTTTGTACATAATTTTCTAATTTCGATAATTCGTCAGCATATGTATAACCCAAACTTACAAAATCAGCCGTCGAAGGAGACCCTCCTACAGCAAAGATCGTGTCTGGAAAATCCGAACCATTAGAAACCAATTTAAAACTGCTCCTTGTGACCTTGAGGGAAAAACTTCTGTTTCTACAATCAATAATAAATTTGAAGAATTTCGGTTGACAGGCTGCACTGCAAGTTGCAAACCAGCGATGAAGAAGGATCCAAAGTGACGTTTGAAGTTCGTGAGATTCGTGACGCGTCTTTTTGGTGAGAAGCGGCATTAAACGATGGAAGCAAGTACAATAGGTAAGGCAGTGACGGCTGACAGATAATTTTCGACGATGGAGAGGTGAAAAATTTTAACCCACGTGAACTGTTTCAATGATACATGGTTTGGGGAGCAGTACAAAAAGAGTTTCGTGTGGATAGCTTTTCCGAGGTCCTCCACACGGCAGAACGAAGGAGCCCCGCGTGATAAGTCTGCAACTTCGATCGGCGAGCCACCTTGCGTAGCAGAAGGGGAAGTATGGAGCACCTATAGTACAAACTAACCATTTCTGTAGGAATCTCTAGGATGTTGCCAGAAGCAACATCCCCTGCAGAGAAGTCACTCAGGAAAGCTTGGGTCGTGGAGTTGTACGAATAAGTAAATGGAAAGAAGCAATGTCTGTCTGAGACATTACAATTACCTGAAAATTACACTAAGAAAAGTAATATATTCAGTAACAATATAGCTGTACAGTGTAATACTGTATCTTACATTTCTAAACTGGTGCAGGAATTAGATCATAAAACTCTAAGGTTCTATGGGATAATGGTTGCATGTGGTGATACCGTGGAACTCATAAGCAGGAGACCGCTAAACGAGTCGTCTTGGCTTCGGGAGAACTCCCAGTTTATTATATTGATGGTCAGAGGCTGTACTCGATAGTATAGGAAAAAAGCGTGAGAACGATTCTTTGGATTAGAATGCATGAATTCATGAAATCATACGCTTCCTAAAGGCTCAACACCTGAAACTCAGCTTAGCGGAACGAAGCCAGCGGACCAGCACCTACGTGAAGTTTCGAACAAGTCAAGTCTCGTAAGCCAAATATTAGCACCCAATCGAACACGTCCTAAGCGCCACAAGCTCAGAACAGCAGCGGAGCCTTTCTCAATACTTTCCCAACTTCATTCATGGCTGAAGCTGGTAACAGCCGCGCGAACGCAATGTTGGCAATACACAGGAACAGAAAAAACTGCAGCAACGGGGCGATTGGAGGCTGAAGCTCACGATTTTTCAACCAAATATCAACTATTTTCCTGCTGCTCATGAAGCACAGCTATCCATTACTGCCAATTATTTTACCAGGCAGCTGTTGATGCTTTTTTCATGTTCGTTTTTTTTTTCGTCATGTTTTTTTTTAAGAAAACGGTAGTTTACCACTGAGAGAAAATTTGATGCACTTAGATGCATCAAAATTACATGCATTTCTGTCCCAAAACCGAAACACGCAAGTACATCACAAAGAGAAAGTGCATCATGATGATGCATATTGGGTCCTATGATGCACTTGGTCACGTTGATGCACTTATGAGTTTCCTTTTTGTGACAAGCCGATGATACACCCAGATGCATCAAAAAACAGGTAAAATTGATGCACCTGAAGAGACGAAATTTTGAATTACAATAGGGATCTGCGAGTTAATATGTAACCGCGTTTCGCTTTTCACGTGTAACAAAACTAAAAAGCTTTTGTTTACTTTCTCTTTGCGGAAAAATGTGTTTCTGACTGAAATATGTTTTTTTGTCTGCTGCGATGGCAGTATAAAGAAAGAACGTCGCCATTACTTGGTCCGTTAATGGCTATCGTTATTTGCCTTCTTTATCTAACCTATTTCTGTTTCAAAATGTTTTACAGTGTTTATTGTTACATAGAAAAACGTAGAAAAGATAGCAATAATTTTTTTTTACTTTTCCTAAAAATAAGATCTTGAGAAAGTCTTGGATTAAGGCGTGTAAACGACGTGACGAGTTCAGCGTGGCAAATGCCCTCATTTGTCAGAAGCGCTTCTCTATGTTAAATATTGTTCCTAATATATTAGCAAGATCACGACTGCTAGTCAACCATCGAATTAGAATTCTTAAAGCGGATGCTGTTCCTAATATAAGATTGCCATCGCCTTTGAAACTCAATATATCAAATGAGTTTTATCCTATACACTAGGCTGTCGCCATGATATGGGACAGTGTAGAAGTGGATCCATGTGTGACAAGTATCTCAAGTTTTCGAGATAGTTTCATGTTCCACCTCTGAACTGGTGTTCTCTGTGATTTTAAAATGCTGCAATAACCATTCAGTGCTGCGAAAGAATGCTTCTGCAATTTCAGGCCTTGGACTCTTCAAGAACAATATATTTTTCAATTCCCAGCAATACATAGTAAGAATTAACTGCAGTAAGCCCTTTAAGTATAGGGACGCTAATGCTACTCGGACAATATGTGGCATTGGTTTACCATGTTAATAAACAGAGATAATACCCAGTTTTTTTATAGACTACTCTTTGCTTTAACTGAACCTCAGACCCCTCAGGGGCATATGATGGGCCATAGGCCATAGGGTTAGGTTCGCCCATCCTACGTTATGAAGACCAGCGCCTCCAGGGGGGAAGGGGGGGTTGTCCTTTTGTATAGATTACTATCAGCCATTAGCTACAGGGGCGCCGGAACCGGGGGGTGGGCAGGAGGGATGACGGCTCCTCCTGCCCTTTCAGTAGGGGGGCGACAGGAGGGGCAGCGTGTTCCCCGTAGTAGGAGGGCAACAGGGTGGGGGCAGCATGTGCCCCTTAGTAGGGGGCAACTGGGGCGACATGGGCCCCTTGGTAGGGGGACAGCATGTGCCCTTTCTCTGACGGAAGATATGCATTCAATTTCTATTTTCAAGAGAAGGAAAGGTGTAGAAACCAAATAATTTCAACAGTTTACAAATAAAGCGTGCGCACAACGCTACACCGACATACTTGAAGTATCATTAGGAACTTCCTTATTTCTATAAACTTGTGCCCAATTTATTCCACTATTTTTGCTTCTGTAGCTAAGCTGATTCTATGGTATTATCAGTTGTCAAATTAATCCGGACAAAGCGGAAACTTTGGCATTTTTCTACGAATGTAGTAGCTTGTGCTTTGAAACTGATAAGTAACAAGCATGGACATTCTCACATTCCAGATATAAAGTTTGCTCTGGTCGCACGAGCGTACAGCAACTAGCGACTCGGCGCTTCTTCGGATGCCGAGTTTCGCATGACGCTTGTCTCAAATTTTCTTTCATCATGCAGGAGCGCTTTGGGAGAGCAGGAGGGGCAATTGCCATTCCGACCCTGCCGGCCGGTGAGAGGGGGCAATTTAGGGGCAGCATGTGCTCTTTTCTGGAGCAAAACGCATTTAATCTGCTAATTACTACCAGTTTTAGTGGCATGCAGTGGCGCAAGAAAACTCCACACCGCCGATATTTTCATTTGATTCTAAATTACGCTGATTTTATTTTTAGGTTTTTAACGGTAATAAACTACATAGCGAATGATTAATCACCATTAACCCTTTTAAATACTATACCGTTTTATGAAATTCCAAATAAACTAACCATATATAAGAGGCATAGAAAGTTTGCATAATTGAACGAAGTTCTCTTGGAATGAATTTTTAATCAATGTTATGAAGAAAACATCAACCATGTACAGCTGGACTAATTAGCAGTGTAATCCTTCTATTATTTACAGCACGCAATCATCCCTCCGGCATCTCCTCGATTAGTTTCCCACCAAACTCCGGTGGAAGGCATAACATGTTTCAGTCATTATTATCAAGATTGAGAACATTTCCTTTGCAAACCTGGCTTGCATTTTCCTATCATATTCTCCATTGGATCCAAGTCTGGCAATTGGGCTGGCCACTCTAAACATGCAACGTGTTGGTTCTGTAGGAATCTGCTGATTGTGTGTTTTGGAGAATTGGAGAATTCATCAATTCCAATTGTCCGGCATTAAGATGGAATTAACTGGCGAATTATCATGGAAATGGAAACAAAATTTCAAGCAACATGTCCAGGCTTATTAAATCGACTGTTTACACGAAGCAGAGTCCCTGTACCATGAGCGCTGACTGCTTCCCAAACCATGACAGAAACTCTACATTGTAGCGTTGAAACAGTGCACATTGGATTTTCCACCTTTGCTAAAAAGCGTATGATTTGATGAATTCATGCATTCTAATCCAAATAATCGTTCTCACGCTTATTTCCTATACTGTCGAGTACAGCCTCTGACCATCAATATAATAAACTGGGAGTTCTCCCGAAGCCAAGACGACTCGTTAGCGGTCTTCTGCTTAGGAGTTCCACGGTATCACCACTTGCAACCATTATCCCATAGAACCTCAGAGTTTTATGATCTAAGTCCTGCACCAGTTTAGAAATGTAAGATACAGTATTACACTGTACAGCTATATTGTTACTGAATATATTACTTTTCTTAGTGTAATTTCCAGGTAATTTTAATGTCTCAGACAGACATTGCTTCTTTCCATTTACTTATTCGTACAACTCCACGGCCCAAGGTTTCCTGAGTGACTTCTGTGCAGGGGATGTTGCTTCTGGTAACATCCTAGAGATTCCTAGAGATATGGTTAGTTTGTATTATAGGTGCTCCATACTTCCCCTTTTGCTATGCAAGGTGGCTCGCCGATCGAAGTAGCAGACTTATCACGCGTGGCTCTTTCGTTCTGCCGTGTGGAGTTCCTCGGAAAAGCTATCCACACGAAACTCTTTTGTGTTTTTCCTCCTTTTTTTCACTTTGATATTCTTTTGATTTGTGTTCTGGACACAACTTCAAACTCAGAACTCACTAATGTGAGTTCGTCGTCACTCGTCACTTTAAACCTTCCGGCAGAAATGCTGAGGCAAAGCATTTGACCTTCAACGCGATGTGGCCATCGCTGCACTAAAAACTGTTGCACTAATACGTTGGTTCTATGTGAAAAGAACACTCTCGTACTTGCGATCTACGTTTTCTCTTGGCGTACATATCTCTCCCTTTTCATCTATTACAACAGTCAATTTGTACTGGTTAGGGAATCTTAATCTAGTTTGTGTAATAACGCATTTTATACATTTTAGTTATCGTTACGACGACAAAAAAAAATTACTTTATTAGTGTGTGGGATGCATAGTTCACTTCAAGGTGATATTCAGCATTCATAAGTAACCGTCAAAATGTATGGTTATTAGCTTCTGTAGACTTAGGGTCCGTAAGCACAGGTGTACCTGTACATATCCCGTGTAGGCACACCTGTGCTTGTGCATCACACGTGAAGAAACTAATTGACTTACGTGCAATTATGTACACTGCGCTGGTGCGCCTGTGCTTTAGTGCCTCACTTGCATTGTGCTAATGTTCCAATCCTGAAGAAACAAACTTACAATGTGAGTACCCAATGTATGACGAATAGCATCTCGCTGCATGAATCCCCTCAGGGTGTATATACTATGAACTATAGGCCACAGGGTTAAGATAGATTAGCCAATCCTGTGTAATGAGGAGCAGCGACCTCAAGGGGGATGTTGTAGGTTACCTAGTTCAGCCATTAGGTAGGCCTTTGGAACATGTGTCGATCATGTCCATTAAGAATTTTGCTGATTTCATTCTCCTATTAAGCTTACTCTCTTCTATTGTTGCTCTTCTCTTCCTATTTGCTGTTGCCATGTGCATTGATCCTGGGTGTGGAAAACCTTAATGAATGAGTTTCACGTTTTTGTCTGCATACTATATGTCCCTTGTATCTCCCTCTAGTTGATAATTTCGCTCTTCCAAAGATAACTGCATCAACTTGAAGGCGCTGTATCAGCTGAAACTATTTTCTCATATACTCATTTACCCTTTGTACCTGCTTAATTAGTCGCGTGAGCGTGTTTTTGCAAAAGCTTTAAAAATAATAGAGCATTGTTCATGTGCTTTAAATTTATTAGCTGAGAACCAAAATAAAACGCGTTTTTTTCGACCTACAGACGAATTAAGCGGTTAGATTAAGACCCTCTAGGAGCAAATGACTATACGGGAAGTGGAAAATTGGCTTTAATTCATATCTAAACACACCTTATAGTGAAGGCTAGTAGCGCCTACGTAAATAACATTTTCTGTATTGTGCCGCGGTTATATAAGCGGTTCATGTTATAGACGAAATATCTCAGTTACCGAATATCAGCCGCCTATAATTAAGGGCTACCTTAAAGGCAAAATTAACATTATGGTTGAATATATAAGAATGGCTTTTCGGTTAAAAAGACGAAGACGCCGTTCATGTTATATGATAGTAAAACGGACGTATCCCAAGACGAGGAGCCGATAAATATAGGCGATTTTCGTCGTTTGGACTCCTATTGGTGCCAATACTTACCGGCGCTGTGGACGATAATTTGTGACTGGGTATTCTATAATATTACTAGAGGGTCCATGCGGTAAAAAACGACAGCAAAAAATTTGTGATAACACTTCTTCATTGATTATACTTTCGTTACTAAAATACATAAAGAGGTTTGATAGGATTATTACAAACAGACAGTCATATTTGATGCATTGCAAATATTTGGTAAAGTAGTACTAAATATACACTGTAGAATAATGCATCTGCCTAGCCACTTAGAGTTAAATAGACTTTAGAAATACTTCAGAATGATTATAAAACACAAATCGAAAAAAAATTAAGTAAACATCCTAAAATTTCAACATTTGTAAAGACGAGTACAATGGCTACAACTCATTACAGGCACATTGTTTTCGTGACGTCAAACACGTTGTATTCGCATAAGTATAATATTCAAACGTGGGGCTCCGCCCCAAACGATGATATTCTGGACCAGCATTGAATGAGCCATGAGTAGTAAACTATTTTTCAATGGTTCACGGTCAACATAACTGGATATTGCATAGATTATGCCGAGAACCCTGCTAAACCTAGGCCCCACGTCTTCAAAATGGGATTTAAGACTCGGCTTTTTCATCGAGGATCAGTCCAAGATGTCTTATTTGGGGCACCCGCTCTAGTAAGTTATTGTTAAAGAAAATAGGTGGCAACTGCTGGTTAGTTCAGGGGGAGAAAAGCATTAATTTGGTTTTATTCTCATGGGAAGTTAATCTATTTGAGTTAACCATTCAGAACGCATTTAAAAAGTTTTTATATCAGTTATAGAAGCTTGAAAATTACTACTATTGGTGTAGAAAACTGCGTTATCCTCACACAATACACAATTCATACAGAGGTTAGTAATCTCATTAATAAAAACGTTATATAATGGCGGACCTAGAATGCTTCCTTGGGGAACATTCGAATTAATAGGTACTGTAATATATGTGATTTGGCATCCGTATAGAGTACATATTGATCACTGTTAGACAGGTAATTATTTAGCAGTGCATTTGCTGCATTCCGAACGCCACAGTGATAATTTTTTTAGTAAAAGTAATTTATCTACCGTATCGAACGCCTTTCTATGATCAAGAACTAAGGATATACCACATATTTTATCGTGAAAGCATTTCAGAAGATCTGTTATAAGATGAAAAATTGCTAGCGTTTTATTAGATTTAGTTCGGAAGCCAAACTGTTGACCACAAATTACGTTATGTGCTGAAAACAAATTTGATAGCCTAGAATGAATGGCTTTCTCTAAAATTTTATTGAAGATAGATAACGTAGATATGGGTCTATAATTAGCCACATCATTCGGACTACCTGGCTTGAAGATAGGAATAACACAAGTATGTTTTGATGCATTAGCATAGTGCCGTTCTCGAAGCACGAATTGAAAATATGACAAAGAGGATCAGCAATACAATGTATAACTTTAAGCAGTAATAAAGGTTGAATCTCATCTCTCTGACAGCGCTTATTACTGAATCATTTAAAAATAGTAACGTTGTCATTGGGACAGATAGGCTTGAAAATATGATCTGTAACAACATACAGTAATTCGTATTGATTGTAAAATTTCATTCTTGGGGAGGGAGGGCATCCACCAGTGACTCTTCTACTGAAGTAAAATGTGTATTAATTAGGTTAGCTGATTGTGCGTCAGGAATTACCGTACCATTAACACTGAGAAAAACAGACTTACGTTTGGTTTTTCTATTAAGGACATCATTCAATATCTGCCATAATTTACGAGATGAATTTTTGGACTTAATGATTTTGTTTTTATAATAGTATTCCTTGCATTTTCGTGTTAGTCTATTCAATACATTCCTGTAAGATGTATAGCATGTCTTTGCTGTTATTCCCCGTTTGAACATCCTAAGCAATCCGAATTTTTTCCTAATAACATACTTCAAATCACGAGAGAACCATTCAGGCTTTTTGAATTTAGGTTTACACTTTATCATTACCATTGGGAAGCAATCGTAATAGATGGAATAAATATGCTCGAGAAGTTGCTGCACTGCAAGGTCAGGGCAGGAATGCTCGTATAAATAAGTAAAAGAGACTAGACTCATCCTGCTGATAAAGCAACTATATTTATCAACATCGTGCAAGCATCGAGTAAGTATTGTCGAATAGTGTGTCACGGGCTCAATCTCATATGCTAAAAATGGAGCCAAGTGATCGCTGATTGTTTCATAAATAACACCTGACATGCACTTAGTAGTAGGACAAAAGTTCAACCACATTTGGTCGAGTAATGAGAAGTAAGTTTAGAAATATTTAGGAGAGAATCTCGTAGGCTTGGTTACAGCGGGAGAGAATCCATATGAACTTACACTACGAATGAAATGATCTATTGCAAATGATCCAAGCGGGTTATATATATATTCAAATTGAGATCTCCGAAAAAAATAACTTTGTTATAATTTGATGTAGCAGGAACTGCTCTGACAGATATGTATTAAAATAATTCATTTTTGCACTAGGGGGTCTATACAGACACCCTAATAATATTTTATCCTTATTAATTTTCAATACCACACTCAAAGATTCCACTATATCATTAACGGCGCGCAAGTCATGTAATATTTCAATTTGAATTAATTTTTATGATATGATGCTACACCGCCTCCATGGCGGTTACGATAAATATTGACTTGATTATAATCAGCTAGCAGAAACATGAGATTCATTTCAGGTGTAAGCCACGTTTCAGTAAACACAATAATATCAGATTTAATCTTTAGTGACTGAAGTAATGAATATTAACTAAACTAATTGAAAATGCATCAGTAGTAAAATTCATAATTCTTTTATTAGAATCATTTATGCTCGTAACTGGACAATTAAAATCAGGGTAATTATTATCATTTTCATCGCGAAACGTAAAAGATGGAGACACTTCCATTCAAAAATTCATTTTAGACGAAAGTTGTACATATCTGCCAAAATAAAAACCTAGATTCATTGATCAGTGTAAACAAACATATTTAATAGTTTTAACTCTAGTTGTTTCAGATCACTGCTATTTGTAGCTAATATTGGTTTTAGATCATTTAGCTTGTAGTCTATAGATGATTCCGTTTCTTGAATACACTCTTTGCAACGGAGAATGCTGTTTCCTTAGTGAACAGAGCTTGTAGAGAAGAGATGCCCGCTCATGGGTAGGGTATTCGCTGACGTAGATATTTTAGACTTCGCTCTTTTGATGGCTCTCAGTAATACGATTTTTTTATCCTTAGAGGCACAGGCGATACGGAGGTGTTTTTTACTTTCGCCTCTGCTGCACCAGTCGATGATATCACTTGCGGAGGTGCGATGCAAGTTAGTGGATAACGCTGCACACACTTTGTCGACGAACGAATTATTCGATCCACTTTCATTAGATGCTCTCGAGGAAATGAGGCTGTCCACAATTTCTCCTTGAACCATAACCACATTAGACAATGTTTCTTGTCCAAGGTTATCTATTTAGAATTCATTTTTTGCTAATCAGATCCAGAGACATGTTGAATATTATTGTTGAAAAGATCAAAGTTGGCCCTCGTTCCAGATTCTTAAGATGGCAGAGGATGGAATGCCCCGTTAGTTGAAACATTGTAGTTAGTTTAGCAATTAAGATGGCAGTAGGAGCTATTTCATTAGTTGAACCACAAGTTGATACATTGCTTTATATCTCAGATGAAGTAATTTGAGCCTTCAGGGCTTCATTTTCAGCACGTAGCTGCTCAAGTTCGGAAACAAATATTGAGTTGAGTTGGAATAGAGACTTAAGCTATCCAATCATTTTGACTTGATAATGCTATTCCTTTATTGCTTTACTAAGGCGTTCTGCTGCTCTGCCAGGATTTGCTTTTACTGGTGAATAAGACTTCAAATATTTGAGCTTTTTATGAATAGTTGACAGATTATAGTATCCATTATTATTCTTGTTGTAAGAGCAGATAGTATTATGTTTTGATGTTACTAGTGATGAAATTTTGAACGAGAAAAAAAATTAGTAATTATTGCCTACCGAATTCCATCAGAAGGGAGCAGGATCGCCAAAATCTCAAACGTGGCAAAAAATGCATTCAGATAATAAAGGGATGAGGATCTTACTTTTGCCTTTTTCTGTAATCTGGTCGTCGATGTTCATGGAAACTCAACTTGATTACGAAATCTGCAACCTGGCCTATTTTTCGCCAATCTATTTCTTTAAGAGCGGACACGAAGCATTATATTAGGACTAGTAAACCCGTGCGTGAAAGAATTCACCCGATAATAAATATGTTTGCTTAATATAAGCCGGTGAGGAATTTTGTCTTCTCCGAGTTGCTTCCTCATTTCTTCAATAATTCTTTGTGGTGCTCTCATCCTTAGGTCCTCTCTTTTCTGACTTACCGTTTCCACATTTTCCCGCTCACACTTATATGTAGCTCTTATTCCCTTTCATAGGTTTTCTGCTTCATATATTTCTCGATACTGTGTCGCATAGACGCTTCATCTCTCTCCAATTGTAGCACGTCTTTGTCTTTCAGACTGTAGTAGTCTCGTTCTTCTTTTATGTTCCCATCGTCCAGTCTCTTTCTTCTTGAACATGCATGTTCCATAGTGAAAAGCAAAAATAAATTTTGAGTAAAATACTGCAATAAACTGGAATGCAACTGCAGTCGGCTTATATGCAATGTGAGCGCACCGCAGCCATGATATTGTCTTGAAACTCAAATATCTGCTTCATCGAAGTACTGAAATTTTGGCCTATGAAGCAATAACTGCTCTGTCAAAGAAAGAAAGTAAGCTGGACGTAACAATTGTCTACTACTGGTGAAAAATAATCACTTCGTGAAGACTTCGTTGAACATCTACGGAATTTATGCGTCATGACCTGAGAGAAAAAAAAGCTATAAAATCATACTCCAGGAGTTGCAAACAGTTTCGATTTCAATAGGTGTCTCAAACAAAACGTGCTTTCAGATAAGGAGATAAGGATCCCACTTCCACAATTTTTTGCATCCTGGTCATCGATCTCGATGAAAACGTAATTTAATTACAAAATGTACAACCTGACCTATTTTCGCCTATCTATTTCATGAAAATACAGATACGTAATAAATAAATCTATATATTAATGCGCTTGTATCTACCTACGTACCTACCTACGTACGTACCTACTTACCGTCTGTGTCACGTTCTTCATCATTAATAGATAGAAGGAAATTAGAGCTTTATTGAGTTCTGGAAGCTGGCGTATCTGTGATACGCTGGTGACTAATCTCTCAGCCACAGGCCAGGTCTTTTTAATTGTTTATAAGCCCGAAATTTCTAAGAATAAATCTTTAGGAATCTGCATCGCGGTTTACTGCCAAAGGATTTCCACGGGTCCAGTTAGACAAGGGCAGCTTCAGTAATTATTGACAGCAAAAAGGCTGGTCGTATAAGATATAATACATCGAATCTCGGTGTTGTATCTGATGTTGACGGGTAATTGCCATGGTACGATGCGAAGGTTTCACTGATCTATGTGAAGCGCCTTAAGCCTGATCGTGAACGTTTCACTGGTGCTGCTAGCTTATATAAATATTCCACGTGTCCAATGATACGCCGAGGTCAGCTGTCATGCGCAGCTGGACAAGTTCTTTTTAATAATTTTTATGCCGCTGGACTCTTTTGAATGAACGAGCTGGGACCTGGAAAATTTCCATGTGGGGTGAACATTCGGAGTTCTAGCAAAACTCAAGGCGGGGGGGGGGTTGAGAAGCACAAAATCTGTGCCTCAAGCAGTACATTGTTTTTCAAGGCCTCATTTCCAGTGAAGGGTGCGTACAACTTTTTAGGGAGGAAGTGTGTCCCACACGATCCTCCACTGCAGGGACTTATGGATATTATTATCAACTAAGAGGATGGACTTAATATATCACACATTGAGTCCCTGTGTAGAAGAATAAGTGTGGTGTTACCGTACTAAAATATCAACATTTCACGTGTGTCGGAAAGGCCTTGCAAAGCCGTGAAATTTTCACGGATCCAGCTAGTCTATATATTATTACGCTAGTACCTAGGTACCTACTTACCTAACTTTTGTGTCACGCTCTTCATTAATAGATAGAGGGGAAATTAGCGATTTGAATTCACAAGGGAATAATTTCATCCGTTTCATATGTAGCTTCTGCTTTTCATTTTACCAAACATTCTATTTACTTTGCTGGCAGCGGATGACATTTCTAATATAGCCAGTTGCGTAACATGATACGGCACGGATAAACAGAAAGGGTAGTTTTGGGATTTCTTGCTCTGAATTCTTGTTTAAAGAGATGGCACTGCCTCTACAGTCTACAGTATGATGCCTGAGCAAACACGATGACATCTTGAGCGCAGAAGATGACCCTGTCGCGAGTAGTGAAATTAACCTTATCTGTTTTCTTTTAGCTACTATGTAGCTATCACAATCAACTGCAGAAAAATGATGGACTACTGATCAGCATCCACGGGTTCCTGAATAGTGAGAAAAAATCGAAACACAGGTAAAAAACTGGAACGTGTGACCGCATGGAGGGCT
>LQNS02278170.1:44379168-44390451 GCA_001587735.2 Parhyale hawaiensis
TTTGCATCATTACAATGTTATTTAAGACCCATTGGGACAATAGACCCATTATGACCCATCGTTTATTTTTTGCATTTCTTCAACGATTTTTACCGTTTCAACGCCAAATCACTTCTTTCAACTTGAATTTTTGCATAGGGGGTCATTCGTTACCGTAGCTCTAACCCATTATGGCGATGGGTTCTTTCCTGTAACTACACTTAAAAGAGGCAGAAGGATATGAGTAATGACGAAAATTGTGAGGAGCTAGGCAACTTTATTGACTTATATGGGACGCAGAAGGAGAAGTGTTATGTTAATAATATCCCTAGGAACTCCTGTCTATTGATGTTCATTAATATATTATTAAGATGGTCATAGAAGTGACGCGTTGCATATGTCTCAACCGCGGGTAATGCTTCTACGCCATGATCCGTTTCCATTATTTAATTCTGTTGAAGTATTTAAAATTTCGGTATAGAATAGTATTGTACTTCATTTAATGATTAGGTTCTTTGTCGATAGGGCCAGTGAAATGAAGAGATTAGTCTCGTGCAAGCCAATACCTCCGCACTTCCGTGGTGTCAGCTGACTATATCTTAATGTTGACGCGAATTCTGTGGTTGTTTTTAAACAAGCGCACTCATCATCACTGGTGCTGTCGCTGTTGCAAAACTGGACAGTTGCATCGCAGTGCCTCACTTGGAGACAGTGGTGTGCTGTGATGTTGGCAGCACTCGTGATTTTTGTAGTGTCATAGTTATGGAACGACAAGTAAGTCTAAAGAATGCACAATAGCATTTACACCAAGCTGCATTTATCTATGTATCTCTGCTTGTCAATCCAGAATTGAGTTAAATCTGTATTTCTTTGAAGCTGTTCATGGTGTCAGATGACAGGTGCAGCATACGCTGCCTGACATGGAACATTTTATTACATTTAGTATGAACGATACGGGTCACGCGCACCACTGACAAACATTGCTCTTCACTTCAATTTGAAAATGTTACAGTGATAGTGCTAATGATATTGATGGAGTTTTGTAAGAAACAAACCATATTCTTGCTCTTAGTGCTACTTATAAGGTAGTGTCTCCAGCGTATAGGGTTAAAGTTACATTAAAGTCAACAACAGGAGAAATAGAATAACATTGTACTACTGTTTATGTAACACTTTTCTTCATTTATTTCCGTGTTTTCCAAATTATTCTCTTATTTGTCTGTATTCAATCCAGCGTTAAGTCAATCGTTATACAGTTTTCCAAAATCTAATGTATTGAAACATGGATATTACTGTGTAATTTTTTACTACATTTGGATTATTACATTTGTCAGCGATGTCTCACTTATGCGCTAAAAATCGACACTTGAGCTTTTTCGTATTTTCTCTTTAACATTTTCAAGATTTAGCGGTTTTCCGCTCTGTCGACTACCAACAAACAATTTTTGGTTTTGCAATGGAACGAAACATTTACTCGAGGCTAATTATATTGACTTGAATAGCTACGACTGTTTTGACTGTTACCTCAAACTTTCCAGAAACAAGTGTCCAACTTTAAGCGGCTGCGCTTTATGCGGTGAATCTCATGACAACTTAGATATTTAGATGACAGATTTGCGTAGGTTATGTATATTACTGTTATAATACCGTTAGACGAGGTACGTACGAAAGGAACCCGTACGACAGGTTCTTCTCACGCTAAATGTCGCAACCGCTGCCGCAAGCACCGTAAAATAAAAAGAAATGTATATATATGAATTTCAAAAACTCTGAAGTAAGTCCGGTCAGGCAAGTTAGTACGGGAAGCATTTCACTGGTAGATCGATTGTCCTGTCAACAGTGATAACTACATGAGGGATGCATATTAACAGAACTATCTTTCTCTGTTTCAAAGTTTGCTATACTGTTTCAATGGAATTTCTAAACGATAAATGTTGAGCTTTCTCGCATTACTGTGATGTGCAAAGATGACAATTGTTATTATATGCACATCATAAGTAATAAATTTACGATGCATATTTCTTTTTCATAAACGAGCTTTTCAGAAAGTCATTCTTCGAGCAGTTGCATAATATTTACTGGTGTCATCGAAAAGATCGTCAGGTCATGTAAAGTTAACCGTCCTAAGTTTCTTGTAGCGTGATATGCACAGCCTGTAAAGTCCAAAACAAGCGTCAGAAAACCGCAGCTGCTTAAGGCTGCAGAGCAAATAGCAGTGACACGTCCGTTTCGTTGCGTTCTCTTCATTACCGGTATTCTCTATTAGTTTAGTAGTTTTGATCACTTGCAGATGTTTTATTTGATTAAATTCCTGTGAGTCTACAGAACACGATCGAATATCTTAGAACAAAATCTGCTACTACGCCGCCCTACGCGGTCATGAAATAAGGTTATGTGAAAAATTTTCATTTGCGCATGTAATCTAATACAAACAATAAACGTCGTGTGTTTATACTCAAGTATTCATAAATATTTATCATTATCAGTTTCGTAACACGCTAGTAACGCAAGAGCCAGAAATTAGCTATGGCCTTCCCAATTTTATCAATGCATTTTTCTTCTGGAACAGTGTGATGCTCTTGCCAAGCTTCATAGAAAATGTTGTATATCTCTGGTTGCGTTCCCATTTTCGTATGGGGTCGCTGCTTTTTGCATTTCTTATCCACAGCGTCTGATCTACGACCCAATCGTCCTGCAGCTGCTTCTCCCTGAAATTTCTTCGCCCTCAGTCGCTTTATCTTAGTCTTTTATTCAAAAGTGAAAGGTAAAAATTGTTCCAAGTTGCAGGTGAGGAGAATCGAACAGTGTTTTTGATTCCTGTCTTGCTTTGACATAGCTGCATGTCACTCGATGCAGATACAGCTTCTGTAATCAGTCTCTTTTTTCGTGAGGTGTACTCTCTTCTGAGGTTTCCTTCATCCAAACTTAAGGTTGCGCTTAGTTTACACTAATAGTCTTATTTAAATAATTATCGAGGCAAATGGTAATTCTTTTTCCAGCGATCAGCAAGCGCGTAGAGACCACGATCATTTTTTGGCAGCTTAGCTAGTTTTTTATTGAGGAAAAATTTCCCCACACCGAGTTGTATGTCACCCTTGAATATTATGGATTCTGAATTCCGCATTTTTTAAGTCATATCAACTGCGCGCCAAAAAACATTGTTTTTCATCGTATCATCGAAAGAAGGATTAATGTTGTTCATCCTTCGACGCTCATCTGTGTGCAGTTGCATTGCACACTCCACAAGGAAGTTCATATGTGCCTTACAGTACGTATAGAGAAGGGAGCTATATCTATATTATAATTCTATTTCAGGCTCCAGCCGTACGTATATCCGTCCGTCTATCCGTGCGTTTGCACGTTACGCTTCGCTTTTCAATATACTGTAAAATGCGGGAAATTTAACTTTTAAGAAGCTCTCATTTTCGCTGGAACGAAAAAATTTCAGTAACTCTCAAAGCAAAGACATGAATACCATTTCACTTCTATCTTATCTACCGCTTTTCCTTTACCAACATACCTTATTATGTTGGCTTAGCTTGTGGTGTTCTCCATTTTTAATAGTACCAGCCAGATACGTTTTTAGGATACGCTGGAGGACAAGGAGTCAAGTTCAAAATATTGCTGCTACCTCTAGGTCTTACTTGGAAGATTCAATGCCTGAATTGGAACATTTTTAAACCTTTCTATGAATCATGCTCTTCCGAAGGCATCATAATTGAACAGCCTTCTTTTCTGTTGGAATTGCACAGTTTCCTTCAGTATTACATAGCAGCAAGTAGGATGATACGGGTCTGAGATATCACTGATGAAGATTGCTTCTCTTCTGTGGAATTTCAACATGTTTCCGATGTATCCATAGCAGCGTTATCGGATGGGTACGGAGAAACGTTCCCATGGTTCGTTTTCCCTATTTTTATAGAGCAATATCTTTGACATAGGTTTTTAATCATGTCGGGCATAAACCTGAGTTTTCCTTCGTTTCGTGCGGAATCCATTTTCACTAATGCTTTCTTTAGCTGAATCTCTTAGACGCAGATGAAGTTTCACGCTGAGCTGACGCTTTCTGTATTGAATTTATTATTCAGCCAAATTTTAACGCTTACAGTTCAACAATCCATTGTTATCCATGTTACAGTCATCTCGAAGCATTTCCTGTTACTTAATTTGACTGTACTATATTTTGTTACAGCTGTTAAGCGTTTCTGCAATTCCAAACTTATGTTCGCGACTTTATCTTGCAAGAGGGATATTTTGCTCTTGCAAAACTCAGGCCTGCACAACTTGCGTTTCATAAATGGAACATCACGCTGGCAGGGATGAAACGTGATTGACAGCAAAACACGTACTAAAAACCGAAACAATAAAAAGCTTTATCACCAAATGACAGCCGTCATTTTTTACAGCAGGCCCTCTGGCGTTGTTTACAGGGTACGTTAGGTAAGAAGAGCTGCGTTAGGTCAAGCTAAAATGAGTTATGATGGCGTACTGGAGAATTGCTGCATTTTTGAAAATGAGAACATCGTAACATTTTCACTGATCACCGACGGGTCAAGTTTGCGTTTTCATAATAGTTATTATATTAGGGGAGACTGACATTATTGAATTAAGAAAAATTCGTCACGGTAGAGTGACATGCGTTATATTAGACGGGGTGTGTTACGTTAGAACAGCTGCTTTACCAGGTTAAACTCGGGTAAATTGCAACAGCGTAACGTGGTCTCGTTTCTTTGGGAAGGTATAGACTTTATTAAAGCTTGTAATTCCCACGGGTCCAGCTAATTAATAATATTGTCATTGCAATTAGTGTGTCCCTCTTTTCCAGACAAAATTCCACGAATTCACCGAAGAGCTCTTTCTGCAAACGCTGAGATCTCTCGATGCGGAAGTAAACTTCACGCTCAAGTCGGAAATTTTCAACACCGTTTGCCAGGTACTAAAGTTCAGTTACCGCGATGAAAAAAGGGCGCGAAATAAAATAAAACGACTGGTTGCGTCATCACAAGTCCAGCAGGAGATCAGCCGTCTTCTACGAAGGGTAAGTTCATTACATACATCGTTTATAATTATGTCAATATAAGCTATAAACTATTTGCCAAATGTTATTTTCGTATAATTGTTGTTCAACCTCAGCTCGTTAACGAGCAACAACGAAATCGCCTGCATTAAGTAGGCCTGATCTCTCTCAAGGAAAGTCGGCTCAGTAACAATTGAAATTATTATTTTTCCATTCAACCATTTATTTATTCATTTCTTTATTTATATCTTTATTACTTTTTGAGTATTGTTTTCTTTCATTATTTCTCTATTTCTTCTCTTAGTTATTTCCTTATTTTTTTTAATTCTTTCTCCATTTTAATATTTATTTCTTCATTTCAAGTCCGACCTGCAGGAAGAGCAGGTGTGGCTCTACCTCCCCTACCCTTATGACCAGGGTCCAAAAATTGCCTTACTTGTAGAAACTTGTTTTCTAGCGATAGAAACATTGAAACGTCGCATATCACGAGGCTCTAGCCGGAGTTTTCCTGTTGACTTTACCTTCAATTGCTCAAGCCTCAATTGTTCGGTGATCACGCTGTAATTCCTTGGAAACTTCGAGTGTTTTACCAGAAGCCAACAACCAGGTGACTTTCATGTTTTCTTCACTTTTTAACCCGCATTTCTTGCCCATGTTCACTACAGAGTGGTGTTGCATAATCTGGGGTAACAGCAGAAGCCCGTGCGATAAGGAAATGTTGGCAAAATGTGGGAAATTCTTCCAATTTCTTTATATCTACTTCTTTAGATACTGCGCAATGATTTTGTGCTATATTGCTGAACTTCAAATTACCTAAAGATATACGTTTCATAGATAATTATTTTTCATGCCGTTAATTTTATGACAAATGAGAACAGTGCTAGTAACTATGAGTGATGAAAATTTCTTCGGCAGCATGAAGAGCCTTCACATTCCCAAAACGATGGGGGTCAAGAACAGGCCCGAGGCAGAGTCGATGAAACTCCGTGCTCGCTTCAAGAAATTGGTACACCTAACGCACTCCAGGAGTTGCCCTTTGGTGCAAAGAAGCTGACGGAGTATTTTCACAGGGAGCTTGTCCAGTCGGTGAGTACATTCACCGTATGTACACAACGATTCAATTCATACCTAACACAAGATCAATAGATTTCTATAATTACCTCCGCCAAGGAGGTTATGTTTTCGTCGTGTTTGTCTGTCTGTCTGTTTGTTTATTTGTCTATCTGTCACCAAGATAACTCAAAAAGTTATGAACCGATTTGGATAAAATTTACAGGGATTGTTAGGTATGTTAAGAGGAACAGATGATTAACTTTTTGTGAAGATATGTCCATCCGTTTGTTTGTTTGCGTCATTTTTCTCGAGGACATAACTCAAAAAGTTCTGAATGGATTTTGATGAAATTAACATGAGTTGTTAGGTATATAACAAAGAGTAGATGACCAAATTTTGGTAATGGTCCGTTTGTTCGTTCGTTCGTTTGTCACTGTTTTTTAATTTTATACTTGTTGGCACAATAACTCAAACAATCATGTATAGATCTTTATGAAATTTAGAGGAGTTGTTAGTAATGGTGAAAGACATAAATGATCAAATTTTGATGCAGATCGGTTTCTTCGTTTGACTCATATTGGTCATAACGTTTGTTAACAGTATAACTCAAAAAGTTATGAACGGATCTTCAAAAAAATTGAACAAGCTGTTATTAATGTAAAAACGTACAAATGATTAGGTTTTGGAATTTATGCAAAGATAATTATGGTTTCAGAGCCAATTTGAATTTTTGCTATCTTTGGCTCACTTGGCGGAGGTATGCGCTCTCAGAGTGCTCTAGTTGTTATTGCAATCAGTCCTGCATTTTACTTACTTTCCTTTTTTATATCATTGACACAATGCTATCTATAGACAAATATTAATTGGCTAAATATTCGCAGCTAGAGTGGGGCCCATTTGCTTCCAATTTTGGCACTTACTGTTCGGCATTTCAAATTATCTTAGGTATCTTAGGTTACAACGGTGTTAGGAGAGGTACGTTCTATAATGAGGCTGTATTTCGAAATCGCAGAATATGTTAAGTTCTCGATAACTGCAACGTCCGCTGGCGTATACACGAAAGAAACATTGTGTAACCTGCAATAATGCTGTATACAATATAGAGATTTCCATGTATTCACGTTAGACAACAGACAGCTGTATTTTAATGAGAGCACTCATTCCTCCCGAACCTCCTGCTGTACTGTGTTCACTATACAATGACTTGGGGAAAACTAAAATAACTTGCACAGGTACAACTTGTTGTTCTACATGGCTTCTAGGATGAAGAGGAAAGGGATGTGACTCCAGAGCATGTTTCCACGTACAGATGTTTGTATATGGGCCGCTGCATGTTCTCCAGGAATGCCTCATTGGTCCTCTCCAGACTTATAACTTGTCTCGGCTTATCTGGGTCCCTAGGCAACTTAGTCAACGTGCATCTTGCTCAACTCAAATCACCTACCTATTTCAATCTCTCTCAACGACTTTGGACCTCCCACCCATATCCCGAAAAACGTTCATCTTCGACTTTCGACTCACTCTGCCCAGGTCCTCTCCAAAGCCTTATCCCTAAATTGGCTCTTGTTGGCTCTAACAATGGCAATAAATAACAATCACCTAAGCAGACGTCAGTGTACAAGCGACATGTCTTTCAAAAATGCCCTGAGATGCTCTTCCAGAAACTGGTAGTACGTAGACGTCGCTAGTTTTTTCAGCACTTTCGTTCACTCGAAAGATTCATAAGATCTCGCTACAGATAAACCCTGCCACAACGTCATCCCATCTGCACCCTATACTGACACCGATGTAGAGCAGGACGAGGCTCTCAACAAAAAAAATGAACGTTTGTCACATTCCTCGTGTCTAGTAAGAGTACGTCAAGCTTTATCGCTGAAAAAGGCATTGCGTAAATCAGTCTTATATACTTCTTTTCTAATGCGATGCTTTTCTCCGCGCTACATGCACTAACCACAACTAACTTATGCTTCAACATTGTTGTTTATTGCAGTCAAGCCTCCAAGGAATAACATCACAGCGTGTTCTGATGGCACTACAGTCTCTAGCACCATCATCATTTACGCACGAACAAACTTTACTACGCGCTGTACTGACAGCGCTAGGAGTGCGTAAAAAAAATACTCAGAGAGGTCTAAGAAGACTACGCGAACTGATGCAGGACCCAGAAATATCTGAAGCCGTCCACCGTTTCATATCCGAGGTACTAATTGTTTTTGATTTCGATGTTCAGGGTTATCAAACTGTTGCAATGAATTACATTTGCTACATTAGATTAGATAGGCGACAGTAGACGAACCAATAGGCCGATTCCCAAATAGACACCGGAACCTACGCCCCGGCCCTCTATGAGCTATTGCCATTCTGTTAGTAGGATATATAGGACTGGAGTTACCGTGTTCATCGTTCATAAAATGATCAGATGATTGTAAGACCATACCGACACAATTTTATCATGCCGTTTATAAATAAAGTTTTTCGCAGAGTTTGGTGGACCCAACGAAACATCAACCATCCGCAAGTCATACGGATGAAAAGAGCAGCAACTGTGAAGCAGCGCCTCATCCGTGCAAAGCTGCCGATGATGTGTGTGGAGAGGTAACATTATGGCTGGGTTCTTCTATTGCTTCACATACGCTTTCATAAACTTACTGTTTTCTGAAACATTTGACTTTTTCTACCATTATTATTTTGAGAATTGATGGATATCTTGAACATTTCATTTCCATTGACGCGAGCTTTCGTTTTGCTGTACGCAAAGCGTTTTCAGGGGCGAAGAGCCGAAATGTCATCGGATTTCTACACATTAAACATTTTTAGTTGTCTCCTTCGATGCGACGTTTCTCTTCACTTCCATCGCAAAAGATCTCGCGCTTTCTTGAATTTACCAAACTTTAACGTAAGATTAAGAACTACTACGTCACAATTGCATTATTTATTGTTTTCATTATTTTCATAGTCATTTATGATTTTGTGAGGGGCGGCTCGCCTCCCAATAATTATGGCGTAATGTATAACCTTTCATATCACTCCATTTGATGTACATATATACATTGAAATTATTTATGCATATACATTCATTCCACATCTCATATCAGTGATATATTCTAACATGTCCTTTCCACGCCGTAACACTGCAATATTTACAGCTCAACTAGCTATCTTGTGTTAACGGGAAGACAGTGATTCTGATCGTTAAAGTGAGGGTCAAAAATATATTATAAACTGGTTCGGGATTAGAAACCGCTGTAGTGAATAAATTAAGCATTTATAGGTTCTCTTTACTGATCGTCAATTACGCGACGCGTTGAACAAAATAGACGTTTCAGTTTTCAGTTTCCCGCTTTCGCTGCAAATGTTTCTATCAAATCAATGCGCCTCGTCCATCATTTTCAGTGAACGCGTTACGATGAGGAATGTGGGAACACGGTCTTCCACACCCTTACTGGAATGGAAGTAGAGAGAAGTGATAAAGTAAAGCACAATGCTAATGCTCATAAACGTCTCTATTTGCACAGAAAGATAGGCGTCACCGCGTCTGTGTGCCGCTCAGAGGTTTAAAACCAATGTTTGGTTGTCGCATTTTCTTTTTTTTGAATTTTTCTCGGAGTTCTTAGATTCGCATTCTCGAAACAAAGGCATTCCGACCACGGAAGTCAGTATGTTTTTTTTTTATATCGGTCCGAATCCGAACCTCCGAACCAAAATCCGAGATGTCACCGGTCCGAACACATTCGCGAATAAAGGTTCGCGAACATTTCTTCGGAACGCCCCCCCCCCTCTGGGTGTAACTAGACACACGTAACGCTAACATACACTTCATGAACTCCCTTTTTTCAGAGTTTACAAGAAGAAGAAGCTATGACGGAAGATGAATTACCTTCATCACAAGAAGCGACTGACGAAACCATGCACTCTGAAGAAGTGACTGTTCGGTCCACAGCTGCCAATGACTTAGAGGTATAATTCCATGTGCGTTTTGTCTTATGCTTAACATTTAATGTGATGCGCTTTCTTTTCATTACGCGGACGCAGGCAGCGCAAAGTTGTGGTTATGGAGAAAAAGCACAATATTTTGCATGAAATCCGCTAAGCACAGGAGTATTAAATATTAGGAAACGGTGAAGCACAAGCGCAGAATCACTAACTTCTAGCCGAAAAATAAAGCATCGAAACTAGAGCGCATAGGTGCCTAACACCATCACCCGCGGTGGGAGCAAATTTCATCGTCATCATTTTTCATGGCCAGATATTGCTATTTTTCTGGCATGGGTCACATCTAGAACAGCTCACCAGTCTCCCTGCAAAATATTACGAAGATACGTAGCTCAAATTCTTCTACCTTGTTTTGTGAGGACAGTAAATTTTAGCGCCGTCATTTTTTATCGCAAGTCAATCGATTTTTTTGGGAATGGTCACATCGAGGGTAACCGACCAAACTCCCTACAAAAAATATGAAGATTGCTGAACTCCTTCGACCACTAATCTGGTGGACAGACAAATATATAAATATATATATCTACAAATTTATATCGTGTGTTTTTTAGGCGGCTAAATTGCAACTATAGGTAGAAAATTTAAAATGAATGGATTTTCACGAATGATAAAATGCCCAAAACTCCTTAGCTTTCGATTTCTAATGACTTGAAAAAATTCATGGCTTTAACTATATTACAACGTGCGCGCCAATGTTAGCGCTAGCCTGGATAGTTCAGCACGTTTCTGACCCCACCACAGCAGTTGACATTATTTCTAAAATAAAAAAACTGTCAATATTTCATGGTGGGGAAAAAATATCTGCCATTTCAAACTTAGCATTTAACGTAATCAAAGTACTGCATGAGGGAAACTACTTCGTAAGAGTTGACATCCTTTTATTAAACATAAAATGGAAGGCTAATTGCCATCAGATTTTAAACCTTGTGTACAATTTTCAGAGTGGCTCATGCGACAGAGAACAAGAGATCCCAACTTCTCCGAGCTAAATCTTTTCCACAGATGCAGCGTATTTTACTCGCGAAGGGACTTTTAACATTCACAATGAACATAATTGCGTATGGTTTGACACGCAAAGGAATATCGTGATCAAGTAACCACGTTTCTTGAAGCATGAGGAGATCTACTGTTTTTAGTAACTCTGCAATATGCTCACGGGAACTATTATACCCATAACAATTAAATGTACAGACACGTAAGTTTCCAACATTAGCCAGCATACCTAGTTTACAAACGAGAAA
>LQNS02278170.1:44418753-44432705 GCA_001587735.2 Parhyale hawaiensis
CAGGTCTGTTCACAAGTGTCTGCACCGCTCAAAAGGAGCGAGAGTTTGGTGCGGATAAGTGCGGACAACTGCGGACAAGTGCGGATAAAAAAAGTTGTCCGCAGTTGTCCGCAGTTGTCCGCAGTCCGCAAAAAAGTGAGTCCCAGGTGAGGGTTTCTTGGTAGCAGCATTGTTAGGTGTTGGCGAGCTCTGCTTGCGCTTACGAGCTTCTCCGTTTTGGTCAGGAGTCTTAGAGTTTCTGCCAGAGCGTCGAAATAAGGGTAGAGGTTGTTTCTGCTTCTGCTTGGGAGGCTTGGGTAACTTCCCTCGGTCTTTAGGGCCTGGACTAGGCCCACCCATAGTACCTACCGAAGCTTGTGTGTTCACTTTATTATCACTAACCTCTAGTAATTTCCAATGAGTAACTCACAAGGAATGCAATTCACTGAACTATATCACCGTATATCACAAGTCACGAGTTCAAAATTGAACCGGCGGGAGATAGAAAGCGCGAGCGCAACGCACCTCACCGTTCGAGATTTAATCGTAGACTGGCGTGGCATGTAAAAGATTTATATGGAGAGAATGTGCAACATAAATACTTGCAGGAATCACAGAGATGGAGTCAGAGGCAATTATTCTCTGATTCTTATAAAGGCACTTCACCATGAGATACAGAATCAACAAAAAATGAACACTAGCCTATATATATCACCAATCACGATATATATATGTATGTAAAAAAAGAGCCGTCTATCTGGCCAGCTATGTGCCTGCTATGCAGAAAACACCCTTATTTATTAAATAAACAACTAAAAATGTGCAGAAAAATGTTGATGGATCGTCCAGAAATGCAAATGTCCCACTAGGGCCTACATCTGCGATTTGAAATGACTCTGCAGAGGATCCTGAGTCTAAGGCCCCGTCCATTTGTTCATCCAAATTTAGGGTTTTTGTGTCCGAAGATGGAGCCAGAGGTATATCTAAGCTGATAAATTTGGTGCAGATTCGGATGGGTCGGAACCCAACTTACGAAAGCGGCCGCTAGCGAGCCCTCTGCGCGGCTCTTTTTGGCAGTGACCGCTGCTGTTGCCAAAATTATGCCAAATTGGCACCCAACTTACGAACGCGGCCGCTAGCGCGGCCCTCTGCGCGGCTCTTATTGGCAGTGACCGCTGCTGTTGCCAAAATTATGCCAAATTGGCCAAGCTCTTAGCATTTCCACATTTCTGAACCCATTTCGACCATTCAAGCGTCAAAATGCGTCTCTATGGGTCCGCTTGTGAACGTGCTATGAATGGGCCTAATTTGGCCCATTCCAATTTTTCGACCCATAATGGGCCAACTTTTGATGTGGACACTTTTTCTTCGATGGATTCCGTTTTCACGCCAAAAAGTTTTTTTTTTAACCATATCTCCTCCCATCAGTACTATTTGCCTCATTACAATGTTATTTAAGACCCATTGGGACAATAGACCCGTTATGACCCATCGTTTATTTTTTGCATTTTTTCATCGATTTTTACCGCTTCAACGCCAAATCACTTCTTTCAACTTGAATTTTTGCACAGGGGGTCATTCGTCGCCCTAGCTCTTCATTTGTCCCAATGGAACCCATTAACCCATTATGACACAGGGCCCATATCTATTTTCTCTCAGTTTTGCTCAATTCCTGTCGTTTTAGTGTCATATTACTTCTCTTGGCTTGTCCTCAACCTTTCCTCACAATTCACGTCCATAGCTGTCCCTCTGTCCCTATTGGGACCGCTGGTCCCAGTTGCCCATTGGTAGCTGTAAGATAAATATCCACAAGCTGTTTGCATTTCAACAATTTTTCACCGATTTTTATAGTTCAAGCGACAAAATGCATCTCTGTGGGTCCGCTTGTTAACGTGCTATGAATGGGCCTAATTTGGCCTATTCCAATTTTTCGACCCATAATGGGCAAACTTTTAATGTGGGCACTTTTTGTTCGATGGATTCCGTTTTCACGCCAAAAAGCTTTTTTAAAACATATCTCCTCCCATCAGTACTATTTGCCTCATTACAATGTTATTTAAGACCCATTGGGACAATATCCCCATTATGACCCATCGTTTATTTTTTTGCATTTTTTCATCGATTTTTACCGTTTCAACGCCAAATCACTTCTTTCAACTTGAATTTTTGCACAGGGGGTCATTCGTCGCCCTAGCTCTTCATCTGTCCCAATGGGACCCATTAACCCATTATGGCAATGGGCCCATATCTATTTTCTCTTAGTTTTGTGACCTTTCTTCCAGGCTTCTTCACAGTCACAGAATTGTACGTAAAACTTCTGGGCATATATAAATTTTTTGAATTGTGGACAAAGCTAACAGTTTTACCTATAAAACGTTTTATATCAGTTTTGATAAAAACTGCAAATTCCTTGAAGATAATTATATTCCTGAATTGAGCTTACTATTGGACTCATTTCTTGGCGCAGGGTAGGTAATACATACTGTTTTCTCAGTTCCCTACTCTGATCATCATGTAATATGTCTTCTATCAACATATATTTCCCCTTAAGTTGAAAATTTGTCTTATCCGGAATAATAAACGCACTGTCTCTTTGCATATTTTAAACGCATGGCAGGATTATGGGGAAACTGGTGCATCTTCAATAGAAACGGCAAGGTGGAGTTCATGAGGTATCCGGGACAGCGGTGTTGGTTTATGGTTTTGCCACTCTCAATTGCGTTACAGATGTTAACAGCAACCACACTACTCTTAAGACCAATCAAGAGTCTAAACATCAGTGTAACATAGAGTTCAGTTCGTCTCAAGGGTAATCTGTTCTTCAAAAACATCTTCAACATTACTGAAAGCGACGAAACCAACGGTCTTCCTTGAAATTCCTGCCGAGTGAAGCCTATAGTAAGCCTAGCTTTCTTCGACTATCTTGCCAAGCAGTGGCACATTAAGCTTGATGGAATAAATTGTATATTACGTCACGTCAGGTAACGTATGATTATTTTTTACAGTTTACTCTTCGATGACGAGACTTGAAGATTTTCGTATTTTATAAAAAAATGGTCATAGAAAAGCAGTGAATCAATATTATATTCATTTCAGAAATATATTCATAATACTAACTCTATCTGAACGATCTTTGTTGATAATACGACAATATCTATTCATTGACGGAATTACCTACGAGGATATGTATATACGTTTACATGCGAATTATGAAATACATAATTGACGATTTTGAAAACAGAATAAAATAATTAATTAGTCGATTAATTCATTAATTTAATAATTATTACTATTTTCATAATAGCGGCTGCTGTTACTGAATTTAGTAAGTTACTTTTAGTTGTCAACTATTTGACCGTATCATCACCGGAGATACACACCTATGAGTGTGTTTCTCATTGTAAAACAGAGGAAAACACCAAAGAGGTAAACTCTTTGGCTAAGGAAATAACCACATAACATTCATACCAATAGCAGTACACAAACCGCTTAACTTCTTAAGACTGCAGACTAATGTACATCTGAGACATGTCCGTATAGATAGATAACACATGTAGACTATATATATTAGCTGAAGAATTAAAAAATGCATACAAAGTTAGGGCAAGCATTTCAATAATTTATTTCATTTCATGAGCCCTCAAACAATCCCTCTAACTTTCCATTTTTTTTTTCGGAAGATTTCACTCTATGTGGCAAATAAGCAAGCAACAAATAAAAGCTACAGCTAAGTGCACAGTATTTCGCTTACAGAGCCATGATACATATACTGTACATGTGTAAAAAGCACGTACACAAGCTCGCCACAAGCAAAATCTCGCAAATGCGCACAACATTTTGCTCAGAAACGCACCTCGTTATCCTCACGTGAGATAAGTCCGATTGTCGACAAACTGCGAGCTCCGTACAACTAATTAACGACGATGTGAAGGCTACAGTCAGAGTTCCTTTACAAAAATACACGTGACGAGCAAAACTATATAATACATGGTAGCCATGCAACCCATTGTCTTCAAAGCTCATATTAAGTCTAACGAAGGCCTTGACAAACGCTACTGAAAAGAACAAGTCGCGTCATTTTGCGACCCTAGGTGTTTATGTGCTCATTTCAGTGTCACACACATGCGAAGTTGGAAATAAATTTCTATAGATATGACTTCCCTACACGTACGTTCCAAACTTATAACACTCGTGAAGCAAACTCATATGATAGTTAATGTTAAGGTTATCTATACCAGAGTTCAATATAACGTTTGAATCATTAGGTGATGAAACTCGTTTAGACTGGCCTGTGTCTTTGACTTAATTCTATCGTCAAATATCTTAAAAATAATAAGCTGTTCGGGGGCTTAAAAAATCACATGAATAACTTACACGGGGCAACTTGGTGACACCAAACAGGTGTGGCAACGTGGTGAATGGTAGATGTGTCTAGTGCCGGGTTGATGCAAAGTTTCGTTCGTTCCACCAGTGTCGAGAACAAAAGTGCAATATGCTCCATCGTAGTATTATGCGCAGAACTGAGAGGGTGCAGCTCTTTAGACGTCGATTCGCTTCTCAAAAATAAAATAATTTCAAATAATTATGCTCTTGGCTAGCGTAAGGCATTAGCATAACGTATACATTTGCCTCTCGTTACGTGTTGATGTGCAAAATAACTCAGACAATCACTTTACAAAATTACAATGGAGCATTTGCAATTGGCTTATATGAAGCTATAACGTAAAGAAAAAGAAAAAATAATAGACTGTTGCAACTCCTTACGAGTTCGAGTAATGGATGTCTCATCTAAAGTTCTTCATTGCACTGCAAGACTGCTACACAGGGACATTGTTTTCATCTTGCTGCTCAATTCTCCTTTAGTAACGCTAAACGTTTATATTTCATAGCTCGCAGTAGATGGACCAACAGACGTACCCATTGTTTAGGCCCTCTCTGAGCTCTTGCCATTATCAAAATCAATTAGAGATTTCATGAGCAAAAGAAGAACTGAAAGAACTCAGTCTCGTAGTTTATATTGAGAGCATGAAAAATCAACACGTCCTTTAAGCCCTATGAATCACTTGAATGTGTCTATTTCTTACCTTTTCAATCGTAATTTCTCAATAGAGATGAATTCAACTTCCTGTAAGCAACGCTCGTGTGGCATATTTCGCAGTCTTGGCTGAATTTCGTTGTTTTGCGCTATAGGTGGTTTGTATATTCTCGAGATTGCTAACTTAAGTGGCGACCAAAATTCAACAAAAAATTCTGTACGGGCACACGTTTGTTTTGTACACTAGAAATAAAACAACATTGGATTTGTAATCACAATTCCTATTCATTAAGCCAATAACTATAATTCCTTGTCAATTTGCTGACTATGCTGTAGCTTGTCAGTTATAGCTATTCCCAACTCACCTTTACGAGCTGTTGAAGCTCATTTTGACAGTATGAATAACACGATTTCCGTACAAACCGACTTCCTGTCCTGCTTTATTTGTCTTCAAATTTTCCATATGGCTTACCTCTGGAAATTCACCAAAGCTTCTGTTTTCTAAGCTGTTGGCAAGAAAATCTCTCAAAACTGCGGCATCAAACTTGCAGAGACAGGGATCCTTACCATGGAGGATCGCTGTCTCATAGGCGAGGGCAAACTATCCACAAGAGTAAGAGTCCGGTTGTTCTTGAGTATTTAAGCAGTGCAGGTACACGGTCTTCACTCGTGGCACTTTGGCATATATTTTCCTAATGTATTTCTTTACATCAGGACTTGGAGTTGAACCAATTGAGCAGGCGACCAAGACTTCTACTTCATCTTGACAAAAAAAAAAAATTCACATCACTTTTGTGTAACCAACGCCCCTCTTAGCGGAAAATAGTGTCAGTATTATCTCCTTATTAAGATGCGAGCCTTGTTCTAGTAAATTCACAGCTAATTTAATACCAATTGTCTCTTATGTTACTTTTTAGTATTATTCTTATGTTAGTACTAAGCATGAAAACCTGAGTTTAAACCTCAGGATACTGTGTCCTAACCTTGTTGGACACGGTCTCCAGATGAGAAATACATGAGCTTATTATTATTATTATCATCGTCCCGCAGGAGAGGGTTGTACTGTTTTAGAGCGTTGGTCAGAGTTACCCAGTGCACTCCAGGGCCGGAAAAAGCTTCTTTAGATTCTCTTACTTCTTCTTGAACCTCTTTTTCTTTTTCTTCAGCCTTCTTACTCTCCACGGGTTTATTGTCACACATTGAGTAATGAGTGTTTATGACTTGAACAAAAGGCTCATACATAACTTTCAAGGGCAAATGGTTCGCTTGCAGAAATAGCTTGGCCGATCCTAATAACTTTAGAGAATTTTTGACTTAAGAAATCTCCGTATTCGTCAATCTCATCACTTGATAGCCATTGCTTTTTGTTGCGAATGGCAGCCAGCATCGCATCAGAAACGTTGCTTGCGGGGAGCGGCTGTTGGTTTCGCCATTTTCTTCTTTCTCGTGTTTCATGTTTTTTCTTGGCAATAGTTTCTTTGTCTATTTCTTCTTTGCCAATATATATTACTTCCTCTTCTCGTGAGAAGTTGCATTCCTGTCGCACTCGTGATGGGCGTATAGGATATTGGTCTACAGGTGACAAGAGTCTGTTCGCTCCTGCGATTAGGTTTCTTAGTACTTCTTGACGACGTACTTCACGCTCCATCTCTTTTTGTTCAGGGACCATATCGCTACTTCCCTCCTCCTTGGTCCGTTTTATCCGGTCAATGACTTCCACGGACGATACCCGCACTCGTTTACTCGTTTCAGAGAAAACAGTTCAGAAGCTTTACGAGCTTTAGCAGTAGGAGTTTTTTCCTCATTACCGTCTTCTTCGTGGATTTGATTCTTTCCGTTGGTGAAACCACTCCTCTTCTTTCCTGCTGTTTTTGGAACTGGCTCTACATCGTCGGTACTGTCATCATGCTCGTTTCCCACCTTTCCTCTCTTTTCCCTTAGCAATCGAGCAACTTCGCTATAAGACGTTCCAGATCGTTTCTTTTTCGACTATTTTTCAGTTAGTTTGCGGCATGCACTGGGGAGACGAAGCCGCCGCTTTGAAGCTCCACTGAAGTTTGTAGCTGTTTCTCTAGCCCTTGCTTTTTCTACTGCGGTGCATAATTTTTATGAACTCTGTAGGTGTTACTCGCTTGTTTTGCAATATGTCTTTTTTCACCACCTTATTGCAACCTTCAACGAGTACATTTGTTTTTGTCCCTCCCAAAAGTCCAGACCACAATGGCGTATAAGGCATTGTGTACTTAAGAAGATCATCCAGAAGCTCAGGACTGTGTAGCTTGTTCTTCTTCGTAGTGGATGTCTCGGGCAATGATTGAAGCTCTTTTTCTGTTGTTCGAGCAAAGTCTCTACCTGCAATGCACTTATCGCGCATTGGACGCCATGCTTGACTCCCCGTTTCTACGTTTGGTACTTGATCTTCCTCGTCGCTTTCTTCCAGAATGGGCTGATCAGCATTCCCCGTCGTCTCTATTTCTTGAATTTGAGCGACGTCTAACCGCGGACCTAGCAGAATTCTGCAGAGACATCGAAAGTATTGCATCACTTCTTTTTTCGACTCGGCCGCTCCCATGTGGGCGAAACACATCATGATGCGTTTTCTCTCCTTATTGGAGACAAGAGGGAGAAATTTCTTAGTTTTCCTTGCTATACTGTGCATCATGTACGCAAAGCACAGCTTCACAACAGTTGTATCCGTAGATTTTTTGGGATCGTGCTCCCACAATTTGTCCAGGTAATCTTCCAGTGTACCAAGCTGGAAAACAGAAAGAATCGCGTGCAGATTAGCAAAACTGAAATCAGTAACTAGGTATGCTGGTCGCAGCTCCTTGTTCGTGACCTTACGAAAATTTGAGGTCAACGTTGATAACATTATTGTTATTTTGTCGGTGGTGTTCACCTGAGTCAACATTGACACGCAGGTCAAAGGCGGGTTTTGCCTTTCGTCTTGTTGATTTTGGAAAACTACAGCGTGATATAAATACGGCATTTGATTTTTTTTTGTTTTCTGATGACGGAGCCTGTTGCATCCAAATGCAACGTCAGCTTACCGTTTTGTTCACACCGACCGAGTCCTCTCACCTCGTTTTCCGTCTGCCATATAAGTACCTTAGGGGACACAACTCCTTCTTTTTGTACGAAACCAGGGAGGATTTCGTTTTCTCCATCGTCGGAGCGGATATCTTCTATAGTTTTCAGTAGGTTTATGTCTTCTTTCTTGTCCAATTTTTCAACTTCTTTCGATCTGTGCGTAATTTGATGGATATTTCCTAGAGAAGTTATTGAAGCTCTATTCGTTTCAATGTCTTCTCGTCGAGTGTTAAATTGGTCGTAGTTTGCATTAGACGGACCATCTCTCAGAGCCTTGTTTTTTAGTGCCACTCGCATGCTGTACGTAAGACATTTCGCACTCGATGCTGCTGGGTGAGGATTTGCTGCCGGATTCTTTTCTAAAACAAAAAATATTTTCGGGTCAGACTCGTAGTTTATAACCTTCACATCTAAGGGGCATATTTTGCACTTCGCTTTAAAATACTCGTATGACATTTCACTTTATTTTTTGAACGGCTTCTTTGCCAATCTTTTTCGGAAACTGAAGCACTTTAGTCGGCACGAATCATACTTTTGTGACAAAAAGTCCTGGGTATTTCTGCGCAAGGATTTCTCATCGGTGCCGTCTTCTCTATTTGCAGCGTCGAAAATAGCTTTGACAGTGTACTCCGAAGCAACTTTTCGGGCAAGATAAGTTTCTACTTTCTCTTCCAGTGTATTTCCCGATACTTTTCCTTGTAGGTCTCTGCCTGGCCAAATTTCTGGATCTTTAATGCTATCACTTCCTCTTATTCTACTAACAGTCACTCCATCAGTCGTGAGAGTTACTTCCGAGTAACTAGGCTTTTCAATTTTCTCAGTGCATGAGTGATTATTTTTGTCGCCATTGTCTGCATGTTTGTAGGGTACTTGAATTGTATTTTCCATTTCATAGTTCATATACAGTACTTTTCCTTCATTGCTTTCTACCCGTGATGTAGTCTTCTCACACTGCTGCTTTAAGTCGTTTTCGACATTGAAACTAGCGGGGGGCTCTGCCTGAGCGATTTCCTCGTTCTCGTTTCTTTCTCCATTATCATCGACTGATGGAATATCTTCTACGCTGCTGTCATCATTCTGTTTTAATTCATTATCAAGGCTCCTTTCATCGGCTTCCCTATGGGATAACTCAAACTCTTCAGAAACAGATTCTGCTCTGCCTAATTCATCCTGACTTGATTCTGTGTAGAGACTGCTGTCGTCACCTTGATATCGAATTTTTTGATGTTCTATCTTTGCAACTTCGATTTCTTTGTATTCAACGTTATTGCAACCAACAGTTTCCTCTTCGTTGACACTCTCTTCACTAGACACTGTCTCTCCTGCGCAGTAGGTTTCGCTCTCACTATCTTCAAGTGGTATTTCATGGCGAAAAGTGTTCTTTATTGACTGCATATCCTCTTCACTCGACTGGGAGAACTCGCAAGAAATGTTGTCGTTAGACGTCAAGTCCTCACGTGAAGCACATCCTTCGCTACAGTCCATCAGCGCGCTAGTCACCTTCAAGAATTTCATCGTAGTCGTTTCCGATTCCGGGATTTCTCTCTTCACCTCTATGTATATCTTCCATTGAGCGAGTACATCGCTAATGTGTTCCTTCGTCAAGATATTCGTCTCTCAACAGAAGCTTCTTAGGGCGTCGTAGTTCCATCGTTATCATTGACGTTCCTTCTCCAGTTACGGACTGTGTGGTGCAACTATTATCCTGCTCGTCATCGTTCAAATTGTTTCTGCAGCTGTTGTTTCTCTCGTAAGTGATGGACTGGAATTCGAAAGAAAGTTGTCATCAAATAAACGATCGTCAGTCGTACTACTCGATACATGCGAAACTATAGCACTGTCGACGCGGATACCTCAGTGTCTTGCCATGCAATTTTAACTAAGTAGCTATTCACATTTTAACTGTCAGTTTTATTGAAATAAAGAACTCCTCTTTTTCAGCACCGGATTTTGCTGTTTGTGATTCTTTACAGTAATAACAGCTTCCCTGATTTTTCTTGGAAATCCTTCCGTAACCTTTACATTTTTGAAACAAATAATTAGACAAACATTTATGAACTTCAAAAAGGGAGAGACCTATAATCACAAACATTTAGCAGAAGTTGAGGCATATGAACACGTTAAACAAGAATTAAAAATTTTATGTAGGCCCTACAGCCACTGATAACTTTCAGACTCATACTTCTGAAAAGTATTTTGAACAATGTTAACCAAAAGTAAAAATCGAACATCACGAAAAGTTAGTGATTTGTTTCTTTGAACAATTTTACCAATTCATAGCAATTACCTGGAAATCTTTTAGTATCTTTTCCAATTATTATCACCCGCAAACGAATTGAGAGAGGTGATAATGTTTTCGTTTAAGATTTAAGTACATATATATAAATATACCAGGTGATTCGTGTGTTTTTCTTCTCCTCTATTTAGTTAAACCATAGGTAGGAAAACGGAAAATAAATCGATTTAAATGAATGAAATAATGCCCCAAACTCCTTAGTTTTCGAGTTATAACGACTTAAATAAAGTTAAAGCTTTAAGTAGGATACTAAGCGAGCGCCAATGTTAGCGCTAACTTTGATCGTTCACCATGCTTTCCGACCACATTCCTGCCCATGCGTTTACAGTGTATCGATGTTGGTGATTATTTGGGCGAATGACACGAGGATTATTAGGGTTTAGCCCAATTATGTTCATTGTGAATGTTAAAAGCCCCTTCGCGGGTAAAATACGCTGCATCTGTGGAAAAGATTCAGCTCGGGGAAGTTGGGATCTCTTGTTCTCTGTCACATGAGCCACTCTGAAAATTGTACACAAGGTTCAAAATCTGATGGCAATTAACCTTCAGATTTTTGTTTAATAAACAGATGTCAACTCTTACGAAGTAGTTTCCGCCATGCAGTACTTTGATTACGTTAAATGCTAAGTTTGAAACGTCAGATATTTTTTCCCCACCATTAAATATTTAGAGTTTTTTTATTTTAGAAATAATGTCAACTGCTGTGGTGGGGTCAGAAACGTGCTGAACTATCCAAGCTAGCGCTAACATTGGCGCGCACGTTGTAAAATAGTTGAAGCTATGAATATTTTCAAGTCATTAGAAATCGAAAACTAAGGAGTTTTGGGCATTTTATCATTCGTGAAAATCCATTCATTTTAAATTTTCTACCTATGGTTGCAATTTAGCCGCCTAAAAACACACGATATAAATTTGTATATACATATATTTCTCTGTCCACCCGATAAGTGGTCGAAGGAGTTCAGCAATCTTCATATTTTTTTGTAGGGAGTTTGGTCGGTTACCCTCGATGTGACCATTCCAAAAAATTTCGATTGACTTGCGATAAAAAATGACGGCGCTAAAATTTACTGACCTCCCAAAACCAGGTAGAAGAATTTGAGCTATGTATGTTGATAATATTTTGCAGGGAGACTGGTGAGCTGTTCTAGATGGGACCCATGCCAGAAAACTAGGATTAGCTGGCCATGAAAAATGATGACGATGAAATTTGCTCCCACCGCGGGTGATGGTGTTGCGCCACCTATGCGCTCTAGTTTTTATGCTTTATTTTTGGGCTAGAAGTTAGTGATTCTGCACTTGTGCTTCACCGTTTCCGAATATTTAATACTCCTATGCTTAGCGGATTTCATGCAAAATATTGTGCATTTTCTCCATATCCACAACTTTGCGCTGCCTGCGTCCGCGTAATGAAAAGAAAACGCATCATATTAAATGTTAACAATAAGACAAAACGCACATGGAATTATACCTCTAAGTTATTGGCAGCTGTGGACCGAACAGACACTTCTTCAGAGTTCATGGTTTCGTCAGTCGCTTCTTGTGATGAAGGTAATTCATCTTCCGTTATAGATTCTTCTTCTTCTAAACTCTGAAAAAAAGGGAGTTAATGAAGTGTATGTTAGCGTTAAGTGTGTCTAGTTACACCCAGAGGTGGGCGTTCCGAAGAAATGTTCGCGAACCTTTATTCGCGAATGAGTTCGGACCGGCCACATCTCGGATTTTGGTTCGGAGGTTCGGATTCGGACCGATATCAAAAAACATTCTGACTTCCGTGTTCGGAATGCCTTTGTTTCGAGAATCAGAATCTAAGAATTCCGAGAAAAATTCTAAAAAAAATGCGACAACCAAATATTGGTTTTAAACCTCTGAGCGGCATACAGACGCGGTGACGCCTATCTTTCGCTGCAAATAGAGACGTTTATGAGCATTAGCATTGTGCTTTACTTTATCACTTCTCTCTACTTCCATTCCAGTAAGGGTGTGGCAGGCCGTGTTCACACATTCCTCATCGTAACGCGTTCATTGAAACTGATGGACGAGGCGCATTTATTTTATAGAAACACTTGCAGCAAACGCGGGAAACTGAAAACTGAAACGTCTATTTTTTCGACGCGTCGCGTAATTGACGATCAGTAAAGAGAACCTATAAATGCTTAATTTATTCACTACAGCGGTTTCTAATCCCGAACCAGTTTATAATATATTTTTTACCCTCACTTCAACGATCAGAATCACTGTCTTCCCGTTAACACAAGAAAGCTAGTTGAGCTGTAAATATATTGCAGTGTTACGGCGTGGAAAGGACATGTTAGAATATATTACTCATATGAGATGTGAAATGAATATATATTCATAAATAATTTAAATGTATATATGTACATCAAATTAAGTGATATGAAAGGTTATACATCACGCCATAATTATTGGGAGGCTAGCCGCCCCCACAACATCATGAATGACTATGAAAATAATGAAAACAATAAATAATGCACTTATGACGTAGTAGTTCTTAATCTTCCGTTAAAGTTTTGTCAATTCAAGAAAGCGCGAGATCTCACATCAATGGAAATGAAATGTTCAAGATATCCATCAATTCTCCAAATAATATTGGTCGAAAAAGTCCAATCGAAGGAGACAACTAAAAATGTTTAATGTGTAGAAATCCGATGGCATTTCGGCTCTTCGCCCCTGAAAACGCTTTGCGTACAGCAAAACGAAAGCTCACATCAATGGAAATGAAATGTTCAAGATATCCATCAATTCTTCAAATAATAATGGTCGAAAAAGTCCAATGTTCCAGGAAAAAGTAAGTTTATGAAAGCGTATGTGGAAGCAATAGAAGAACCCAGCCATAATGTTACCTCTCTACACACATCATCGGCAGCTTTGCACGGAAGAGGCACTGCTTCACAGTTGCTGCTCTTTTCATACGTATGACTTGCGGATGGTCGATGTTTCGTTGGGTCCACCAAATTCTGCGAAAAACTTCATTTATAAACGGCATGATGAAATTGTGTCGGTATGGTCGTACATCATCTGATCATTTTATGAACGATGAACACGGTAACTCCAGTCCTATATATCCTGCTAACAGAATGGCAATAGCTCATAGAGGGCCGGGGCGTAGGTTCCGGTGTCTATTTGGGAATCGGCTTATTGGTTCGTGTACTGCTGCCTATCTAATCTAATGTAACAAATGTAATTCATTGCAACAGTTTGATGACCCTGAACGTCGAAATGATCATAAACAATTAGTACCTCGGATATGAAACGATTTACGGCTTCAGATATTTCTGGGTCTTGCATCAGTTCGTGTAGTCTTCTTAGACCTCTCTGAGTATATTTTTTACGCACTCCTAGCGCTCTCAGTACAGCGCGTAGTAAAGTTTGTTCGTGCGTAAAAGTGGTGCGAGAGACTCAAGGGCACAGTACAGTAAAGGAAGTAGGGAAACTTCTAAGGGGTAAATTAGCGCAACATTTGGCTGATGGGCGTGGTTTAGAGGCCTACGTCATCGTTCCTCTACGCTGTGATTGGCCATGGCAAACCAG
>LQNS02278170.1:44516094-44531082 GCA_001587735.2 Parhyale hawaiensis
CTGGTGCTGGATGAGCTGGGACACGCACGAACGGCCGGCTCTGAAGCCGTGCTGGTTGTTGTTCATCCGCCGTGTGCCCTCCAAATGATCCGCCAACGCTCCACATACCAGTCTCTCCATCACCTTGATAATGTGAGATGTGAGCGTAATTGGTCGGTAGTTTTCGGGGGTCTCTCTTGCTCCTCCCTTATGAATGTCACACAGTATTCATCTTCCGTTTCCTTTTACTTCGTTCTGAACGATTACAGAGATAGAAGGTCAGATATACAGTACGTACGTAAATTTCACCACGGAAGATTAAATGATTTTTATATTTGTCACTGTAATACAGATGCTGGTTCTTCAGTTATTGACTCACCCCTTGATGCACTGCTGAGTGCTGTAAATTTGTATAATAATAATTTAAGGGCTAATAGGCTTAATGCTGTAGCGCATGATGTATAATCTGATTCGCTACAGCATTTTTCGTGTGAGGCCTTCAGTTATTGATAAGGTTATTGAGAGTCATTGCTTCGTATAACGTGCCTTCTAAGGTGCTCCGTCACCAATAGCTAAGGCATTTACAAGTAGACATAAGTAATATATCACATGAATCGTATATCAGATCCTAAAGCAGTTTTCATGACCCGTAGATCGTATCTGAAGCAGTTTTTTCACAAGAAGATTGGATCCACAGCAGTTTCGTGACACGAAGATCGGACTTCAAAATCGCTACATGACATGTACAGTACTCCGCATCCCAAGGTAGTTAAATGATATGTAGATCATGTTCCAAAGTAGTTACATAGAACATCAATCACGTCTCAGAGCGAGTTCGAGACGGTATATCGCATCTCTATGCAGGTACGTGACAAAGTTAGATCAGATCTCGAAGTAGTTTTGTAACACCTAGATCGCATCCAAACTATTTTCGTGCCACGTAGATTACACGGTAAAGGATAGTCTGGGAGCATTTGCCCCAGCTGTTGCGACTTCTTTTGCATCTAACTTTTAACAAATGATATATGTACTGCAAGCTAATATGTGCTTTATCTGCTTATAACAAGTCAGATAAATAGTAATGGACATCTTTCATTTTCATAACCATCGTAGATTGTAAAGCCTTGTTCACACTTAGCGCGAAAAGCACCTGCGCGATTTCGGAGAACGAAGTGAAAAAAAAACACGGTAGGATCCACGCCTCCGTACTAATCCTAGTTGATCCAACGAAGCTGAGTTTCCGTCACTATTAACAGCCAATAAGCTATGAATAAGCAATCATTGTGGCTGCAGATACCACAGTTCATTTACTATGGATAGTTATGTCAAGAAATAGAGCATGCAGCACCTGCATTGCAGCATAGTGGCGTCACACAAAATGTATCAGCCAATAGCGTCGCTCCTTTTGCAGCGGAGCATCCTGGGTAATGCCAAGACAGAGGCATCTTGGGTAATTTCCAATATGGCGTCGTGTGTGCGAGAGGTTAAGTGTGTGTCGCGATTGTTTATTACATAAACGTTGGTAAAATTGTTCAGTTGCAGTTTATTGTGCTTTTCATGTGTGTATAAAATTCGACTTTATAACTTGTTGTAAGGCAAAGTTTTCTTGATGAACGAAAAGCATTCGCTTCAACTTTGACAAAAATTTTCAGATGATTTTCTCAGCTTTTTTTATGACGATGAAAATCAAAAAGCAATACAATATATCAAATCTGTGGTCTATTATATCTCTTACATAATTAAGTGTATGACCAGTGTTGAGTGTTCCAATCTGAGGTAATAAATGATAAAAAATTGCAGTGAAAGTCTTTCTGGTATACTGCAGTACAAGGAGCCGCGCTCGCTGCCTCATTTGTTTACTCCGGCAGAGTGATGTGGCTGTCGCCCATTGGCTGAAATTGACGCCAGTCATGGCGGTCACTGATAGGCTGAGATGGAGTCACGGTTGTCGTTGATTGGCTAAGATTGGGCGTAAGGATATTCCCTTTGAGCTGACATAACTATCTGTAGTAAATGAACTGTGCAGACACAACTTACCTGCCTTCTCTAGGAAAGCGCATACTGCCAGCTGATCTTGGGCTCATATTTTCAATCTTCCGGTTGCCACAACCGGGAGTATTTTCGAACGCATAACAACACGTGCAAAATGATTGTCGAAGAAATAAATTTTTGAGGTGGGGTTGCTACGCAATTTTCTGTTCCCCATACGTAGCGCAAAGTGTTTGCCGTTGAGTCAGTTTGTTTTTTTAACGAGTATCACTATAATGTAGCAATGAAAAGTTTCACATTTGTCATCAGATTTCCAGTGAATTAGAAATCAGAGAAGCTTTGGGCATTTGTAATGCAAAGTAATTTAGAGAGAGACCTCTGTAAGATATGCTCGTTTCTGGGCGTTTGATTTAAATAAGTCTATTATTAGATGTAAATTTAAGGGCTTCTAGTGAGTTTGGAATAAAGCGGCAAATCTGGCACAAAAAGACTTTGAATCCAGCAGTGACGTCTGGGACTTGGCAACCCTAATATACACAGCCTGAAACTTTGCATGCAGTCGTTATATCCTCTTGTAAAGCTATGAACCGGTATTCAAGCTCATTTATCCACTTCAATGTATATTATTCGTAATAATTTATCTACAAAGCTGAGAACTACGAAGAAGCCGTAAACTGAGGCTCCCTAGAATTCACTGCATATGTCGGATGGTATTTTTTCCAAAATGGAGATTCTTATTGTCTTTCTGTGTTACCCGTCACTATTCTCCTACACCCTTTTATGGTGTGGCCCCGGTAAAGAAGAATAAAATGGCCCATACGAGGCAACCAATTCAACCAGCGTCGACTAGACAAAATTATCAAGGGCTCGTTCGATAAAAAAAACTTTGGCAGTGGCTCTCTAGAGAGTTTTGGAAAACGGTCCCTTCGATTACTGATGGCAATCTATAAAGTTTATTGAAGGGCGATTGTCAGGTGATCGTGACGCACACGAACAAATCGTAAGCCACGGACGACAGTACAGGATAATTGGAAAACTTTTGGTCCGAGAGATAGTCACGCACTACATGACAGTAATACCTTACCTTGAGAGTCTTCGGAAGAAGTCTAGGTGACGTTGCTCACGTCACCCACGTGTGTGGAGTCACTCTGCTCGGTGTCTTCTGTGGTGCAGCAGTTTGCGAGCAAAGAGAGAGCCAGCAGCTAATTACCTCCACAGTGCACGTAACCGCTGACCGCTGGTCTATCTGGTATTCTTCTTAAATGTGAATCCAGCAAATTTTTGAACTCTACAGTTCTGATATCATTGGCGTTTTGAATACGCCGAGGCATTAAGTTAATAGTGACGTTCCTGGCCCTACCTTGAAAATAAAATATGTAGTGGAACGATGTTCACTCCAACGGCTTTGTTAATTGGTGCTTCGTATGGTGCTTTTGTTAAATTGTGCTTTATTAATCTGCCAAGAAGGTAGTTTGAGGTTTTTAAGGAACAATGTTGTGTAAACAACAATTGTGGTCGCGAGATGTGTAGTATCTGTATCGTACTTAACTAGTTTTGATGTAAAACATACATTTTTGATAAGTTCAGTCCAGTTTCAAGAAAATAGGGTTAAATTAAGCCCAATGCAGACGAGAAGCAAAATTTATCGAGAGTGGCATCGGCCAACAAATGCTCTGCTAGACTCGGCGAATAAATTGCCTCAAGAGAGGGTTCTGCAGGATGGGTCTATGCTAATCTTTATCGTCGTTTCAAGGCAATTCAAAACAACTTGCACTCCGTTTTGCCTGATATCTATTCTTTACCACGCCATGTCACGCCTGCGTTTTCTCAAAACTTTATTTTAAATGGTAGCGATTTCATCGGCAATGTCAAAAGAATAAAATGAACTTGTATCTATGTAGAGCCCAATGCAGACGAGAAGCAAGAATCGCCGAGAGCCGCATATCGCCAACAAACGCTCTACCAGACTCGGCGAAAAAGTTGCCCGAAGGGTGCATTCAGCAGGAGGGATCTAGGTGAATCTTTTTTTTTTGTAGCTTTCGAGCAATTTAAAGCAACTTGTCGTTCAGTTTTCCTTGTATTCAAGTCACGCCTTCGCATGTAAAGACAGTTTTTCATAAAAATTGCTTCAAGTTGTGGCAATTGCTGTGTCAAAATAATAAAACGAATTTGTCTCCCGGATACAACGTTCATAACAATCGGCAGAAAACGTAGATGTCAAAGTTTTTTTACAAGCTACAAAATCGTACAAAACTTTCAGTCACTGTTCACTTCGTATACACAGTCAATAAAAAACCGGAGGGTAAACTATCAAACAAACTTATTAAATTAATAATTACCATTTCTGATTTTTTGGCACTTTGGAATAATTTCACCCTAGAACATTGTAATTGTCAGCGCTGTTCGCTGCTGCCTGTGCATTAACAAGTTGCGGCCAGTAGCATCTATCTGCATGGCTTTACAAAGATGGTGGCCAGCAGAAAGTGTACATGTAAAAATTTAGTTTATAAGCTACATGACCGCACAAAACGCACAAAAGATTCAGTCGTTGAGTACTATGAACAGTGGATAATAATAATAAAAGACCGGCGTGTAAACGAGCAAAAATAAATATAAAGTAAATGAAATAAAATTAATATCCACCATGTCTGTTATATATGTAACTTAGGTAAATTTTACCCCAAAATATATATTGCAACTGCAAGCTCCTTTCGCTACTGCTTGCGCATTAACTTGTCGCTGCAACATTGATATACACACAATATTGTCTCGTCGAAATCAGTGATAATGCCGACCGTCTGCGTACGCCTTTATAATGCTTAAATGATGTAATGTTTTAACAAGATTTGCATAGAGAACACTAAAGCAACACAGAAACACACCCTTTTCCTTCTTTCCTTCCGATACATTAACATTCACGCACAATGAAGAACTTTTGCAATTTAATCTCCTAGAACAATGTATTTTATATTATTACTTCGTCTCCTCTGGAAGGAATACATAAAAAAAAATTATTTTCGACCTAACCTAAGTATGCTTCGCTGAAACCATAAAAACACACCGCGGTTCAATGAAGTCATTGACATATATCGGTCACTCGTGCGGTTCAGTGCCATGTTCTGTTTACGTAGTGTAATCATTGTCGTGTCCATATGTTGCATCGCAAATAACCTGTAAAAAAATTAGCTGAGAGAATTCCTTATTTCAAACCTATCTTTGGGAACGACATAGTTGAAGCCTGCGAATGACAAATAAATAAGATTTGCTTCCAAAGATGCTTAACTTTTAAATCTATCAATCAAATAACTTTTATTAAGAACCTAATAGGTTCACATATACTCTAACAAGTACAAACATACAAAGTAGCTAAAACTACAACGTTGATGAGGCCCGGTCAAATAAATAGGTGGCCATGCATAGGGAAAGATACATGGATACACTCAGCCTACACCTGCAGACATGATGGGCTTGCCAAACTCATTCTCACGCACAAATAAAGACAAGGGAGAAGAGAGAAAAAATAATGTACTGCACTCCTAAAGAGAGTTTGCCAGTGACTCGAGCCACCCCTTGGACTGTGTGACTGAAAAACACTTTTTCATGGATCGTTTTATAGGGAAGTGCCTGCATATCAAATCTAGCCTGTGGCACAAGGGCTAGTAATAATGATCATAATAAAGGGGTAATTATCACCCAGAAATACAGTCATTAATATAGCAACAGGCTCACATATACTGTAGCCCTACTGTACCTCGAGTAATGCACTATCATATAACTGAACCTTTACTAGAAGAAGCTCATAATAGGCACTCTCATTGTAGTCACTCGAGCTTCACCTCCCGTTGTATTCAGTCGTTAATAAAATGCAAGCACTGATTTCAGTTCCCGTCAGGAACGAAAAGGTTAGGAGGCTAAAAAACAGGTAGTATGAAAACAGAGGGGGAAAGACATAAGGTAAATCAGCTCCAGGCTGCGTGAAGCAATAAAGAAAGTTAAAGAAACAGTAAGTAATAGGGACAACAACAAGAGGTCAATCCTATCATGTAAATCATCGCCCACATATAGAATTCTCACCCATTGCTGCTTGAGCGCCGAACTCTGATACTTTGGGTAAGAGCATATTTCATGTAGCAACGAGTTACCAGATTTTCGGCTCTCATCTGCAGGCTATATGCACATTTACGGGTAAGAATATTGAAACATTATACATCATACGAAGCAAAGACATTATTAGCTCCTGTGGAACGTCAACCAACCTCCAAAATATATCATTAGGCGCCACACGCAACGTACTAATGGCCTGTCCCGTGAATTTTGCCCAGAGTGAGTTACAATACATTGGATAACGACAAGTTTTGAATAATTACCTCCGCCCAGGAGGTTATGTTTTCGTCGTGTTTGTCTCTCCGTCTGTCTGTCACAAAGATAACTCAAAAAGTTATGAACCGATTTGGATGAAATTTACAGGGATTGTTTGGTATGTTAGGAGGAACAGATGATTAACTTTTGGTGAAGATATGTCCATCCGTTTATTTGTCTGCGTCATTTTTCTTGATGCTATAACTCAAAAAGTTATGGATGGATTTTGATGAAATTAACATGAGTTGTTAGGTATATAGCAAAAAGTAGATGACCAAATTTTGGTAATGGTCCGTTGGTTCGTTCGTTCGTTTGTCACTGTTTTTAATTTTATACTTGTTAGCACAGTAACTAAAAAAATAATGAATGGATCTTTATGAAATTTATAGGAATTGTTAGTAATGGTGAAGGACATAAATGATCAAATTTTGGTGCAGATCGGTTGGTTCGTTTGCATGTGTGACTCATATTTGTCAAAACGTTTGTTAACAGTATAACTCAAAAAGTTATGAACGGATTTAAAAAAAAAAACAATTGAACAAGCTGTTATTAATATAAAAAGGCACAAATGATCAGATTTTGGAGTTTATGCAAAGAGCCAATTTGAATTTTTGCTACCGTTGGCTCACTTGTCGGAGGTATGCGCTCTCAGTGTGCTCTAGTTGGATCTTGTAATTCCGAGAGCAGCTATGAAACAGCCTGAGTATCTGATTGCTTATGGCAGTTACGCGCCTAACCTGCCGTTCAATGTCTGCATCATAATCATCATCACATATTTTATCAATGAGATGTCCCAGATACACAAAGCTGTCTACATAGGCTATCTTTACACCGCTTAATAATGTATGCTTCAGCCTGAGCAAGACGATGGAGGATAATCGGCCGGAGATGCTCTCAATGTGCCAGTGCCATTGGGACAGTCGCAGAGAGAGCGACAGCGACGGGGTCCAGCGTAACTGGATGAACATGAGACCTAGTTTCAAAAGAAACTAGGGGAGATGTTGGGTCAGAATTTTCCCCCGCTGTTTTATGGGGAAGATGCTGATGTGGCATCACCGAAAATTGCAGGGCATTGCGTTTCATAATGCGTTACGTGGTGGTCATGTACGTGATTTTTCTAGTGCTTTAAGTTTTCTGAGGATCCACGGCAGTTTTGGACACTGACAGCATCGGCTGTAGGAGGCTGAGTGCCGTGTAGGCGAGGTTTGGGTGCTTTGTGAGGAGAGGCGATCGGAGAAGGGCGAGGACGGACGTTAACACTGCGAATGAGTCGGCGGAGGTCAGTGCACCTTGAAGTTTTAGGGTGTGCCTTGGAAGGACGAGCTTGGTGTGTGCAAGCTGTGTGAAACTGCAGCTGGTTGGTGAAGCCGTGCTGCGTTTGTATTCTAGTTTTCGAGATGTTTGACCCGGTTGGAGATTTACAAAAACAGTTTCATTTCACGGTAGGTATCATCAGCAATAGCTGTAGAAAATCAAATGCAGGTGAGTGATCAATGGTTAAAATTTAACCCTCTGGATCATGCCATATCAGCCAAAATTTTCAAAGTTCTTTTGCGATGCTTATCGTGCCCACTGGCATTGTAAAGAACCTCCTTGTCAGCAGGCAAATGCGCTAAGAGAAGATTCGCAACTGTACTTGTAAACGGCTTGAGCGACGTGATCATGGTACTCTTCAGGTCTTGATGTTCGTTGATGAAATGGTGGACAGTTTCACCTGCAAAAGACAAATGATACAGAAATTATTACAATGCTCAGGGTGAAGACAGCAACTTGTCTAACTAACTTAAGTAACAAGCTAAAACACAGAAAAGTTGGATAATGCGTGACATACAGACTTATTAGACATTGATAATATTGATAATAAGCTTCAGGGTCGGTGCTCAGCAACTGTTCCATTACTTTGCTGAAAGACCAAGAATGATGGATGGAGCTTGCATCACCCGAGAATAATGGATGGAGCTTGCAATTATTATATTCCTGTCAGTCATGAAGACCGTTTTACCTTTCCTTCCCAAGCTAATCTTTTCGGTTTTCATTTGCTGCACGCTACGATTAACAGAGTGGCAAGAGCAGCTATGATGCATAACTTTTAAAGCTCAAAAGCTTGCTCAAAGGTATAGTGTAAGGGACCAGAAAATATAGCAGCTATAACCTATAATCATCATCCAAGCTATACATTATCCAAAAAACACGCACATTGTGCGCTGGATTGACTTGTAATACATTATTCTAGGATGTTCACGCAGACTTCAAACTCTATATTAGCAGTATTTTTTCAGTGCTGTTTATAATATCTGCATACTTTTACAGAGACTAAGTCACTCTCTTGTCAAAAATAACAACAAGAAGTCTGCTATAAATACATACATATTACATACATTCGTTTCAACTACGTAATTCCCATGAAAATATAGTAGACGACATTTAATTCTCAGCAGAGCAGTAATGTTAGCTGGGCACTATCGCTTCACTTCAGTCTTACCGAGTACGGGATTGTTGGGGAAGAGGTTATCCATCTTAGTCCGGAAATTTTCTATTGTGAAATCCACATCGAATTTATATACGACAATTCGCCCGTCCTGTAATCTCAGGTGACCCAAAGCATCCAATGCAATGCCTACTGTGATAGAAATTTATGAAATGGACTTCGTAAGCTGACATTATTTTCAGTAGTCACTTTACACATAAATTACATGAAAAAAAATATCATAGACTAAATCAAGAGACTTGAACCCTTTACGGATTCTTGCGTATGCATAAGAACATTGTTTTTCTCGTGCACAAGGGACATATTATCTATCCTTATCTAGTCTCATCATCCATTCTCGACGTTGAGCCAATACAAAATGCCGTTCAAAGAGAACCAGTGCAGCGCTATCGAATCTTGTAGCTATGAGTTACTGCCAGTCTGAGCAACGTTGCGCCGAGGCCCGACACGAACAACAGGGTTGATGACGAATCCCAACAGACGTGAGAGAAGCTTCGAAATGCTTCAAACTTGAGCTCAGTTGGTGGCATGCTTTCACTTATTCAAAGATGCAGTATGACACCGGGTGCGCCGAAAACATTCAACACTTCGTTACGAAAAATTTTAATTGTTTAGCAACTCTGGGCATACCTGATACATATCGTCCAAAAGCCTGGTAATGTGGCCTTGAAAATAAAATTTTGCAGGACAATGACTTCCAAAAGAGACAAACTAGTGGAGGAGTCTGGTCAACTTCACTCGGGAAACAAATTGAGTGAGGTCGCAAATTTAGTCGGGGTGCCCCGTACAGCCGTCTACTCGATCAAGAAGGGAATGGATGACGACGAACGCCAGACCAGACGTGCTAGCAGTAGTCGAAAGTATGATGTGAATTGAGACAGCTTGCGAGATGCTACTCAAAGTAGTCCCTTGACTTCTATGTCTAAACAAGACAGGAGGCTCGAGGTTGGAGCGGCCACAATGCGCCGAGCAGTCGCACAGTTGGGAGGCAAGTCTTATGTCAGGGTTGACAGGCCACTGCTCACGCCAGCCACTCCACCCACACGCTTTTGAACGTTGCCAGAGGCTCATGAATGACACGAAGGCTGTTCCGGCTGGTCGGGTGATCATCTTCCTCGATAGGAAATTTTAGCCAGTCGACCCCTAAGGTGCATCTATTGGACTACTCTTTGGTCGTACATGTAGGTCAAAACTTACCGCGTTCACCACCCGAAGAGCATCCGTTGGCCGGCAGAGCTTGGCTATAAACACGGACTGCATTTCCAAAACCTGCTGATCCTTTAGATGCCGTCTCGAGACCATCAACGCAGCCGATTGGTATAGAGTAAAACTGATGATTAGATCATTATTTTCATTACTACAAACGTTTGCCTAATTTGGTGAAGGAGATTAAGAGGTAGCTACCTAATACAGAAGTTAGAATTAGGATCTGTTAATTTTTTTTTTGTCGGCCCGCATTTGTGAGAAAATTTATCGCTTGAAATTAGGTATATTACAGAGATCAAACAAATTTAAAAATCATAAATTGAAAAAATTTCCACCACCAGACAGACCTCCGAATATTAATTTGCAGTATGACGCCTCTTGTTATGGACGAGACTACCACTGTTTCAGGGGCAAAAAAAAAAAAAAAAAAAACGAGACTACTGACACGAACTAGAGAAAGTGTAAAAATTAATTTACCTTCGTGCGCCACATGTACACAGGCAAATCTAACTTTATGTTTCTAGAGGAGAGATTCTCCATTTTCAATTTTCTGCACACCTCCATTGAAAACGACTTGAAATATTTGGGCTTCCTGCTAATAATACGGTACCTCTCAGCTTAATAAATTATGCACTGATTGGCTACAGTTTATTTCTGTAAATGTTCAAAGCGTCAAGCGTAGTGTCATTACTCATTCGTGAAATGGACAGAACCAGAACAATAACTTATTACACCAAACATACAATTAATTATTCACATGGAATTACAGCTAATGACATACAGCGGTCAGTGTGTGAACCAACAGGGATCTGTGTGATCATACGCACCCCCTGGCTGAGTCACATTATAGTCTCTGGCATATGCTGCATTGATATTTCACTGAGTTACGAATGCGTTGTTTTGTGTGTTAACCCTACAAAGGGAGACCCGAGATGTATTGCATCTCGCCCTGCAGAAACTTCCATATTCATTATTTTCAAATTTCAAATGGGTTGCTGGAAAGTTGAGACTTTTCATAAAATGACATTTTTCATGTCTTGTGAAAAAATTAAGTAAAAATACAATACATAAGTGAAAATACCATAAATTTTATGATAAATGGTCCCTATAAAGGGAGACCTGCGCAATAGTGCACTGCACCCTGAAATCTTACGGCTGGTAGCCCCGTACGTCTGTTTATACTGTGTATCTGCATGTAACTTGATCCAAGGGTTATAATTACTGATGGACAACGTAGTTTTATACACATTATTTATAATAAATATGTCCACCTTAGCTAAATGAGGCTACATCAGTGCAGTCGCAGTCCATAATATACTATATCATTATATGAATGTTGTTGTGTACACTCGTAGTACATTGATTTTTCTGCGTACGTAGGCAGTACAGTCCCTGCAATACAGCAGGCACCCCACAGTTCCTGCAACACATGCACACTGCCTGCATTGGTGAGCAAACTGCCACTGTTATCGTACAAAATGTATATGATTGTATGCTTTCTAGCTTTCTCCTAGAAAAGTTCATTTGATGGTGTCTTATTATAATTTACCAATGAATCGATGATTCTAATTATATCTCAACTCATGTATGAATGTCTGAAGAGTATGCCTGTCGATTTTTAATCCGAAATACCAATAAATAATGAGTTTATTAGCAGATCATTAGGCCGAGGTACATCGCACTTCGCCTCTCCCGTTATAACTCTTCGCTAAGGGTCTCCCTTTGTAATACGACAGTGACATGCACTACTCCTGAACCGTTATTCGCTCCTGATTACCTTTAGTAGTGGCACTTGCGAAGCCAACTGATGTGACGGTCAACACTTTAACTAAATTTTCACACATAATTGTGTTCGCAAGGACTCAGCGGAACATTCGAATCGTGTGACTTATGCACATAAGGCAAAAGACTGTCGTAAGAACAGGCTATTAGGCACAACAGTGGGTGGACTTTGGAGAGCTGCACGCTCATATAACTGCATGAGAGTCGCGGCAATACGCGCCTGCTAGAATAAGTGCCTAAGAAATGCATACTAAACGGAATGAGGTAACCCAAATACTTAGGAGTAAGTGCGGATGTTGGGTTAGGTTTTTTTTTTTGGCTTACGCTTAGCTTAGGTTATGCTAGTTTAGTTATGATAAGTCAGGTTCTGATGGCAACAAATTTGAAAGCATCCGCACTAAGGAGAAAAAAAAAAAACTCTTATTCCACTAGGCTCGCATTCGATTAAGCGCTTGCTACGGTAAGCGCGTATTCCAGTAGCTCTATTTCGGTAGCGTTTCTTCCTTTACACGAGCGTTCAGTCGTCCCAGTGGTTCCACAGCCTAACTGCACACGTCACAGTATCGCTATCAGTAGGCTACATACAGTACGCGAAGCGAACAACAATCTCCTTTTCCTTGAATGGGCAAATGCAAAATTCGTTCACTGATTACATACACTCCTCCAGTCACCATGGCTGGGAGGACTACGCTGATATGCATCGTGCGGTTTTTGAAGTTCAGACTAAAAAAAAACGATCAAAATAAATTTCTATAAAAAACGGATGGCCTGGATAAGATGATATTCAAAAACTGCAGGCTTATACTACGGAATCAGCAGTCATTCTGTAAAAGAAGGATTGGAAACAATGTTTTAAAGAATATTTCTCATTCTCAGTGGGAGCGGAAGGCCTCTGCATTTCGCTCCACCGGTAGCACCGGACCAGAGTCAGGGCCCAACTCTGGGGCATCATTTATGTCCATATGCATACATTGCTGCCTTGGAAGGGCATAATATAAATCTTGAAGAATACGAAGAGAAACACAAGTAGAAATTGAGTCACCCACGTCGTTCGTTACGCTGTACTCATCAGGTATAACGCTCAAAGTTGATAAAATTTAATGCGTTAGAATGTTGTGAAAAATTTTGCCAGGTTAGCAGAGGAAAGTAAACTGAAAATACCAGAAATGCTGCCTAAAAATTTCCTTACAATGACTATGGTAAGAGTTATATTAGAGAGATTAGCAAAAATATAAAAAAATCGATTGAAAGATCATAAACGGAATGTTGAACAAAACTGCCTAGCCTCTCAAGTAAATAAACACTGTAAAAGTAGGGGCCACCCCATTGTGTGGAATCATACCGACGTATTATAGTCTTGTGAAACAAAAAATTATTGAGATCTGTCATTCCAATGCCAATAAGAATGCTGTCCATCGTTATCTGGACATCAACCAATATAGCAACCATTCGTAAAAAAAAAACAACCAACTCGGGAAATCAGCGTAACGTAAGAAGACTTAACATCATTGCAGCTCATGATTTTTCAACGAACAAATATATTTTTTTCTTAATTTTCTGAAACTGACTATTTATAACTAGAGTGCCCGCACTGTCAAAAATGACATCGAAGAATATGAGAAGACCCGTTTTAGACTGTTAATCCTAGAAGGCCCGCGCTGTCATAAAATGACAGCGTAGAATTTGTGATGACTTTCTTCATTGATCATACCTTCGTTATTACAACTGCTAACTTTCTTCCTTAAGCACCCTGAGAAGAGCGTTTACGGTTTCACAGCCGCTCAGTATCGAATTTTTTTCTCTGGAATGGAGAAAAAACATTGCTTATTGCGGCCCGATCAGTAACGCTCAAAGTAATAGCTCAAATTCAGTATTGTGGATACGGTAGGCTAGCGTATACAGGTCCAGTGGTTTTTGCTCCGCGAAGGCTGTTTCATCTACTATTGAACTAAATTTGGGAGTTTAGCTGAAGCAACGAAATCATCTGTGGGAAGAAACTACGAATCAAGATGCATGAGAGTGCCAATGGGAGCTTCAGATATCTTCAGTGATGCGATTTCAATTTCCGCAATGCAAGAAGTGCATTCAGACGTAAGGTCGCCCTATACTTTGCCATAGATTCGATGTATGGAAAAGTAATACTCGCATAAATCAGACTAAGCCTGCGATGTCTTCAATGTTTGAATTTCGACTGTCCCTGATTAAGATATGTTTGCCATCTTCTGCAACCCGGCCTATTTTCTACAGATCAGTTTTCAATAGAACTTGAAAGGACGACCAGAGCCTCCAACCTGGGCTAATTTCCGCTTATCTGTTGTGTTAAAGCGTGACAGAAAATGGATAAACAGGTATATAAATAAACAAAGTAACCGATAAATACACATCAGTCTTTATTATATTGTAGATGCCCTTATCACTATATGCTTTTGAATAACACGCTACAGCAGCCGACTCAGATGGTAATAGGAGATAAGTGCTCTCTCTTTTAATTCAACTGAGGAGCACAATCGCCTATTACCATAGATCATATGCGGAAAATAATCTTACATTAGCAAGCAGTAAAGCCTCATTGAATTTAAACGAATTACCCGGCTTGAATCCATGATACCGAACAAGCGTTCAGTACATCGAAGATATTGAGTTGAAGTTAAATCTGCTCCGTGAAAACGAAGACAGTAAACTGTAAGAAATAATGTCAACTACCCGTGAAAAATCATCGCTTCGTCCGCCCTTTGTTAATTAGCTTCTGAATTTGTAGTTGGTAAACAGAGAATAAACATATTGTTCGATGTATTAATAAGGTTATAAAAATAAAACTGCTTGCCAGCGTTAAGAGAATCTACAATCTCTCTATTTTTTCGATTCCAAGAAGTGTTTCAAACAAGAAGTGCATTGAGATCAAGGAACAAGGATCCCATTTTCGCCATCTTCTGCAGCCTGGTCATCAATCTCCATGAAAACGCAAGCTAATGACAAAATCTGCTACTTTGCCTATTTTTCGCCTATTTCGTTAAGAGCGTGACCCAAAACATACAAATATATAGATACATTAATATATAAACATATATTATTATTATTATTATTAAATCACACCAGACTGGCGACGCAGGAACGGAGAAACTCCATGAGGTTAACAAACCCCCACGCAACCAGCCCAGCGGGTGGAGAAAACAAAAGAATAGAAA
>LQNS02278170.1:44562179-44575962 GCA_001587735.2 Parhyale hawaiensis
CAGGCAGCTACTTGACGGGCAGAAGAGGCGGCCGAATAGTAGGTGGTCTATGCTCAGCTAAATAACACCTGCTTTTTTGCGGAAGCGAAGACGATCGCAATGACGACCCAACGGGTCACGGGCCGTCTAGTACCCTTTATCTCTCTAAAGCAGTGACTCCCGAACTTCAATTTCTTACGACCCACGGTAAACATGACATGAGACGTTTGGACCACCGCCCCGATATTAATAAGGCATCAGCGTAATATTATATACAGATTAGGTACAGTTTATTCCTGTAAATGTTTAAAGCGTCGAGCGTAAAGTAATTTGATGAAAAGAATAGAATCAGAGCAACAACTCAATAAGTCTAACTTGTAACACGTTAACCACATGAGTCAATTGTGGGAACTTCCCTGTAGCACCAGGAATTTCCAGCCCAAAATAGTGTTCAGTTCTCTGACAGCAACACACAAACGGTAGATCCGATCATAAAAAAAATTTGGTCATTTGTGTTCAAGACCCTAAAAAACAAGTGCTCAAAATTTCATGCAGATTCACTGATAACTTTTCGAGTTATGTTGCTGACAAATAAATGAAGCTTTCTTAAGTACCACCTGTGGTACATACTGTACATATACATATGGCGATAAGTGAAAGCTTGTAATTAACTAGAGCACTCTGAGAGCGCATGCCCCCGCCACGCAAGGCAACTATAAAAAAAAAAAATTAAATCGGTTCTGAAACTACGATCTCCTCATCAGCAGCACCAAAATCTGATCACTTGACCCTTTTGACAGTGTTTAATAACAACTTCCATAATCTCTTTGAAGATCCGTCCGTAACTTTTGAGTGATCTTTTGACAAACATTTTAGAAACATTAGCTAAACACACAATAGGACGGACTGATCATCGCCATAGTTTAATAAACTGTGTCGTTCAACATTTATTCTATAAGTTTCACGAAGTTCCATTATTAACTTTTCGAGTAAGGTTGCTAACACACATTTTGACAAACATTAGAGTCAACCACAAACTGATCATCACCAAAATATGATCATTCTTGCCTGTTAACCGTTCCAACAACTCATGCGAAGTTCATAAATTACCCTTCATAAATATAAAGTTATTGTGCTTACAAACGTGAAATCAAACATGGAGACCAAAAGACGGACAAACAGATCGTACTAGAAATTGGTTATTTACGCTTCGTGATATGCCTAACAACTCGTGTAAAGTTCATAAAAATCTAAGAGGCAGACAAACAGCCAAACATGCAGTTAAACGGCTCTTTGCCAAAAGTTAATCATCTGTTACTCTCAACATTCCTAGCAATTTCAGTAATTTTGTAAAGATCGGACCATAACATTTTGAGTTATCTTGGTGGACCGACAAATAGACATATTCTAAGACAACAAAACTTAACCTTGGCGTAGATAATTATTCACGTGATATTACTACTAATTACAAAGAGCAAATTTTCAAATTGAACTCATTTGAATCCATTTTTGACGAACCTCAAATTATTGATACTATAGAGCACTTAGAGAGCATACCTCCGCCAAGCTGGGCAACGTTAACAAAGAATTTCAATCCGTACCACCAATGGGATAGAAGTGGTAATACGTTGTCATAGAAGCTTTAAGTGTCACGAGCCAGTCAGGGAACAGTGCGTCAACCAACAAGTGGTCCGTAGGTTCATATGCACCCCAGTTCTACCACTGCTTTAATTAAAGGTTGGGGCATTGGCATTCATTAGGTCGATACTTCACTGTGTTGGGATGCGTTGCTGTGTCTGTTGATACGATTATTGTTAACTAGCTGTACCCGTGAAATTTTCACGGTCTACCTGCCTTTTAATTTTTATATATACCGTGTGTCCTCCTGACCCAGCAGTCCCTGCATATATATCCTCCTGACCCAGCAGTCTCTGCATAGATATATCCTCAGAACCCAGCGTCCCTGCATATATATCAATACATTACTGCGAAATTTCCACCTGAAAAGCCTCAGCAAGCCGTGAAAGTTTCACGGTCTACTTCGCTTTCCACACTTTGGGCTCCTGGTGTCCGTTAAGGGTTAAGCCTAGGAAAAATCCGTAATAATGTGAGAATGGAAACTTAATGCCCTTTTCAATGGCAAGGAAACTATTTTCCTCTTTCTGATAGTAGTAAATAGTATTCAATCAATACTATCAGCCGTCCTCGTGATTTCAGGAACTACCTACATGCGTAACAGTGTAGCTGTCAGGGGGAGAGGGGGGGATTTCCACAGCTACTCATACTGAAACCCAACAATTTAATAACATTATTCTGGTAGATATTGATGCTGCGAATTCGAATTCATGGGTTACGCGAGTCGGAAATGACTAGTTTTTGAGATACAGATTTATTAAACATAGCATTAATTATTGTCTCAAGTGCAATTGGCTAGGATACATTTAATTAAAAAGCCTAAGTTGCATGATGTTTTTATAATAAAATTTACTTAAAAATAATTAATCATCTTGGCAATGATTTTTATTTTTGCTAAAATAACAATGAAGGAAAAGTCTATACATTATACCTACACAAAATTATACTACTCCGTCCAATGAAAGAAACATATCAGGCATTGTGGCACTAGATTGCGCTGCTGCGTTCGTACGTAGTATCGTGATCGTAACTTGTAAAAATTGCACAATCAAATCCACACTTTTACCCTATTTTTATCTATTAATTTTATTATTATCATTTTTTTTTGGGGGGGGGGGGGATTGTGGGTGGCATCAGTAAAGATTGTGAACGATAAATCGATAAATTCGCAAGGTTCATAGCCAATGATGCTTTGCATTTTAATGGTTAGGAGTGTAGTACGGGCTCTGCAGATGACATCATAGCTTAGGTAAACATTTTACAGACAAATGGCGCGCGGGTTAGTATGGCGTTTTGAGTACTGATAATAATTTATTGGAAAATTTTAGGCATCTATATGTCCAAATCCAAGCGAGTGTTTCGGTGACTGTGACTATCAAATTCGTGCATCAATACCTCTTAGAATAACTAGAGTGACCACGCTGTCAATAATGACAGCGAAGAATGTGTGATGACCTGTCTTGTGTTGCTCGTAGCATCATCGCGAAGATGTTAAGGCAGAGCCTTACATGTATAGAAAAGACCTCCCTGTCTGGGTAGTTTCTCGTGTTGACAGGACATGCACTATATGGAGTCTCAGGTTATTACCTATTATATTTAGGGTAGACGGATGAGCTCCCTTCTATACATGTAAGACTCTTATTAACTTCCTCGTGTATGATTCAGTGCAAGTGCCAACTTGAATTAGGGACCATACTGTAAGCGTGCAAGGCTGAACAACACCAAGCTTTCTTTCGGTGATCAAAATGCAATGTTTTTTCTTGCCCGCAGTCGATATTGCTTCTAAAAATACGAAGCTCTGTATCCAAGATACTCGAGGGTGTCCTATAACTTGGACTCACAAAATTTTCAAGAGAAAACTTGTCCTGCTGAGAAAAGAACCTAAAATGGAGAGAATAAAAATTTGTGGCCAAGAAATCATCCTGGTCTTTACGCCCCTGTTGACCGCTGAAGAATATCGTACCATTTGCCTCGATAATTACGCAGTAAAACAGTGAAAAAAAAAAAAAAAAAAAATTAAACGGAGACGAGACAACTATTTTCTAGGGATATTTTTTGGGTAGATCACGAATATAACATCAGTTTTTTTTCTGCGACCCTCCAGTTTATGTAAACAGCAGTACCTGCATTATGTAATTGTAGTGCTCTTGAGCTGTCCTATGAACTAATTGAGTGGAAATTATCCATAGATGGATCCTTTTTCAGCATAAAAGCCGCTCTATTGCATAGTGAGAACATCAGGACTTCAGTTCCGTTTGCTATTTCGTTAAGGGCGTGAAACGAATCATATAAATAAATATATAAAATGTATAACCACACGACGGTCATTCTTAGTGTTAGATGGCCTAAAATGTTAAGGCTCGATTTGGGGCGGAGGGGGGGGGGGTCTTGCACTTACTAAAAAATTTACCCAGTGGGCTACAGCACACGTAGGCTAGTGAACAAGAAAGCGTTACTACTTACGAAATATATTTATGAAATCTCCCTTTCCTTCAATGGGCAGATGAAAAATTCGTCCACTGATTTCATATCTTCCTCGAGATAGAATTGCTGGGATGGTAACGCCAATATGCATCGTGAGGTTTTTGAAGTTGAGACTGGAATAAAAAAAGATCATTAAGCTCTAAGAAACCATAGATGAAGCATTGTATTAGATATTTAGTATTTAAAAAAATATTGGCTTTCTGCTGAATCAGCCATTGTATATACTCTAAGTAAATAAAGTGCGAATGGTCAGCAGTGCTTACTGATATTAGCATATGCCTTAAGTACTGACTTGGTCAAATATCTTATAATAAATAGAGCTGATCTCTTAGTGCTCATGCCTCCACGAAGCAACGTAGTGCAAAAAGTCAGACTGGTAAGCTGACAGACAAACAAACTGGATAGATGTATCGTTATCAAAGTTTGCGCAGGTATTCCTCGGAACCTTCTTTACAGTTTCTGTAAATTTCATTAAGACTTCTTCCTAACTTTTCCAATGATGCTGCTGACAGGCAGATAGGCAGACAATCAGAAAGGCCGACAAAGAAGCAAACCCTGGTAGAAAAACAACCTTGAAGGCGAAGGTAAGGGTTAGTGGGTCATGTCGTAGTCGTAAAATAAATCAACGTAATAGGCCAAGGAAGGTCATTTCCGATTACAGGCCGCGTCTGATACCCAATGAGATACAATTAGGTTAAATTAGATTGTACGCTAGGTTAAGTTCAGCTAAGTCAGACTTGCATTTACTTTTCAAAGCTCAGTGCAGACGAGAAGCCGTTCCGTTGCCTCGCTTCGCCAGAACGAGACGAGAAGCAAAATTGCCGCGAGTGGCGTTTCGCCCACAAATGCTCGGCCGGACTCGACGAAACAGTTGCCGGACGAGCGAACTCAGCAGGATGGGTCAAGGCCAACGTTTTCGTCGAGTTCAAGCAATGCAACTTCCAGATCATTTTTCCCTGTTAACTAAACTTGAATTTTCAAAATAAGGGCAGGTAGAGTCTGCTTTTTTCTTAAAACGTCACCTTTAATGGTTGCGATTCCATCTGCACTGTGAAAAGTATGAAAGTAATTTGTATTTAGGTTACAACGATGACAGCCAGCCCAAATGTACTGATTAAAATTTTGATTATACCCTTAAAAAATCGTACATTACACTCAGTCGCTTTGTCCTATGTATGGGGAATAAAAAGCGGGGGATAAGCGAGCAATAAAATTTGTGGAGCAATATGTTGCATTGATATTTATGCAACTCGTAAAGATTTTACCCGAAAACATTGCAACCGTAAGGACCTTTCACTGCTACATCTGAATTAAGATATGGCGACAAGCTGGATCTATCCACAGAATTCTCCGTCAAAATCAACGAAGATGTCGTTCGTCTGCGCACGGCATTATGAAGCAGACAATAAGGCAGTTTAAATTGTAATGAGATGAGATTGTCAAGGAAAAACTGATGAATTTGCCAATTTTGGTAAAATTCGACCGATGGTAGGTTTGAAACCGGAGACCACAAGCATATGCCTGTTAACAATAAACTCCGGGCTACAGAAGCGTGATAACTGACACAACTCACACAAAGCGAAGGCAACTCTACCCGCTCTGCTGGGCTTCCGGATGAAATAGCGGTGTATGCGTTCTGCGTTACATAGGTTGAATCAATCATTATGAAATACTGTATGAGGCATGAACGGATACAAGAGGAGAGGGGAAGGGGAGGGCGAAGTCCCTCTTTCTTGGCTAAGTACTGGACGTCCTCGGTATAGACCACAGATCCGTACAGGAAAGAAGCGGTTCAGATCAAGTCCGGTCGACTAAAACAGGACCTGAGGCGTGTTGCTATCAGACTGCCGCTAGTGTCACGTGTGTTACCCCACTTCCTATGCGCCTTAGGTTTGGTAACACAGACGACAACCTCAACATTTATATAACTATGAGCTGGGTAAAACTATCTTTATTTACAAACAATGCCTTTGCTTGCAGGCATGGTGATCAACTGATGTCAGAAAATGAAACGAATATCCCATGGCTGTTATATATTTGCCCTCATGAACGTTTTTCACATTTTAGTTAGAGAACAGCCAAATTAAAAATTTACCAGAAATGTTTAAAAATGAGGTTTCCGCTTAAACCGCTAAGATTGTATCGCATTTATCCCATAATTTTGAGCCAAACGGTGTTACACTTGCATCTCATAGCAACACAGTCCAGAGTCTCGCTACAACACGCCTCAATCCGTGCTTTCTGTTTACTCTGGAAGAAAACAAGAAGTTTTGAGGGAATACCGCAACAATTTTATTGATTCTCAAACTTTTATATAGGAAAGAAAAGAATATTTTATATGATGGTACATCACGGACAGGGGTTAATTTATGTAAACATAATAAACTGAGTGAGTTAGAGGGCTCATGTGGGCATAGTAAGCCTCTTGGTAGGTGGCATTAGTGCTGTAGGAAAAATGGGTCAATTCAAAACCAAAGACAAATCAGGGATCTGGAACTAAATATCTTGGGACTATTTGGAAACCTGAATAAAACAAGTTCGGTTAAAGACAAGGACTTCCTGTAGCCAATTTTAAGGCAGAGACCAAAATTTTACATGTGCTGAGTCTGCGCTGACAGAAGACTAATAATATTAGCTGTTTTAAGCTTCGACTCGCAAAACTTCGATGGAAACCCAAAAGAGAAACTATTTTTTTTGCTCTTCAGTCAGCAAGAAAATGACACTTTGCTGTCTCCACCATCGTTGTATCGTACAATATTTATTAGGGCTAGTTCACACGTTCCTCATCGTAACGCGTTCCGTCACGAAAATGAAGACGAGCAGTCAGTCAACTTTTGCTGTCGCTGTCCACACGTAGAAACGACCTTTAGTCAAATGAATGACGCGAAGCGTTCAGTTACGATCTCGTTTCTTTACATTTCGCTTATATTTCGCGTCGGTCTGAAGTCACATTTGTATCCCATGATCTTATAGCCTAAATTTGATAGGAACGGGCTATTTTAAAAATATTTATAGCCTTATAAACAGATAGAAGTGAAACCGCAGGCAGCAATACGCTTCCTATCGAATCAAAGATAGCGTCTGTGTTTATAGTAGAACATTTTCATTTCAACTAGCTGTCTTGTGTTAACCAGGAATGCAGCGATTTTGATCGTTAAAGTGACGATAAAAAAATGTCGACTTGTTCATGATCTAAAACTACTATAGAGGATAAATTAAGCATTTATAGGTTCTGTTTACTGAACTTGAATGACGCGGCCTGTTGTAAAAACGGACGTGCCTTATCTGTCAGTCGCCCGTATTTGCTGCTGCTGCTTCCATCAAATGAACGCGCGGCGTCCATCAGCTTGACTGAACGCGTTACGATGATGGACGGCTAAATACGGCCTTAGACTGCAATTGGTACGAGCTTCTTTGTCCAAGTTTTCTCTGAAACTGCCGGAAAGATTTTGGACTCAAATCATTTGTTTTAATTCTCTGTAGCTGAATGCACCTTTAACTTAGCCAGAAGACACTTAATAACCCCATTAAGGTTAAAAATTTGGGTCGAAAGTTTGTCACCTCCGCCAAGGAGGTTATATTTTCGTCGTGTCTGTTTGGCTGTCTGTCACCAAGATAACTCAAAAGTTCTGAACCGATTTGGACGAAATTTACAGGGATTGTTAGGTATGCTAGGAGGAACAGATGATTGACTTTTGGTGAAGATATGTCTATCCGTTTGTTTGTTTGTTTGTCTGCCTCAATATTTTCAATGCTATAACTCAAAAAGTTGTGGATGAATTTTTATGAAATTAAGATGGATTGTTGGGTATATAACAAAGAGTAAATGACCAGATTGTACTAATGATCCGTTTGTTCGTTCGTTTGTCACTGTTTTTAATTTTATACTTGTTAGCACAATAACTCAAAAAAACAATGAAGGGATCTTTATGAAATTTATAGGGGTTGTTAGCAATATCAAAAGACATAAATGATTAAATTGTGGTGCAGATCGGTTTGTTCGTTTGTATGTTTGACTCATGTTTGTCATAACATTTGTTAGCAGTATAACTCAAAAAGTTATGAACGGATCTTTAAGAAATTTGCACAAGAGGTTATTACTATCAAATGACACAAATGATTCGATTTTGGAGTGTATACAAAGAAAATTATGGTTTCAGAGCCAATTTGAATATTTTGCTACCGTTGCCTCGCCTGGCGGAGGTATGCGCTCTCAGAGTGTTATAGTTTCTCATGTTTCCTTTTATATACATTGGAAACACTATATATCCTCCCTCTCCCTTCTGCAGCGGAGAACACCAATGATTTCTCTCAAATTACACCAGTGTGTTAGCCAAGGATTGAAAAGTATTTTCCTGAACACTTATTTTAACATCTTTTCGCAACTACAGATTTTCTCCGAAACAACTGGACCGATTTTTCTGACTTTGGGCTCCAAACATTCTTCTTGAGTCTCAAAGCAGAGATGCATCATTGAATTTGTCCATGCAGAAAAAAATTGCACCAATCAACATTTACCGGTGCCTGGTGAGCGTTTACGGTGCCGGTGGAATTGATGCTAGCACAGAGAGTGTTCGTCGAATTCAAAGTGGCGGCAGAGATGAGAGTGACAAGGTACACTCTGGACGCCCATGCACAGCCACCTCCCCCCCCTGAAAGCAAAGTGCGCCGTGATCCTCCTGAATTTCTTGGAACCAGGGGCGACTGTCAACTCTGTCCGTTACGTTGAAACGTTGGCCGAGCTGGAGGCCGAGATTGCCCGTGTCAAAAGACCACACTACGAAGTCTTTTGAGAAATCATCTATGGCAGCACGCACAACTAAGGGCTTTTTCTCCCATTATTTCTTCAATTTTATCTTGAAAGCTTCAATATTTTGGCAAGGAGTAGAGCAGATTTCACTCTCCAAGACACACCACAAAAAATAATCAAGAGCGTTAAGATCAGGTGATGAGTTAGGCGATTCTTCTTCGCTACTCGCAGAGGGAATTCTCAGGGAAATTTCCACTTGTTTTTGTCCCTCAAGGGGTCAAGATTAACAAAAATACGTTACATATATATACGAGGACATTCTTAAAGGTGCACTGATCCCCATGGTGTAATTCTGTGTGCGGTGATCAAGTTTGGACTCTCCAACAAGATGGGGCGACCAGCTACACTGCTCGAGTAACACAGCAGCGGTGTAGTGACAACTCTCCGTCCTGGATTAGCAATGCCGAATGGACTCCCTCATCACCTATTCTTCACGCTCTTTATTATTCTTTGTGGTGACTCCTGGAGAGTGAAATCTTCTCTACTCATTGCCAAAATACTGAAGCTTTCAAGACAATTAAACAAATGCTGGGAGAAAATACCCTTAGTTCTGCGTGTTGCCATAGATGATTTCTCAATAGACTTCGTAGTGTAGTGAAGGCTCAAGAGAAACTTTTTGAATAATACGTATGTCATATTGTTCTTCCAGTATTTGCTAATCATTTTCTGTAATCAGACCATGAAAAATATTTTTTTTGTGGGATAAATCTAAGTTTTATTTTGTAACAGTATTCATGCCACACTCTGTATATAAACGTTTCCTAACAGTGTCCTAAAACTAAAAGACTGATTTCTTTCATTTTGCAATCAAAAATTGTATTTTAGCTTCATAGATTTTTAAACTTCTAGCAAGCAAAGTGTCCGAACCGGCTATTTTATATGTTATTTTTACGGAAACGTTTCTAGCCCCCCTTCCAATAAGCGGATAATTTAGTTTTACGCTTCTGCACCATTCAACTTGGGTTGAAAGATCTGATGAAAATGTTATTGCCCTGCAATGAGCCTTTACAACGTTAGACAAGCAGAAAAAGTTTCGCCTTAATGTTCTTTATCTGACCTTTCACCCGCGAAGTGCAATATTAGCTTCGCCGTGAAAAAAAAAAAAAAAACTGCCAGAGTAAAAAATGGGAATTCAACTTGATCGTTAATGCAAGCATGGGCAACTGTTATAATTATTACTAATGGACCCGTGCGTGAAAAAATTTCCTCAACGATCGATATTTTTTATTAATATAGGCCGTTGCGAAATCTTCTCTTCTTTGGCTAGCTTCATTTACTTCATTGATCCTTTGCCGTATTTCAACCTTAGGGCTTTTTCTCTCTGACTTGTCGTTTCCCCATTTTCCCGCTCACACTTAGCTCTCATTCACTTCTGTAACCTTTCTGCTTCAAGTCTTTCTTGACTGTATCGCATAGACGATTCATCTCTCTCCATGCTTTCGTAGAACGTCTTCGATCTTGAGCGTGTATTAGTCTCGTATACTACTTATATGTTCCCTGTCTTCCTTCTTGATTAGGCGTTCGTCTTCAATAGTGAGACGCAGAAAAAAATCGTAAGTAAAACACTGCATTAAACTTGAATGTAACTCCAGCTAGCTTGTATGCATGTCAGCGCTCCGTAGTCAAGATACGGTCTTGCAAACTAAAATATCTGCTTCACTGAAATTTTGAAATTTTACACTATGAAACAAAACTCGCACCTACAGAGAACGACAATGTGAGGGATGATATGCGTGGTATGGAGCTGAAGGAGTTCATGATAATGGACGGAAATACATAGAATAGCAAGATCTGCTTCAGCGACCTCCCCCCCTTTGAAGGGGACTAATACTGCTGTAGAAGAAGATGAAGAAGTGAAAGACAGTAAGCTAGAAGAAATTGTTGTCTACTGCATGCCCGTGAAAAAATCATAACCTCCAGAGCTCTTCGTTGACCATCTGCCGAATTTATACGTCGTGACCTGAAAGAAAAAGGTTATAAAACGGAGTCCAGAAGCTGCATACTTAGTGTTCCGATTTCAAGAAGTGTTTCAAGCGAGAGGTATCTTCAGATAAAGGGATAAGGATCAGCCGTGGCCATCTTCTGCAAAATGGTCATAGAGTTACAAAATCTGCAACCTAGCTTATTTTTCGCCTATCTATTTCCTTCAAAGCGGGCACCAAATAAATAAATACACGAAGCGTTTTATCATATAAGGATGAAGTAAATATCAAAATTATTCCAGCAATTTCTCATAAAAGGTTGAGAAAAGGACCACATGTTGGGGTCAAGGTTGAAACTTGAATCCACCATTTTAGCCCTAGTTTCCTAAAAATTGTAAGATATCTTTAGGAAGTTAATCCTGCTCTCTGCTGGTGATGGATAAGCTCATATATTCTTCGCAAAATATTTCTATTTCTCTAATATTGAAACACTAATTCTTTGGAAAAGTATTTTTACCAGTATTTTCAACGCTTTAACATGGCGGTGTACAAGCTTAAGTTGAAATTGGAATGCCTGCAGCTGCGAATGAAATTTTCAATTTTTTCGGCCCCAAGGTTGTTGAAATCAGTCCTATAATTTCTAGAAAAACTTTAAAAGGATGTATGATTGGATGGCTGGCTGGCGGGAAAAGGACTCTAGCCCTGTGCTGACAATAAATAAAGTTTTTGTAATCTGAACGTTTCTCTTCCCTCCAGAGGAAAGAGAAGCAGGGTTTTGCAGAAAAAAAAATACTCTGCTCAGTAATAACAGAATGCCTTGGAAAACATTTTAACCCTCTTCGTCAACCCTGGCGGGATGTGGGGGCAGCTAAGGATGTACACACAAGTAGATATAAAAATTATGGATTAAAATTGGTCCAATAGTGTTGAAGCGAGAATTTAAAAACGATTGTATAATTAAATCTGCAGACTGAAAAGGTAATTAAATTTGAAAGAGTATCGGATAAAATTTAGGAAAATAAATACTGCTTTCCGCTCCAGATGAATAAAATGCAGTGTTAAAAAAGAAATAAATGAATAAAAATAAATAAATAAATATTAATTTCAATTGGCTTAGTAAAAAGAGATCGATGTATGGGGGAGAGGACTTCTAACTCTATTTCAACCCTATCAGAATTGAAATCAGGATAATTATGCTGAACTAAAACAAATGGTCAGCTAGTTATTATTATAAAAAAAAAAAAACGGACTGGCGACGTGAGAACGGAGGAAAACTCCATAAGGTTGTAGACTTCTACGCAACCAGTGCAGTAAAAGCGGAAAGAAACAAAGAGAATTACAGATCACAGTAGAATTCTTTTTACAAAGTGTTTGAAGCTGTAAATACCAGCGCTAACAAAGGCAGAGCCATCAAGAATATATCAAATATGTACACAGGATGGAACAAATGAACGAGAGTACTGTCTTGTATGACATCGTACTGTTTTCAGTTGAGTTGCTCTAGGATCCTACCTCCACAGTTGTGTAGGATTTTCTACTCTTAGTGGAATCCAAGGTGCTCTTGGCTCTTCATGCTGCACTTTTTCTATATAAGTCTCTATGGACGAGATTTTTTTCGAACAGTGTTTGTAAATTTTTTTTGCATATTTTGCAAACCTCTCCTCACATCGTGATAGTACACATTCTTATCACGGTCATTCGTGGTAATATCTCTTTCCTAATTTTACTGGTGGTTATTTTCTCCGTACTTGTTTGTTTGTATGTATGCGATTTGAATTTTGCCGTGGTCTCCCCGAATTTTCCTCTCGTTCAGCGTGGGTGTGCTTATGGTGGGTAGTGGGAGCCGCTCGATTGGTTTCTTTCAGATTTATTTCAGGACATGCGGTATCAAAACCCGTGCCATTTCTGAATGATTCTTGGCACAACCAGAGATGAAAGAAATTGCATTCTCGGTTTGGGTTTCAACCTTGTCTGCCGTATTTCATGAACCTATTGGGCACCTCTTTGAGTGGAAAAATTGGCACCTTTTGCCTAAAGTTCCACATTTCATTTGTTTTTGGCATAGTATTTGCAGATTCTTGGTTTCTTTTCGTTTTTGGATATCAAACCTGATACCCAATAATACCACGTCATTACCCACAGGGAGAAACACACCATCCAGTATGAATGAGGGAAAGCAGGTCTCAATGTGCACGACCTAGACAGGAGCAAAGTCTTAGTCTGACTTGCATTTAATCTCATCCCCCTAGAACACCTGGATCAATTGCCTGCTGATCTCGCGGAATGAATTCTGAAACCTAGTACTAGGATTCTAGCATACATCCAACAAAGTAACACCGTCAGCGTAACGAATAAGTAAACTATGAACAATGTCAAACAAGTCCGCTGTGTTCACAATAAATAATAAATGGCCCAAAACACTACCCTATGGGACACCAGATCCAAAAACTCACTACACTTACAATCGAAAACCACACATTGGCGACTACCGGACAAGAACTGACTAATAACCGTGAAAATCGAACCACTAGCACCCATTGAGCTAAGCTTATGAATGCTAGATGATTCACGCTCTCCAAAGTAGCCTCGAATTCCAGCTGCTGCATCAACGGTAAAAGTTTCCATAGTTTTCACGTAGTTAACAAGTGAAACGTAGTACAAGCAGTGATGGGCACCGTTACATGATATCAGAGGTCGTTACCGTTACTTCAATCAAATTACCGAGGCGTTACCGTTACTCGTTACTGCTACAAAATTGCAAGGGGCGTTACCGTTACTCGTTACTGTAACGACCGTTACTTCGGTCCTCGTTACATCTGAGTTTTTATTGTATAACTAACCTGAACATAGTACAAAATTTGCTACTGTTGTAAAGTATATCAAACCAGGCCTAGCTTGAATTTTTTGCCACAGAGTTCATAACAATATTATTATAATGAAAGTAACATTCTAG
>LQNS02278170.1:44581516-44596408 GCA_001587735.2 Parhyale hawaiensis
AGGCCCCACACCTAAAACACTTCGACTCGTCGATGTGATGTAAATTTGCTACGTGCGGTCACAGCTATGTTTTATTTCAGTCCTATTGAGTCCTCCCGTTGCATTCTTTGCTTCCTGGAAGAACCAAACGACAGAGCCACGGCGATCGGCGCAAACACAGGCGAGCTGGAGCGTAGGAGCAGCAGTTGACGGTTGACCACTCAACTTGAGAGTTAATTTGTTAAGGCCCGGGTAATTGTTCAAACTGATCGATCCGTTTAATAAGTAAAGAAATGAACGACCCAACCAATTAGTTAATACGTCTTTCCTTAGACGAGGCTTGATTAAGATTTAATCGTTGATAGGAAAAAGAAGTGAACGTAATTTAAGATGCTAATTAATAAGAGGGGCCGATATATCTGAGGAAATTGACAATCGTCTGCAGACGTCCAGTCGTGAGCTTGGTGAAAAGACAAGCGTGACCTTTAAGGGCCACCTAACGTATGACGTCAACTATGGAAGAAGGGAACAGAATTAAGGGCTAAAGTAAAAATATTTACCTTCTATGAAGACAAAACTTAACAAGAGAATTGATTTAGTGGGCTTCCGCTTTCTAGTTAGCTTTTGAATATTGAATATTAAATCACTCGATTATTGAAATGAATCAAGCTAACAAACATAGGTTTTATGGTTTGTACTACTGACGGGCCTGGCATAATTTATTTCCCTGTAACCCCAAAGCATAACAGCCTCCAGTCTTGGGCTATAGCTCTTTATGAATTGTGGTGAAACGCAGCCGTGGCTCCTTGGAGCCAGTAAGCATACATCTGGAAAACAAGCCAATGCTTGTGGACTTTCCAGCAAGGGTGTGCAATCAGGGTTTCTTCATCTTTAAGAGGCCTACAAACCAACCTACCCCTCACTTCGATAATCAAGCATCGTGCCATAACTGGATACTTCAGATTTATGTCAGGCCCGCATGCCTAAGTTTGAGACTGTTTCCAGTAGGTGAGTTCTTCTGTTTGGCTTTTTAGAGCAGCATTCGATATTTAGATGTTATTGCGAAAGTATTGGCCCTTTCCAGATAGGGGATTGTTGGAGGTGCAAATCGTCACATAGGTAGGATCTTCCATCGATGGCGTCATAGCTTTTGACAATTTGTGATCGATTGAAGCGGTGCTACCTTTAGGGCTAAAAGTAAAGCCTTCTAAGATATTTTAGGAGACCTTGCAAGAAGGCCCATAGCTGCAGCAGTGCGTATAGGCTTTGCAACTTCTGCAATTGTACCTGTAGATATCACCGGACAGCAAAGGTGTTTGGTGGTTTGTCCTTAAATTTAAAACAGGATCCCATGGTAAACATGTTTTTAAAAGTGCCTAAAATTCACATGCTGGTAGACTCCGGAGAGGTAAGTTTTCAGAGAGTTAACTATACAGACGGTGGCTGTGCTGCAGTACGGGAGAGAGTGGAAAATATCTAATTTACGAACAGTAGGTTTAGTAATACCGCGATCGAATAGTCTGTCTGGAAACTATTTGCAATAATGGATTGAAAATGGTGTGGATAACCGTTATTCTTGAAGAAAGTTCGAAGAAGGTTTATTTCGTTTGAAAATGCTACGTAAGAGGAAGAGAAGTGATATGCCTTAAACAGTAAAGTTCTGATTGCATTTATTTTAAATTGGTCACAGCCGTGACTGAAGAAGTTGGTTCAGAGACCCGAAAAGGTCGACTCCCTGTAGATTCGGTCAAATTATAGTTTAGTCCATACGCTAAATTTCAATATTTTGATGCCATAGATGGGTAATAGGACACATTTCAAGACGATTTACATGAAAGATATTTGCTCGCAAATGAATAGTTTTAGAGATACTTTACTTTGAATTTCCTATTGTTTTCCTACGGTAGAAAATATCGGCGACTACGCAGGAACCTTAACTCACTGAAACTGACCTAAACCAACCTAACCTTGGCTAGGTTAGGTTAGGTTAGGTTACGTTAGGCTAGGTTTGGTCGGTTTAGGTGAGTTTAGGAAAACAATGAGAACTTCAAAGTCAGATACCTGGAAAACTGCGCATTTGCGAGCAAAACGTCTTTCATGTAAAACGTCTTAAAATGTGTCCTATTAACTATCTATGGCATAAAAACTAAACTATAATTTGACCGTAGATTCTAGTGGTCAGTGTTAAGTCTTAATTTGTGATGAGGATGTCTAAAAATGCCATGGAATTATTTCACTGGTATTCAGCACTGAACTTCATGTTGGTCTGCTTTCTATTTAAATATGGTAGAAATAGGTTTGAATCGGTTGGGTTTTGAAGATGAGAAAGGTGGATGGGCTTAAAGTTACTCGGGCATTCATCAAACCATATTGATTCGTGATGGTATAAAAAGATCTTAGCTAGCGAAGGGCCGAGCGGGGAGCTCATGGATGCGCCTTCGATTTGTTTGTATAACCTATAGTTGAAAATGAATCTTTCTTGGCCAAATTGAGAAAACGTTGGAATGTGGGTTGGTCCATCTTGTGGAATGAGTCAAATGTTATTAAAGATTTTGCTACATATAATATTTATTGTTTCATCTACGGGTACAGTGATAAACAGTAAAGTGATATTGAAACTAGATAAGTATTCAGTACAAAGTCCGCATTGACCAACATTTAGGTATATCCAGTAGAACAGGTTCACCACCTGCAAAACCTACACATTCAGCTCCCCGTTTTCATACAGAAAAAACAACCACCCCATCAACAGGAAAGACTTCTCCATCATCGACTTCACCAGCTAAATTGAACTCACAACTTTAGAATCTCTCTACATTCATAAAACTATAATCCCAGACTCAACATAATGACTTGAGCCGTTCCCCTCACTACCATCAACAACTGACGTCTCCTCTCCCCCCGACTGTACACTTCATCTGCCAACGAGTTTCCCTAACTGTCCGACAGTACCTAACCTGATGTTAGGCCCCCACAAGCTAAAAAACTCCGGTCACTGGCCTTAATTTTACATTTCCTCACGACAACGTCCCTCTATCCAGCTAGCATATTGACGTAAATTTTTTGTTTTAGACGTTTACATCATTGTTTTTAGCTCTGAAGATGGGAACCTAATCCCGAAACGTGAACGTTTTTTATGCCGACACTTTTCTTAATCTGATTAATTGGTCTTAGTTTAATATGGTGATATTGATTTCGTTGAAGTTGTAGCTATGTCTGTTTGTTGTTTGTTTGTCTGTCTGTCCACCCAAAAAGAGGCAGAAAAAGTTGAGCCATCATCACAATCTTTTTCAGACAGTTAGGTTTGTTGATTGAGATGTGAATAATACACAAAAAAAAAAAAAAAAAATCTACTGTTAGCTGGCCATTATAAGTGACGCGGTGAATTTGTTAACCCTGAATTAGCCCCTTTCAGTTCCTTCCCCCCCACCTTACCATAAGTGATGGTTTTACGCCACTAGGCGTTTTAGTTTTCTTACGCCTTCCACGGTTAGTCTAAATTCTTGCAATAATGTAACACTATCAGCTTCTGATGAAATGTTTAAATGCCATTCACGTTCACATTCGTTTGATTTGGCGCAACATGATTTTATACTAAATTTGATTAAGACAGGCCGTCGATAAAGATTTCTTGGATTCAGTTTGTCTTTATAATTTGATTTTATGCTCATCAGATATTTTATAAAATGGCATCCTCTCCATCAGATACTACAGCATGGCCATTTGTCGTATCAACTGCGGTAATTTCAGCAATACATTGCCGTTATATTCTCTATAAAGTAGTAAATGTGGGCTTTACACCGCACACAAGCTTTTTATCTAGTTCACAAAATCCAAAATGTGCTCTAGAGGGCTCTCTGCGCTTAAGCTCCTTTCACTCATGGTTATTAGATATTATGTCGTTTTTTTATCCTGCGTCATTAGTGGGGTTATGACTTTGCATATATGCAAACGTCCTAGAAATTGTACATATATATATATATATGCACAAGATGCATATATTATGCACTTGCAGGTTCAAACCTCCTACCAAGTAGGTAAATTTTTCGCGGCGCTTGACGTGATCAGTCATCATACGGTCTGCGTACTGTCGTGAATTTACTGATCTTTCCCAGCAGCAAGAGGGAGAGGGGGGGGGGATGTCGGGGCGCAGATTGGCACACGGAGCCTTCCGCCACTGGTGCCATATAGCTCAAGGCGATCTGTCGACTGCTGCCGTATGCTCCTCTGGGCCACTTGGCCTATATCTGCAATACAAACCAGTGCGTGTGGCTTTCCCAGTTGCGGGTACGATAAGGTTGACTTGACCTTTAGTTCAGTTAAAATGTTGTGATGCATTGAATTCTTGTACAGCTCTCCATCACTTAATAACACTGTGAAAGAGTCCTCTTTAGTCTACCAAATGCATTGTTTTACCGTATATTTTAAAGCAGGTTATGAGAAAATAAAGTGGCAATAGACATTTTATGGAAAGTATCAGGCAAATATATAAATTTTCCGCGACCTGGAACCTCCTTGATAACTGTCCTAACTTTATATACATATATGATCAGATAATTAATAATACTTCAGCTTTGAGTCTAGAGGCTTCTGTGAAATATCGCAGAATATCCCTTAAATTATGAACTTTATGCCGGTTGGGGTGCCACAGGATGCTCAGTCGTAGTCTGCTGCCGTCCCTCGTGTCTATGCATATCGTGGTGGAGTAAAATTACAATTTCTCCCGTTTTCCAGAAGCTGGCGCTCATTCACTTGAACAGTATACTCTATTTCGTGTGAAATATTCCAGCAAACATGGCCGCGCCACATATCTCTTTTTTTTCTTTTTGGGCGGCTGGTTTGTCCTTTCATAATAATAATAATAATAATAATAATAATAATAATAATAATAATAATAATAATAATAATAATAATAATAATAATAATAATAAACATATAATATTAAACATAGAAGAGAAAAACAAGCCGCTAAACTATTATTATCGATAATTTTTATTAAACCAACCACTTTGTTTTGGCGGCTATGTTTAGAGAAGACAAAAGGGCGAAGCCGTGTTTGCTGAAACATTTCCGAGGAAAGTTTTGATTAACATGTGTGGAGGCCTTAGCAACTATGCCGAAACTGGCGGGACAACTTCTCAAACAATCCAGAGATACGTGCAGGAATTTCATGATGCGACTGAAATTGATGGTCAATTATTCTGCAGGTATCGCAATACACAGGTGAAGTCATATAATAGAATTATTTATATGGTGTTAAAGGTCTCATAAACGTAAAAATATTTATTTTTGCACATAATAAAGTGAAGGTTGCTGACAGTTCTGGTGATATTTTTTGTATCTATGTCACATTTCAACAAAGAAATTATTAAAGATCTGTCCCGCGAAAATTCAACCCTCCTCAATTCCTAAATGCTGTTGAGAGTTTATAGTGAAACAGTACAATATGGTGATCAATACTGTACAGTATATGGTTATAAAAAAATGCTAAGTTTCTCCTTTAGGTCAAATTAATTAAAGGAATTCGCTTAACATATGTTTAAAAGAAATAAAATAAATGCATAATAATAAATGCATATTTGCATAATAAATGCATATGCACATAACAATAAATGCATATTTACATAACATAACTGCATATAATGCATAAGTATAGCTGCATATGCATATTTATAATTCCATAATGTCGCAGCCCTGGTCATCGGTATAGTAGGTATATACTTGAAGTTTAAAAATCGAAGCAGTAAGGGAGTGTACGAGTAGGCTACCTGCCCATGTTACAGTGAACAGATAGATGCTATGACATGAAAAATTGCACTAATTATACTTGAACATAGCTTCAAATGGCAAGATTTCGGTGCTTTAATTAAGACGTTGCCCCATACACCCATAGACGATGCCAAGTTCTACTGCTATATATCCGAGAGAAACAATTATTGATTTTTCATTTTCTTTTGCGCAAAACAGCGGGAATATCGATAGTTGGCTTTATTGTTCACATGATTTTTATAAGCACTTTTAAAATATTTGTTTACCTTCACGCCTTCTCTCAAAGTTTTTTAACTATTACCAAACAAATAAAATTTGCTATCCTCGCTAAAAGCACTCGATTAATTTTCGTAAGGGCCAAATAATATGCTTGGTTACACAGACCGATCTTACAGCGATATATCTCCTTTTGATGAGTTTCTTTCGTTGTTTTGGGACAGACAGGCATAGTTCGGAAAACGTGTCTTCCGAGACACAGTCCTGCCGAGAGCGATTTTTCCCCTCGAAAACTAGCTGCAGACTCAAAACAAGTCTCTATACAGAGCTGTGCGCTAGGTGACGTTTCACACTAGCGGTTGTTTCCCGTGATCAACTAGTTTCAAATTGCTACCAGAATCCTTTACAAATTTTTACGATCCTGCCTACAACACTCTGCCAACGATTTGCTTTTTTTCTGCAATGTCCATAATGACAAGATTTGATTGGCTCATTACAATGACAGTGGCCTTCAGAGATCGAGCTACTTTCTGATATTTAGCTCTGATGAAGCACGTTACAGTGCTACACTCTTCGCTGGCTGACTTCTTAGTATTTATTTCTGTACGGGAACATCAAGATAATCAATTTAGCTGAAACCTCTATCAATATTTTTCGAAACTGTCCCTTAAATTTGGCAGCATTAAGTTGGGTAATGAAATGTATTTAATTGTAACTTTTTGTATTCTTAACAGCATTTTGAATGTTCACTGAGTTATATGGAAGAAGAATCACTGCATTCTATTCAAGTTGCGGCTTTGCTTGGGATCTATTTCTTAATTTACCAAGTGCTGAATTTTTGTCCCTTGGTTTGCCCTCTACTATCTATTATAAGAATTAGCCGCAGACAATCAAATGTGAGCGAGTACGCTGTGGTCCATTTTAAGATCGTGCCTTTTGAGCCAGAATCTTCAGTGTCGTTTTGCGGTGTTTATCGTTGCCATTGGCATTAGAGAGAACCTCGACATCAGCGGGCATATTCGCTAAGATAAGATTCGTAAGCGTATGCGAGAACGGCTGCAGCGATGTGATGATGCTACCTTTCAGCTCGCCCAAGATGAGGTCTTGATTCTCGTTGAGGAAATGGTGGACAGTTTCACCTGGAAAAGACAAATAATATAGAAATTACGATTCTCTGGGTGACGGCACCAAACTGAGGAATTCACAATATCGATAAAGTAAAAGATGTTGGGATGTAGAGTATTCTTGAGTTTTTACATTAGAGTAAAAACATGGCCCAGTCTTTAGGAGGATTACATGCGCTGCAGTTGATGCACATTCTTTCATTTTGATGAATGTCAGATCCCGAACTCGTTGGTTCAGTCGGTGTTTTGTGCCCTGATGTGTTTCGGTTTAAAATTCATTTTGGGCATCAGCTTCACGTAGTGTCGCCCAGAAGACGTTTAAATCAGCTGTTAATTGCTTCTTGTTTGATTTTTTGGCAACATTTCGGGCTTCCCGGTGTTCCATAATGCTCCATTTGGGTTGCACTACCTGCCCTTGGTGGCGCAAGCGTGAAGTTTAGATAACAATGATAATTGCAATACCCGTGTATGATGATCCGACTGAAAACTACATTTTTTGGAGTATTATTGACTTCTTGGAACCTCTCATATACTTGATTAAGGGTCAACGCGTGGAATTGAAATAACCGGGTCGAAGCCAGGGCACTTATCTGAAGTTTCGATTAAGATAAGCCTCAAAAGCCCAAGTTCGCTGCCAAATCGAACGCGCCGCAAGCATAACGATTGGAGCGGCCAATATTGTCATTCTGTGAGTCAAGATAATCCAATTTACTCTTCCTGTGTAAGCTACTTTTTCGTACTATTCTTTCGACTGCTCTGCCATTAACCAAGAGTAGTATACAGTATTATGGTGCTTTGCAACTTCAAAATTCATACACATAGACATATGTAATGTGAGGGATGGAACAATATGGTAGCTATAATCGTCATCTAAGATATACATTATCCAATTACACAGTGCACTGTATGAACTAAAAAATATTTAACTAGAAAGCTTTGGTCACTTGAAACTCTTTATCAGTAGTATTGTTTCGATTCTCTTTGTAGTATGCTCATAGTTTACAAACACTATATTGCTCTTTAGTTAGGAGCACTGGGGAGTCTTCTACAACACTTTGGGTCGCATACAGGGCACTGAGAATGCACTGAATGGTACTAACCACATTGCACTTCTTGTCCTAAAGCAATGCATTTCATTTTTAATTTGTAGAATGTTGACCAATGTGTCCTGCGAGGTTGCGTCATGACAAGTGGAATACAAATCCATTTTTTTATATTCTTCTGGAGATATCTTTGACTTTCGGAGATGGTTGACTAAATTTAGTTCTCAACTGAACAATAACGTTTGCTGGGCACTGTCGCTTTACTTCAGTCTTACCGAGTATGGGATTATTGGGGAAAAGGTTATCCATCTTAGTCTTGTAATTTTCAATGGAAAAATCCAAGTCGAACTTATGCATGACCATTCGCCCGTCCTGTAATCTCAGGTGACCCAAGCCTTGCATTGCGATGCCATCTGTGAAGGAAATTAAGGATATAAGCTTCGTAAATTGGAAGTATTTGAGGGGTCACTGCACACATGAAATACTTGAAAAAATAGCAATGGGTTGAATCAATAGACTTAAGCTTATTATGGATGCTTGCGTATGCGTCGAAGCACACCATTATCGGGCACAAAGGACCCTTTATCTATTCGTTTTTAGCTGTCTCATCCATCCTCTGTGTTCAGCTAACAGAACATGGCGCATACCACAGGGTTATATAGAAAAGAAGCTTCGAAAATACTCTAAATTAGAACTCGAGTAGTAGTATGTTTTCACTTATTCGGATATGCTGTATAAAATACGAATTTTCTTGGAGTATACCGGGATATTCAGTATCGCAGAGGTATAGAAATAAAATTTATTACTAGAATATGTATTCCGGTAAAGACTTTTGATATAAAAGTTATCTAGTTATCTAGATACGCCGAAGCCATGCGGTGGGATCCAGTGACTATGAGCAGGACTGCATTCTTTATCGCTTGCAGCTTACTCACGGCGGTGCTTGAGACATTAGGAAACCAAACCGGGGCAGCGTAAAGACTGACGCTTTTGATGAGGGCCCAATAGGTCAGTAGTAAAGTCTCTTTCTGTTGTCCCCACCTTGCACCGGCCAGCGCTCCGAGAATCCGCAAGCGGGAACAGCAGAAGTGAGGTGTGGGTCAAACATCATGCCCAAGAGTTTTTGGTTGCACTCCAGGGTAAGGCCCGACGCACCCATCTTGATTGTTGAGTCCGTGCTGGATTGGTGATAGTCTGACGTAAACAATGTGGAATGGGTTTTATGGGAGACGGTCAAGGCTCTCTCATCAGCCCAGGCCTCGATTGTCGAGGTATGGCATGACAGGCTCGTCGCTGCCTCCTGAACGCGAGTAGCCGAGAATAGGACGGTAAAGTCGTCTGCGTGCGAAGAGGTGAAGTCACCAACCTTTAGAAAGTTGTTGATGTAGTAGTTAAAGAACACTCCTGCGTGTATGGGACAAAAAGGCGACCTTTTGCCCGTCCATAGGCAGCGGGTGCGGCGCCCAACGTAGGTAGGCAGAGATCCACCTAATGAGGTTATTAGGTAGGTCTGAGCGAGTGATCTTGGATAGCAGGTGGTGTTGGGAGACCATATCAATGGCTTTGGAGAAATGCACTGTTAACGCTACAGACCGAGTAGGGGGGGGCTTATATTGGCCAAATCCTAGTACAGTGTGTTGGACTAAGGGAAGAAGGGGTGCGGTAGTCGACCGCATAGAGCAGAACCCATGTGGGAGTTTGATATCTCCAAGAACTCCCAAGAAGCGGAAGGAGCAAGCACTCTAGGATCTTCACCGCCGGACAAAGCAGGGATATCGGGCGGTAGAATTTACTGTTACTGTCGGAGAGTGGTTTGCCAGGTTTAGGGATGGCGATAATGTTGGCTGCCTTCTAGACGTTCGGCAGGTTAGCACGGAGGAGGGAGAGATTGAATAGAGTGGTCAGGAACAGGAGACCGTGGGGGCCAAGATGCTTGATGTGTAGGGGTGTCAGTGCATCAGGGCCCACAGCCGAGGAGTTACTTGCAACTCGGATGGAGGCACGTACAGTACTTGCTGAGGAGTAAAGAACTCCTGGTCATGGTCCAGAGGCAGCTTACGAATTCTTCTCGTAAGAGCCCGAGATCTTCTTTTAAGATTCCGGTCCGGAAGTGGACGTGTGCCCATGAGCTAACGCGTTGATTTGAATGACGTTGGAATTCGGCCCCGAACGACCTGTCGAATGGGTAGAATTGCCTTTGCATGGCACTGCCACACAAGCAAATCTGGATTTTGGCACGTTCGAATGGGTGCCAAAATTATGCCATTGAGTCTCAACTGGTTTGAAACTTTAAATAGTAGCTTTGGCTTTGCCACATTGAATCGTGTTGCAGGTGTTGGAAAGAATCCAACCATGTTGAGCCGGTTGAAAATTCCATTTTACCTAGCAAGGTCAAGTTTTTGGAGTCTCATTGGTAACCTATTGAGAGTCAGTGCCTGAAACTCACTTCATCGTGTCGTAGCCAGCGCACCTGCGTCAAGTTTCGAACAAGTGAAGTCTTGAAGGGTTAAGTTTGGCGCCCAATTGAAAATCTATCTATAATATTAATAGCGTTTTTCCTTCGTTCGTTCCTTCGTGTGTTACGCTCTTCAATAATAGATAAAAGAAAAATGGAGCGAATAGTTTTAAGGCTCAGTAGGTGTCATCGGTCAAATAGCTTGAAAGAAAGTCGGCAAAATCTTCAAAATAAAGTCAATCAGGCAGCATTATGAAGCAAACGGGTATCATTAATCGGACGCAACAGGTAAGGTTTTTCTAATAATCCACTATATAATAAAACTTTGTTGTTGGTCGCCTGCTCCCTTGCTCAAATGTTGGTCCGTCTCTCCGTCACGCAGTTAAGAGTTTAATAGGAGAAAATTCATGTACTGAAGAACCAGTTGAGATACCATACAATTTCAGCGCTTGGAGTACCGGTGACAAATATAGCTGTGGATCTCCGGCCTCTGGATCCCCGCTTTCATTGCTGAATGATTTCGTAGTAGTTGAATCTTCAAGTTGAGCAGACGTCTTTTTATATTGAACTAGTGGACCCGTGTGTGAAAGAATTCACGCAGTAATCGATATATTTGCTCTCTTCCTTGAGTTGCCGTTTCACCATTTTCCCCCTCACGCTCATTAGCAGCTCTTATTTTCCTTCTTTAACCTTTCTGCTTCAAGTCTTTCTTGTCACTGTGCCCATAGGCGCTTCATCTCTCCATTGATAGCACGTCTTCGTCATTGCAATACTCTTGAATGCTCCTCCAATCAGCTTATATGCAATGTTAGTGCTCCATAATACCGTCGTCCATACCTAACTCTTTGCTTCACTGAAGTGTTCAAATTTCAGCCTCTGAAGCGAAATATGCACTCTCAGAGAAAGACAGCTAGATGAAATAGAAGTCTACTGCCCAGTGCGCGTGAAATACTTGAAGAGAAAGCTACATCGTCAAATCAGTACTGTATAATAATTCACGTCGAGTTTATACCGGGTGTTGCAAAAATACTGTGCCAAACTTTCACGGGTAATAGGGTTCGTTTACGAGATATTTACATGCGTAATTTGTAACAATACCTTACTTAAAACTGCAACTCAATGAAGGCCTACCTACATACAACTCCAGTTGCAAAAAAAATAGTAGAGTGGAAACTGAAAGAATATAGTGTAAAGAAATGTATTACATTAATTTTACTGCCAATTACATTAACTGTTCAAAATGTCTACCATTTATTTACTTCAGTGCAGGCGTGACACCTCCTCTGAAAGGACTGGTGAACACGAGATAACATTTGTCGATCTTCAGCGATGTTGCCTGCTGCGACTGCGATCCTGGCAACAAGATCAAATTCTGACTGCAGAGGAGTGCCGTACACCAAAGCTTTCATGTGGCCCCAGAAAAAAAAAAAAAATCCAGTGGATTGAGGTCGGGAGATCTAGCAGGCCATGTTACTGGACCATTTCTCCGATCCGGTAAAGTAATTTGTAAACACAGTGTTGCCATAACGTAGGCAACTGCTGTATTGTCAGATTCAAAGGTATAACTAGGATTAATGTAAAAAAAAAGACTTATTTACAATTTGTATGATTACCCTAAACGTTACACATGTCAATATCTCGGGAACGAACCAGTTTTGGAATTTTTGGTATTCGTAAAAAAGTGTTTGTTTTGAGTGTCCCTACCACCTGTGAAAGCTTGGCAGGTTGTTTTTTTGCAAGACCCGGTATATATAGTGGCCCGAGCTGTCATTATAAATGTCGGCAGAAATTAGCATTTCAGGAAAATACCCGCTGTCTCCTGTGCTTGTTACTGTTCAGAAGACTTCTTAAGTGAAAATTCAGCATTCTGCCTAAAAAATTGGATATATATTATGAGGCGAAGTGAAGTGACATTACCCGTAGCACCGTTTAACAATGAACATGTCCAGACACGGTCAAGCAGGCAGGCTCAGGTCCATCAGTTGGAGCGACCAAGTACGACCTCCGCATCCAAGATACCGTCTTCGGCACCTGAATTTTCTCCTATCTTATTCCCATAGAGCGCGACAGGAAAGATATAAATATATTTATAAATAAATAAATAAAAACACGACGTGAATTATTATATAGTACTGATTTACATCGCAGCTAAATTTCGACGCTGGAGGTTCAATAATCAGTTGGTATCCACAATACGGTGAGCTCTGGGCATTTCCAGTGAATTCTTCTGACTGAACTATATTTTCTTAGTGCAGTCAATTCCAAGCTGATATTCACTCTTTATCTTGCAGGGGGGATATATTGCTATCGCAAAACTCAGGGTTGCACAACTTGCGTTTCTCTAATGGATGATCAAGCCTGCAGGGATGAGACCTATACTACAGCAAAATCTCTACTGGGAACCGGAACAATAAAAAGTTAAATCATAATTTTTTTGCCGTCATTTTTGACGGCTGGGCCCTCTAGTTATTTATAAGCACCTGGGCTGTACTGTGTCAGGAAGTCCGAATCTGTATCATTGTTTGCCTTTACCGTGGGAATTCCTCCATGATGCAGATTTCTTAATCAAGTTTCTTTTCCTTGGAGATCGATGACGAGGTGACAGAAGAAGGCTAAAGTGAAATCCTTATCCCTTTATTATTTGAAAGCATTTCTTGCCACGTTGGATATTTTGGCGATTCTGTTCCCTTCTGATGGCATTCAGTAAGCAATAATTAAACCATATTGTAGAAGAAGGCTAAATTTGGAGTACTGTACTTATCGTTATTTACAATGAACTGCAGTTCTTGCTCTTCTAGCTTCTCTTGCCGTTCCCTTGGAGTCTGACATTCATTGCTTTTCTCTGCATCGAAATTATATTTTCTGTTGGTTTACGATGTAAGCATTCAGCAGAAGATCAATGAAGCGCAGAGGAACAGATTTTTTCGGAGTAGTAGACGTTTTAATTCTATCTTCAAACTTCTTGGGTGCGAAAATCTTGCTCTGCTGAAACTGTCTCGCTGTGTATTCTCGATACGCAGTGGAAATGAAATTCAGTGATGTTTCAGCGCTTACCAATTCAGGTGATTTTTTTTATTGCCATTTAAGGGCGGGAGAAGGAGTGTGCAGCAGACGAATTGAAGTGTGCTGCTCAGAAGAAGCACGTATGTCTTACGATAACTTGAGTTGGCCGTAATAGCGTTTTCCTCTATATGCATTTTAGTAACGAAAGTACAATCAATGAAGAAGTGTGATGAAGAAGAAGCCAGTCAAAGAAGAGAAGATTCCGTACCGGCCTATATTAAGTAAATATATTGATGATTATTGGGTGAATTTTTTCACGCGCAGGTCCACTATCGCTTTAAACAAAGCAGAATAATGATGGGTTATAAATCAGTACCACGGGTTCCCAAATAGTGAGAAAAATCGAATACGCCGACAAAAAATGAAATGCGTAAGATCAGGAAGGGCTAAATTACTTGTAAGCTGCGGGAACGAGAGCTTAGAAAAGGTGTTCAAATACGTAGGAGAACAATGCGAGGAGCACCGCCATGTTCCCGTCTTTATCAAGACACAAGTGCGAATTCTTTGCTGACGGAATAAATTCGTGATTAACTTTAGTGGTGAAATAAACATACTAGAAAAGGTTAGGCGAGATGTAAGGTAGACGGACTGCGTAACGAAAGACAGGAGTAAGTGACGGACGTAGGCTTAGACAGGTTGGGTTACAGTAAGTTAGAAGCACTACCTCAGGTTAAGCTGTGGTAAGCGAAAAAAATTACCAACTTTAGAACACCCACGGGTCCCGTAGACGACAGATACCTCCATAGGAGAACAACTATCTCTATATGAGGTTAACTACCCACTGGGATAACAACTACCCCCAGGATATAATACCCCTGGGAAGTTAACTATCCCTAGGAGGATAACTACCTACTGGGAGGGCAACTACCGATTTTCACTAATAAACACGATAAAATTAGATGTGCAACTAATTACAATTAAATCCAATAGCAAGCATACCGGTATCAGGAAATTTTCCAAACCCTCAAAATAAAGTTAGTAAACCATGAATGTTTTCACTGGTCCAGCTAGTATATCTATCTATCTATATTATACTAAAAGCCTGTGAACCGGTCTTGCTTGCTTGCTTGTTTATTTACTTGTGTCTTGCTTGTTTATTTACTTGTGATCTTGTTTGACACATTTTCTTCACTTTTAGATAGGGAAGAAATTCGATGGATCTACTCACTACTCTACCCTATCGTCTCTGTCATTGATTAGCCCTTTAATTCGATTGTATCTGTGATACGCACGTGGAACCTGC
>LQNS02278170.1:44600473-44629323 GCA_001587735.2 Parhyale hawaiensis
ATTACGCAGTACAACAGTGAAAAAAAAAAAAAAAAATTAAACGGAGACGAGACAACTATTTTCTAGGGATATTTTTTGGGTAGATCACGAATATAACATCAGTTTTTTTTCTGCGACCCTCCAGTTTTTTGTAAACAGCAGTACCTGCATTATGTATTTGTAGTGCTCTTGAGCTGTCCTATGAACTAAATGAGTGGAAATTATCCATAGATGGATCCTTTTTCATCATAAAAGCCGCTCTATTGCATAGTGAGAACACCAGGACTTCAGTTCCGTTTGCTATTTTGTTAAGAGCGTGAAACGAATCATATAAATAAATATATAAAATGTATAACCACATGACGTTCATTCTTAGTGTTAGATGGCCTAAAATGTTAAGGCTCGATTTGGGGCGGGGGGAAGGGTCTTAATTGTACTTACTATTAAAATTTACCCAGTGGGCTACAGCACACGTAGGCTAGTGAACAAGAAACCGTTACTACTTACGAAATATATTTATGAAATCTCCTTTTCCTTCAATGGGCAGATGAAAAATTCGTCCACTGATTTCATATCTTCCTCGAGATACCATTGCTGGGATGGTAACGCCAAGATGCATCGTGAGGTTTTTGAAGTTGAGACTGGAATAAAAAAAGATCATTATGCTCTAAGAAACCTTAGATGAAACATTGTATTAGATATTTAGTATTTAAAAAATGTTGGCTTTCTGCAGAATCAGCCATTGTATGTATATACTGTAAGTAAATAAAGTGCGAATGGTCAGCAGTGCTTACTGATATTAGCATATGCCGTAATTACTGACTTGGTCAAATATCTTATAATAACTAGAGCTGATCTCCTAGTGCTCAGGCCTCCGCCAAGCAACGTAGTGCAAAAAGTGAGACTGGTAGGCTGACAAACAAACAAACAAACAAACAAACAAACAAACAAACAAACCGAATAGATGTATCGTTATCAAAGTTTGCGCAGGTATTCCTCTGGACCTTCTTTACACTTTCTGTAAATTTCATTAAGACTTGTTCTAACTTTTCCCATGATCCTGCTGACATTCAGATAGACAATCAGAAAGACAGACAAAGAAGCAAACCCTGGTTGAAAAACATAATCTTGAAGGCGAAGGTAATTGTTAGTCGGTCATGTCGTAGTCGTAAAATAAATCAACGTAATAGGCCAAGGAAGGTCATTTCCGATTACAGGCCGCGTCTGAAACTTAATGAGATACAATTAGGTTAACTTGGTTTGTACGCAAGGGTAAGTTCAGTTAAGTCAGACTTGCATTTACTTTTCAAAGCTCAATGTAGACGAGAAGCCGTTCCGTTGCCTCGCTTCGCCAGAACGAGACGAGAAGCAAAATTGTCGCGAGTGGCGTTTCGCCCACAAATGCTCGACCGGACTCGACGAAAAAGTTGCCGGACGAGCGAACTCAGCAGGATGGGTCAAGGCCAACATTTTTCGTCGAGTTCAAGCAATGCAACTTCCAGATCATTTTTCCCTGTTAACTAAACTTGACGTTTCAAAATAAGGGTTGGTAGAATCTGCTTTTCTCTTAAAACGTCACCTTTAATGGTTGCGATTCCATCTGCACTGTGAAAAGTATGAAAGGAATTTGTATTTAGATTACAAGAATGGCAGCCAGGACAAATGTACTTATTGAAATTTTGCTTATACCCTTAAAAAATCGTACGTTGCACTCAGTCGTTTTGTCCGACGTACGGGGAATAAAAAGTGGGGGATAAACGAGCAATAAAGTTAATGAAGCAATATGTTGCATTGATATTTATGCAACTCGTAAGGATTTTCCCCGAAAACATTGCAACCGTAAGGACCTTTCACTGCTACATCTGAATTAAGATATCGCGACAAGCTGGATCTATCCACAGAATTCTCGGTCAAAATCAGCGAAGATATCGTTCGCCTGCGCAAGGCATTATGAAGCCTACAATAAGGCAGTTTTAATTGTAATGAGATGCGATTGTCGAGAAGAAACGATGTACGGTCGGAAACTGATGAATTTGCCAATTTTGGCAATATTTTGGCAAAATTCGACCGATGGTAGGTTTGAAACCGGAGACCACCAGCATATGCCTTTTAACATTAAACTCCGGGCTACAGAAGCGTAATAACTGACACAGCTCACACAAAGCGAAGGCAACTCTGCCCGCTCCGCTGGGGTTCTGGGTGCAATAGCGGTGTATGCGTTCTGCGTTACAAAGGTTGAATCAATCATTATGAAATACTGTATGAGGCATGAACGGATACAAGAGGAGAGGGGAAGGGGAGGGCGAAGTCCCTCTTTCTTGGCAAAGTACTGGACGTCCTCGGTATAGACCACAGATCCGTACAGGAAAGAAGCGGTTCAGATCAAGTCCGGTCGACTAAAACAGGACCTGAGGCGTGTTGCCATCAGACTGCCGCTAGTGTAACGTGTGTTACCCCACTTCCAATGCGCCTCAGGTTAGGTAACACAGACGACAACCTCAACATTTAGAGAACTATGAGCTGGGTAAAACTATCTTTATTTACAAACAATGCCTTTGCTTGCAGGCATGGTGATCAACTGATGTAAGAAAATGAAACGAATATCCCCTGGCCGTTCTATATTTGCCCTCATGAACGTTTTTCACATTTTAATAAAAAAAAAAAAAAACAGCCAAATGAACAATCTACCAGAAATGTCTAAAAATGAGATTTCCGCTTATACCGCTAAGATTGCGTTGCATTTATCCCATAATTTCAAGTCAAACGGTGTTACACCTGCATCTCATAGCAACACAGTCCAGAGTCTCGCTACAACACGCCTCAATTCGTGCTTTCTGATAACTCTGAAAGAAAATAAGAAATTTTGAGGGAATACCGCAACAATTTTATTGATTCTCAAATTTTTATTTAGGAAAGAAAAGAATATATTAAATGATGGTACATCACGGACAGGGTTTAATTTATGTAAAAATAATAAACTGAATGAGTTAGAGTGCTCATGTGGGCGTAGTAAGCTTCTTGGTAGGTGGCATTAGTGCTACAGGAAAAATGGGTCAATTCAAAACCAAGGATAAATCAGGGACCTGGAACTAAATATTTTGGGACTATATCGAAACCTGAATAAAATATGTTCGGTCGATGACCGGGACTTCCTGTGACCAATTTCAAGGCAGAGACCAAAATTTTACATGTGCTGAGTTTGCGCTGACCGAAGACTAATAGTATTAGCTGTTTTAAGCTTTGACTCGCAAAACTTCGATAGAAATCCAAAAGAGAAACTATTTTTTTTTTGCTATTCAGTCAGCAAGAAAATGACACTTTGCTGTCTCCACCCTCGAACTGTCGATATTTATTAGGGCTAGTTCACACGTTCCTCATCGTAACGCGTTCCGTCACGAAAATGAACACGAGCAGTCGGTCAACTTTTGCTGTCGCTGTCCACACCTAGAAACGACCTTTAGTCAAATGAATGACACCAAGCATTCAGTTACGATCTCGTTTCTTTTACATTTATGCTTATATTTCGCGTCGGTCTGAAGTCCCATTCGTATCCCATGATCTTATAACCTAATTTTGATAGGAACGGCCTATTTTCAAAATATTTATAGCCAAATAAACCGATAGAAGTGAAACCGCAGGCACCAATAGGCTTCCTATCGAATCAAAGATAGCGTCTGTGTTTATAGTACAACATTTTCATCTTAACTAGTTTTCTTGTGTTAACCGGGAATGCAGCGATTTTGATCGTTAAAGTGACGATAACAAATTGTTGACTTGTTCATGATTTAAAACTACTATAGAGGATAAATTAAGCGTTTATAGGTTCTGTTTACTGAACTTGAATGACGCGGCCCGTTGTGAAAACGGACGTGCTTTATCCGTCGTCGCCCGCATTTGCTGCTGCCGCTGCTTCCATCAAATGAACGCGCGGCGTCCATCAGCTTGACTGAACGCGTTACGATGATGGACGTGCAAATACGGCCTTAGACTGCAAATAGTACGAGCTTCTTTGTCAAAATTTTCTCTGAAACTGCCGGAATGATTTTGGACTCAAAACATTTCTTTTAATTCTTTGTAGCTGAATGCACCATCAACTTAGCCAGAAGATACTTAATTACCCCGTTAAGGTTAACAATTTGGGTCAAAAGTTTGTCCCCTCCGCCAAGGAGGTTGTTTTCGTCGTGTTTGTCGGTCTGTCTGTTTGGCTGTTTATCTGTCTGTCTGTCACCAAGATAACTCAAAAAGTTCTGAACCGATTTGGACGAAATTTACCGGAATTATTGTTAGGTATGTTATGAGGAACTGATGATTAACTTTCGGTGAAGATATATCTAGCCGTTTGTTTGTGTCTCTGCCTCAATATTTTCAATGCTATAACTCAAAAAGTTATGGATTGATTTTTCAGACATTAAGATGAGTTGTTGGGTATACACCTTTTTGCAATTGCTTTTGACCAATTTAACAACTGATTTTGACAATGTGCAATACAGCATAACCAATGTTCATTACGCCTTGACACTATTTAAAACGGATTGACAAAATCCGCTCTTTGAATGATGAACTAGCAAAACATATTGACAATTGAAGATATTTTGACAAAATGAAAATCACTTTGACGATGATAAAAATAAAATGACAAACAGAAACTGAGTTTGATAATGATTAAATTTCTCTTTGACAATCTTGAAAAATGTTGTCAATCATACAAATAGTTTGACAATTGTTAAAACATTTTGATGTCTTCTCACTTACACCTTTTTGCAATTGCTTTTGACCAATTTGCCGTAAATGTTTAACAGTCTTCATAATTTTTTGACAGAGTTTATTACATTTTGACCTATCTCACAATTTTAAGACAAAAGAACAAAACTGTTTGGCAATTTGACAAAACAGTACGCCAGAGTTTTATCGATAAAACCTTTTGACAAACTGCATTTCACTCTGACGGCGGTCATATGATTATGACAATTCTGGAAATCGTTTGGACAATGTTTAAATCTACATATAAGAAGGCGGGTGATGTAAGAGGAGGTGGAGGGTGGGGTATGAGGCTAAATGCGGGCAAGACTAAGACCATGCCCGTGTCTTGGTCACGTACAGTGAGACCTTCTTTCCCCGCAGTCATATATGATGGTGTGTCACATCCTGTGGTTGAGGACTTGGTAATCTTGGGTGTCAATTGTGATACAAAGTTGACGTTTGAGCCCCACATTCGTTCGGTTGCCTCACGAGCATCGCAGAAAATTGGTTTTATGGGACGTACTTGGAGGGTGTTTGGCTCGGTAGAGCTGCCATGTCGCTGCTTTAATTGATATGTCCTCCTTCTTCTGGAATACTGCTCCGTAGTCTGGTGTTCTGTTACCGATTGAAATCGGTGTTTGCTTGACAGAGTGGTTCGTCGATATGCGTTCATGCTGGATGGTGTTGTGCCTTGTAGTCTGGTGTATCGTCTTAGAATTGATGGGGTCTGCTTTCTATACAAGATATATAATTGCCGTAGTCATCCGCTGTTTGAGTTTCTTCCGGAGCCATCTGTTCGGATGAGGTATATCCGGCGTACTGGTGCTCTTCCCGAGTGTGCTATGGAACCGGTACGATGTCATACGGGCCAGTATTCTCGTTTATTTCTTCCATCATGTGTGGATGTTTGGAATGGTCTTGATAGCTCTGTCTTTGCTGGTGCGGGTATTGGCAGCTTTAAACTATTTGTACACAGAGCAATTCTGTGATTTCGGATCTTCTCTTTTTCTTTCTTTTTTTCTTGCTCGCTGGGCTGGTTACGTGGGGATTTGCCAACCTCATGGAGTTTCTCCGTTCCCACGTCGCCAGTCTATAGTGTATTTTAATAATATTAATAAACAGTCCGTACGGAGCCCAACCATTTCACATCGTGACAGTTAAAATCACACACAAAAACAAAAGTAGAAAAAGATATCAAGTGAATCTTCAGGGTGAATACGTTGCTTATCTCGTGTAAGGTAATGGGTATAATTCGAGGGAAATGATTGACACTTTTCGCTGCGGATTGTTGAGATAAAACTTTTACGATAAAAGTTTCCATACTTTTCACGTAGTTAACAAGTGAAACGTAGTACAAGCATATTTGGCACTTATTTGTCCCGGGTGAAATAAAATGTTTAGGTTATGTTTACAGTGCATGCAACTAGAGGAAAAATTGAAGACGACTCATTAGAACACACAATTTAAAAATTAGTCCAGTAGTTTCAGAGAAAAAGTTAAGAAGTTATATACCGACTGCGCTCAAATAAATCTGGTGCGATGCAAGATGGAATACCTTGCTCGTGAAAAAAAAAAAAAGAATTAGCTTTTTCTGCAGACGCTTTGGAAATGCACCAGCCAACTATAAAGTTTCAAGTTTTGTGGTATAGGACCGAGACTTCCCCCTCCCACCGGGTTTCAGAACCATCTGTGCTTGTTGTTTTTTTTATATCCTGGATCTGGCTCTGCAGACATATAGATGCTATATAAATATTATATTTCTCAAAAAAATTGTTATAACATTTCCTTCTTTGGAATTTGACTGAGCTGTTCAAATAAATCCCTAGTGCAACTCAGAAATAGACCTAAGAAAGACCCTTCTGCAAATTCAATGCCAGGGATATGCTCATCTCTCTGATCGCTTTGACGGAGCACTTTGTGGGTCACTATACCAATATGACCCTTTTACTGTCATTATCTCTTATGGAGTCAATTATACTAATGTAGATAAACTTACTCAAAATATTGTGTTTTAAACTTGCTCGCGCCACTGACAGTCAAATTTTCGTGGGCCGCCCTGACCACCACCGGACCTTCGGTCTGACTAAGGTTGAAGTCGCCCAGATAAAGTGGTTCCATTCGAGGAATGTTTAGTTCCGGGATGCCTGGAATAAAAGAAAATTTAGTGCTCATCTATCAAAAGAATAACAACGAGTTTGCGTTGCTCCATCTTGCTCCTAGTACCTAGTCCAATATGGTCGTGAAGAAGAATATGTTACCTCTCGCTACTTAAATATCAATACAGTCTTAATAAAGAAGACAAGACTTCGGATACATGGCAATTAAGCAATATCAGTTAGAACGCTCTTTTATAAGTCATTTGACTTTCATTTTTGCTGCTAAAAAATTTTCGAATTGGTGGCGAAAACAGTCAAGATCAGTGAAGCCCAGCTGCTCTACATTATTATTCCAGCTCCATATCTCTCATTCCGGCCATTCTTGTGACGTTCTGTACTTCACTCGCTGTGTTCAATAATCCCGCTGGAGAGCTGACAGCGAGTTGACTGTTTGCAGCTTATTATCGGCCGCGAACCAAGTGGGAGAGGTGATAATGTTTTCGTTGAAGATTTAAGTAAATATATATATGTATGTCTGTCCACCCAAAAAGTGGTCGAAGGAGTTGAGCAATCTTCATAATTTTTTGTAGGGAGTTTGGTGGGCTAACCTAGATGTGACCCATGTCAAAAACTGGGCCTAGCTGGCCATAAAAAAATGAAGCGATGAAATTTGTTCTCCAACCAAACTCCCAAAAACACGTAGAAGGAGTTGAGGTATGTCCATCATTTTTTACATTGAGTCTTGTGGGTTGCCCTCAATGTGACCCATGACAGAAAACTACGATTCGCTGGCCATAAAAAATGACGGTAATGAAATTTGCTCTCCACCGAAAAACAGGTAGAAGGAGCTGAGCTATGTCAATGATTTTTTGCAAGGAGTCTGGTGGGCTGTCCTCAATGTCACCAATGCAAAAAAGAACTAAAAATAGGATACGCTGGCGCTAAAAAAATGACGTCGATGAAATTTTCTCCCACCGCGAGTGATGGTCTATCGCCACCGAGGCGTTCTAGTTTTAAAGAGTATTCAACGGTGAATCATGCAACTTTTCGCTCCTTTAAATGCTCGAAATATATACCTCTATGTAACTCACCATCAGCTAACTCAGGCTGGATACGCTCAACAGCATCCACGATACATTCGTTCAGGCGGTCCAGGTGGTTCTTTTCGCAATTTTTCACGTAATCTCCTGGAAGAAAAATGGAACGCTTATAACACGTCAGAAATGAGAGTGGACACTAAAGTAGTTGACGAACTTCACTGAGTCAACTCTGCTGGTATAATCATTTCCAGCAATATTATGTTTCTATATTGCATGCCTAACGGGATCTATTACCGACTGACGAAGATCTACTTAATGATTCATTTAAGGCATTGTGTGGATCAGTTATACGTTATTGAACTTTAACTAACTGAAACTGGCAGCAATCACCGCTACAGTATAAACGATAACACTAGACATATGGAGTGGACGATACAACAGTTTTGAAGAAAGCAACCGCGAGTTAGCTTGGAAGTCGGACCAGGAGTTCAGAGGAGAATGGGGGGGGGGGGGGCAGATCTACTGCATGTGACTGTCATTACTCAATTTACATGCTAATAAATAAGGGTATTAAGCAACACTGCACTGATATTGCTGATGCTAAGTAGATTATCACAGTGAGCTGTCACTTGAGCGGAAGCGTGGCTGCTTTGGGTGAAGTGCGTGTTTGTGGTTCCGCATGGACATTATCTGACCGGGGGATGGTGCTTGTCGTAGTGGGGGCGCGCGCGCTCCCTGGCGGGCTCCTTACAGCCATATACGTCGCCTTTATCTACCATCTGGCTGGGCTATGGCCCTTTTCTAGTGTGAGTGCCTGTTTATTCGTCTGTGCTCATGCATTTTCATTTTCTGTCTAGGTAATGGTGTACGTCTTGGCGAACTGTGTGACTCCGGGGGGGGGGGGGTCTACAATAAATCTTTGCTCCAGAGATGATGGAGTTCTCAAGTCGCGATAATAATGCACTGGTGGCCCTAATATTTGATAATACTTACATACTTTTCCGATAACAATATTCAGACAAGCTGTAGTCTAGGACCATTCTACATTTCATGTACTGTGTATTAAGCGCTAAGCTTCTTCAAAAATTGTGAATCAGCTAGAGACCTCATAAAACCCCACAGCTTGCAGCATAACACAATCTCTCACAAGAATAAGACAGATCGTGAGCTACGGTGCCCTAGACAGCAACCTTGTATAAGCGCCTAAGAGACAATGCGGGCATCTACAAACAAATACACACTTGGTACTGTTGTCTTGATAACCTCGAATTCGCTTCCTACTGCGAGTTGGAACAATTATAGGAAAATGAATATTGAGCTGCTAATTCTCCCTACAGCTGAAAGTTCTGCAATACTCAATTTGCTCAATAACATACACCAGCAGTTCAGTGGTCGCATATGCCAAATAAATAAATTGTTCCCTTTAAAAGCTTCAGTCAAAGAGCTTAAAGTAATAAACTCTCCATTTAGTCCGTACTTCACATTAGGCAATGAAATTGTTCCTCTAGACCACCATAATTTACTAACACAGAGTGAGGACTTGTGTCATAAATCCAATATTCTCTGCTCAATAATCCCGAGTAATGAACGTGTTTGCTACAGCAGCAGTCGTCCCGAGCAATGCCGCACTGCCCTGACTTCATTACACATCTCTGCTGTTGGAATTGCAGCAACTGCATATCTCCCCAGCAAGGTTCTGGGTTATTAATGCCCTCCTCTGGGCGAAGGAGTCGCTTCTTCCCAGATCTTTCCGATTTATCCTCTCCCAGCTACGTTCTAGCCACTGTTCGGTCCCAGCGGATTAGAAGTTCCTACTGGGACGGAACGATGATCCTTCCAGTCCACTCTGAGGACTGGGTGAACAGACTGTTCAATACCTTTTCCAGTGTTATACTCGCCCCACTGATCTTTCGGTGAATGACCTCTGGTTGGACCCGCTTGGGGTTGTGCGCTTCCTCGCTTCTCTTCCTCTCTTCGACTATCTCCCCCTCCCATTGCCCAGGTCCCCTCCGGAGCCTCCTCCCAAAGTTGGCATTGACTTGGACCCTAATGATGGCAACGAACAACAACAGTAAGCTATAGTACCTACGGCCACGTCGGGTTAAAAAAATTTCAGTTGTAGAAGCGAATTCGCTTCGCGAACTAAGATATGAAGCAGTAGTAATTTTTACTGGCTAGGGGGTCCTCTTAGAAGCGGAGGGTTCTTTTTGCGAAGATGAGAATTCATGTAAAAAGTGCTCTAATCTTACTGGTGGGCGAGCGTTGCTGTCGGTTGAGATGGATCATTGGGAGATAGCTAGAGGCCCCGGAGGCTCTGGCACATAATTAAGTAGCAAATGCTGTAGGTCTGAATTTCTTACGGACTTATTATTCATTTTATAGCGTAGTAAGTTGTCAATGGACCTTACATCATTTGCACAAAGGCAATGCCAGACGTGTTAAAGTACTAGCGATGTTTCACATCTAAAATAATCATGATTATACGCCTCGGTCTTCACAAACGATTTGAAGTTGATACGAGCTATCATTTGCCAGAAAAAATACAGTACAAGTTTATAACCAGTTTTTCTCAAAGTACCTTGGCCTTTGGTAGCCATAACCTGCCCTGTTGATCTGACTTCTGTTGCTTGTCAGCTATTTGATTGCCGCCGCAACTTTTGGTATATGATGTACATTTAATAGCAACGTTGTAATTAAAAAGACCGAAATAAACCAGATGCACATATTTTTCTCTCTTCATAAACTTAGAGAATCATTATACAACGCTTTTGATGTTCCCTGGCTTGCTGCTTTCTGAGTTTTACGTTTTGGGTGTCACCCAGCCCCCTGGGGAGAATATGCAGCAGTATTTGCGGGGTTGCTTTAGGTTAAACTTGCAACGCCACGCAGGTAATAATGCAGCCTTGCGCCGTTAGCAACGACGCTCTGAAGCAAATTCTAGCTCGTGTTAGAAGGAACAAACCCTAAAATCCACAAACCGACTGTGAGGACCAAAGGAGCGACAGCGGACCTGTCGTCCACTAGGCTTCCGACAAATTGGCTACTGTTGCCAACTTCTCCCACGCCTCCCTGCCTGTGGCCGACAAGTAGCGTACCTCCTCATACAGTTTAGAATAATGCAGTAGAGGGCTGGGGCAGGTGACATCAAGCGAAGAGAAGGTTTGATGTAAATGATATCAAGCAGATGCAAAGCTAGATATCAGTGATGTACATTGTACAGTAGTACCAATGAAGGGCTTGTTCTGAGTATGTGAACGAAGAGGTTACCCGGGTTCATTTTCGCGTCTAAGGCATTAGTGAGACGATACAGGTAAACATGTGTGGTTTTTTTCGTGCATAGATAATTGCATAATTAGGACTTGTTGCCTTAATGATAGCCTGTAGTCATAAGCAAGGCTGTTTGATTTAGATCACAATTTAAAAAGAACTTCTCATCGCTTGATTTAAAAAAAATAGATTTAAATGAACTTTTCAAATTTCTTGCCACAGTTTTGTCCCTAGTTTGAAACCAAAGTTCATGAAAACACGTTGACTTCAGAAGTCCTCCAGTGTCAATTTCGTATGTCACGCAACACACAACAGTGGAAAAATGCCATATATGACGTACCATCTGGCTGCGTTTCGTCGTACTTGCTAGACTTCACGAACTACACAGACATTTTCAAAACTGTTTGGCATCAGCTACATCTTGGTTTGGTGACGTTTTTAAAACAGGAGTTGGAATAACGCTGCTTGTGTCGGACTAAAAAAAAAAATAAATAAATAAAAAATACAAAAAAAAACGTAAAATTGACTTCACTTAAGGCCGAATTCACACGTCATTCATATCAACGCGTTCACTCATCCACTCGTCCTAATGTTTTGTAGCGTCTTAGTCAGCACAATTTTGTGTGCGTTACAAAAAGTTATTAAAATTTTAACGGTCAAATCAGTTTTCTCTATAAGTGTTAGCTACTACGCAAGTTACGGAGATCTCTTCAGATTTGGAGTGGGAAGAAACAGAGAAATCAGTGCATTTTTCTGCTGTTCATAGGGCACAGTAACACATTCGGATGAGTGGATTATCGAACGCGTCGATATGGATGACTAATGAATCGTTTCCCTCGACATTCACGCCATGGCGATAATTAAATTGAATGAAATAAGTACATGTGATTAACCTGCATTTATGGTATTTTCGATTGGGCGCCAAATTCTTGTCCTCACTCGAACGTGTCATATGTGCTTTGAGATCCAGGATTAGATCTTACATAAATTAACGTCTGTTGACGAAAGCCGTGATGAGTTTTAGAGGGCTGTTGATCACAGAAGTCAAAAGCTTGGCCGCAGCTGGAAATATATGCCAGAATGACTTGGTCCTGGACATGCGCGGTCTTGGATCATTGCCTTTCGTCACGTCTGGGTGTGAAACGCTAAGGTTTATGCGTGAAGAACTTTTATCTCACTAACGCGATTCACACGTAAACTAGTCTCAAAAGCAGTCTCCGCTAAACATCTATGCCGTCAAGGAACGCTTGTTATAATATTGATCTGTATCATTGCAGCAGCAAAGCCTTATATCAATAAAGAAAGCTTATGTTTTTTCAAATGAGGTGATTGACTCAGTGAAGATATGCGCTGCAACACCGTGCAGACACAGGAGCAGTGCCAGTACAGTTTTGTTCTGCAGCCCCATCTCAGTAACTTCCTCTATGGTGCCGTTCTCTAATACCTGCTCAAAACTGGCAAATAACTGAGCGAGACAATTGCTATGTCTCAATTACAAGTACACTGACGGAAGGTAAAGAAGCTTCCTACGCAAGTCGCGTAGCACAACCGACAAAGGACGCGACGGAGATGAGCAGGCGTCAGTTGCCTCGTCTCTCTTATATCCATTATTACACGCCAAGGTTGTGATGGTCTTGGGACTGGTCCTGAGACAAGCGCAGGGCTTTTGAGGCAGAGCATGGCACCAAAAAAGTCACTGTAGATAGCTATGCAGGTAGTTTTTGCTAGCAAAGGTGAAAGATTACAGCGGGTCCGGGAGCCGGGCTTATCAAATGGTTCGGTGTTTGATTCCTGTGCGGTGCCGCAGACCGGCTGCAACATATGGGTGAGGTAGATATTTGCCTCGAGGGCCTATGAGCGTAGGGGCCTCACACTGACGCCAACCGGTCCTTCAGTGCACGTCTTAGTGGCGTGATACGGACTAATGACTCATAACTAGGGTTGTAACTTCTCATATTATACACTCATATTCTGTACAAATTATTGTATGACTGAATTCCGATTTCTTGTATAAAATATAATGCCTAGGCAGACACGTCACTGGCACGAACTATGAAAATCGAAGCTCAGTCATAAAATTGGACAGAATATGCGTACATACTTTGCAAAGTCACAACTCAAAAGTATTTTATGATAAATATCGAGTACCAGCGCTGTTGCTTTCCGTATTGCAAATTAGCGTTAATTTTGGGGGTAGAGTCAGTCTTGATCCATACCGGCAGCGGACGATCCAGCAGCGATGCAAATCTCTGCTAGTCACGTCCGCCAAGGAGGCTATGTTTTCGTTGGGTCTGTTATTCTGTCTGTCTGTCATCAAGATAACTCAGCAAGTGGTGGATGGATTTTGACGAAATTTACAGGGACTATTGGGTGTGTTAGGAGGAACAGACTGTTACATTTTGGTGGGGATCCGTCCATCCGTTTGTTTATTTGTCTGCCTCATTTTTGTTAACGCCATAACTAAAAAAATTTATGGACGGATTTTTATGAAATTTACACGAGTAAATGCCTATATTTTTGGAATGATCCGCTTGTTCGCTCGTTAGTTTGTCACTTTTTTTAATTTTATGCTTGTTAGCACAAACACTCAAAAAAATTATGAATGGATCTTTATGAAACTGATAAGAGTTATTAACTATGTTAAAAGATATACAGCAAATGATTAAATTTTGGTGCAGATCGGTTGACCCGTTTGTGAGTTTGATTCATGTTTGTTAGCAACATGACTCAAAAAATTATCAGCGGATCTTCAAAAAAAAAAAAAAAAATTACTAAAGCTGTTAACACTGTTGAAGGGCACAAATGATCTGATTTTGGCGCTGAAACCAAGAAAATCACCATGGTCTTACAACCAACTTGAATTTTTCGTGACCGTTGCCTTGCTTGGTGGAGGTATGCGCTCTCAAAGTGCTCTAGTCGAAACCCCATAGAAACTCTACTGCAATTTATTTGTCAGAATCAGTATAAAGCACATTATGGTCGAAAAATAAAATCAAAATGACAAAGGGTCACTCAAGCTTATTATACTTCTAGGACCTAAACAAAGGAGTCACATGCATCACAGACAGTGAAGCGACAAAAGAGAATACTACAAAAATACAGCGCACCTTCTTGTAAATGGTCAATAAAAAATGCCAGGCCTGAATAGTATATTTACATTCAATCTCAACTAATTGGAGCAAGAGAAGATAAATTAAATACTGTGGTGAACTGAGTTCTTAAAGATATTTTTCGTAGGTATGTGTAGTCTTTGGCCTAAGTAATTCCTCGTCAGTGTCATTGATTTGCTCCATTAATTGGAATATTGTACCCTGCTGTCCAACGTTGAGTCGGGTGGAAGGCAAAATAAGTTTTGTCCTTTTCACTGCGTAACTATGTTGGGAAACGAGTTGGAAGTAAAGAAATAGTGCAAAGAAGTAAGGCACAAATAAACTAATAAAAAGTTCACAGACGTTCAGTATAATATTAAATAAATAGTGCCAACAGTAGCATAGATACTCTTAAATATGTACTTCTGCCTAAAAATGGGAAATTATTTCTAAATTTCAAGAAGCTAAAGAACTGCAGCCACACTGCAGCTGAGGTAGCAGCCTCTTTTGTCCTATTGAGAAAGTGCGAGGATCCATACTGTAACATCTGCACTCGAGGATTCAACAAAAGTTATCACTAGTTCACTACCACTTCAGTTGCAAACTCAACAAGCATCACATGCTTTACCTCGGATTTCGTTTTAAAAATGAGAAGAGACAAGTGACATCTGTTCGAATCGGAAGCGCAGCACAGTGTTCTCTTGGAGACCGAACAAACAGGTAAAAACGATTGTTCAGTCAAATTAGGGTGTATCGCAATCACACCGAAACCGGGCTACCGCGTCCTGAAAAAACGTTACCGAAACCCGAAAAGGGGTTGTGAGAGCCCCATCTAGTGACAAACAGAGTAAGCTTATTTATATTAAAATTCCGTTTTAATCAAAATTTTGTACATAAAAGTTTCAAGTAACTGACGTGATTTACTTATTTTGGTCTTGGGAGCTTATTTCTTTCGTATTTGAATGAATTCAGTGTTCCTTTTATTGAAAATAGATGTTTGTGCTCGGTAACCTGCATCGCCGAAGCTCGCGTCGCAGTCAACATTTGAGCTATGATTGTGATACGAGTTGAGACTGGCTAGGTCACCGGTGTAGCACCGGTAACCGAGAAATGCTGATTGCGACACACCCCAGACTAACACCAACTGCTGAGATACGCCGTGCCCAGCGCATGCACATAACCGTTGCAGTGGCTAAAATCAAATGTATGTCTGCTACTCACTTCGAAAGCATCGTTCTTTAAAGCTACGGCCTTGGGATAAAATTACTTCAAGTGACACAGTAAACGGGAACATAAATAAATCATTAAAAATAAGCAATCATCGATAATATTATGTTGCCAGTGGTTCCACCCATCTGTTCATAGGTCCATACATTCAACCATCCGTCTGAAGCTCAGAGGAAATATATATATAGGAGCGTACGCCTCCGCTGTCCGCTAATTCCATTCAAGCCCCGTAGTGTAATTTCTGCACTTGGCTGGTGATGTCAGCGAGTGGGAGGTGACATCAAGCTAGCTAATGCTGTTTTTCAACTGTCTAACTGCACATAGTTTCTACGCGTAGTGGAGACGCATTAACATTCCATATCCAATGGAGTGGATAAGCTTCCGTCCCCTCTTGAAATTTATAATTCTTGTTTGACTACATTTTCTGCGGGCAGCTTATGCTCAATAAGTGGCTGATGTGGTACAGGCCATTTAATTGCATCAGAAAATTGGCTGTCAGTCAGTCGTTCAGCCAGTGTGGCCACCAAAGTTAGGGTATTGAGGGTTTGTAAGCCTTTTTTGTAAAGCACCGCACTTACAAAAGGATCATTAATACAAGTTACCGCATAATAGAATAGTTTATTTATTCTTCAGACACAGTTACAATTTTAAAAGATTCTATATTTCGTAATATGCTTTAGTCTGTCTAAGCAATGAAATTTTTAATTATAATCGACATAGCTATGCTGGCAACCTTCATCTTGTTCACTTCAATAAAGCAATGACTCGCTAATTACAAATCAGAGAAGGATTCGACCATTAAACTCTGATGTAAACATGGAGCTAACAACGCTAAAATTCTCAATCTAACGCTAAAAGGCCAAATCAATGATTTATAGGGGCTAAATTCTAGGATTTAAGACAATCGCTTATACTATTAAAATATCAAACTCTTTCAAAGTCTACAATTATTATATTTTAATTTCAATTTCGTTCACTAACTTAGAGTGCTTTTGAAACGTTCTTAATTCGATGTACGTTCAGATATTTACATTCAATATGAGTATTAATTTAATAACTGGGCAATGGGCTGAACGGAAGCTACCTACTTTCTCAGAGAAACAATCGAACGTGGTTACACTATAAACTGTTACAATTAACAAAAGCTTTAGTTTATGTAAATCACTTAATTAAATATACCACTGGTCGCCAAACTAAGTCGAAGACAATCACGAAGATTAGCGACTCCAAGCTCCAGTATACAGCCAGCTTCACTTCGGCAAACGCGTGTCCGACTGTCCGTGGCAGCGCTGTAGGCCGGCCGAAGTATAAAATGGCCACATCAACACCCGAGCAACAGCTGAAATTAATGTTAAAATGTTTACTCTCTGTGTACTAACAGACGTTGAAGCTGCAAGCAATAATCGTATTATTTTATTTAATGCATAAGCAATATCAACCATAGCCGCTGGGTATCAATTTCTTGCTAAAGTTAAAACTCTTCAGGACTGTAAATTAAATTTCATAATATTTTCAGAAATTTCACTTCTAATGTTATAATTGTTTTCATTTAAATCCGTAAGTTTTAAGTCGGGACGTGAGCACTGAGAATTTTGTTTTACTATCTTGCTCACCTCTCAATCTCAAGGAATAAGAAGGGGAAGGGAGGCTAATCAGCAACACCAGGCAGCATCGAGGGAAGGGGATCAAGATGGCTGCCCGTACAGTTCACAGCGTACTGGAATTCACAAATTAAATTTATAGACGCCGTACACACTATCTCAACACTGGGGCACACCACAATGAGATAAAGAATCAATTAAAGTCTCCAGCTTTCTTTCACTTTATACTAACCTCTTACAAGTGCCAAAGAGTGGAGACGGAAGAGATTGCAGTCTCATTTGCTGAAGAGATGAGAAATCTATACTTTGCACATCCTTGATAGTTATTGGAAAAGTATAAGTCATAGGAAAAGTGACGATTCCTCAACAGAAATCAATTAATCGGCATGGGCTCTAGAGTCAATCACAGCGTCATAAAATCGCATAAGTAATCGACAACTGGATTGGCAAGCAGCCTAAATTTTTAAATGTAACGGATGTGCGAAGGTTAGTCCAAATTACAAGGGAAATTAATTACCAAGTTCGGTCAGAAGGGCGGACTAACAGGTAGTTGAAAAGAATATAGCAGCAAGGTATAAGGAAAGTAAATTGTAGATCGCACACCAAACTTCCACCGTCGAACAGCGTACCACCACTTTCTGCGCTTGCTACGCCGGGATGGAGCGCCGACACTCCAATCGCAGCTTCCAGTTCCAGTTCCATTAGCAGGGTGATGTGCAACAGGGCATGAGCAAACCCGCAACATCATATCTTTGGATCGATATACCTGCATAGCTCTAAATAATATATGTTTTGCCACCATAGGGTGACCGGTCACAGCAAACACACGAGAGCAAAAGCTACTCTGGTCTCTCCACAATATAAGACACTGCAATTCAACTCTGTAGCTCCCCAGACCCAGACACCCCCAGTGCAGGACAGCCAGACCAGGGAGGCATCCACACTAGCGATAGATACCAATTAATCCCTACATAACAAACTAGGCTACAAATATCTAAACCACGCTAGTTCTCACTGTGGAGTCCTAGTAAGTCAGGAACTCCTTGAACAGTGCTAAACTCATCTACCAACAATATCCACTTCTCTTTTATCCCACACTCTTGCCAGGTACTCCTTGACTTACTCAATCATCCTCACACTTGCCGCTTCATCACATCCAGGCATGCGAGTCAACCATTCCAGGCCCGTTCTCTCGTAAACCACACCTTCTTGTGCACCTCACTCTTCCAGGACCACTTGCATCATCAACTCCCGTTCCTGTGAATATGCTGCACAGTCCAAGATTAAATGCTCTACACTTTCATTCTCACCCCAGTTACACATTTGGTACACGCGACTTCCTATTTCATTCCATCAATACGTGCGAGCATTCACACCGAGAGCCTGAGACCGTGCTTGGAACAGATGGTCGCCACCTCTACTTCCATCATATCAACATTCATACTAAGGACATTCTTTAAATCCTGTACCGACCTAGAGTTGACTTTTCTTCCATACCTCCTCGCCATTTATCTAGTCCGTATGTATGCACTCGCCTATCAATATACTCCACTCCAGACCTTCCCCTACTTCCACAAGCACTCGCCATTCATCTCTAGCCAGGCCCACCTAACGCCCACCTAACGCGCAGGCCACAAACATCAACTGTACGTCTACACACTCTTTCCCATTTGCTCTTGCGGACATTCCATTGGTGCACCTTCCTAGCCCACCTTCCACTATCCATACGTTCCAGTCGTACTTTATAGTGGAGTATACATACCCTTCATCATGCGTTCCTTAAAATGTGCTCCGTCCCATATCCCTTCTGAGTGCCGCTGTTGCTCTCCACCTTGGTGCACTGAGAGCTGCCCTAGCAACCTTTGTTTGCATCACTTCTAGCTTGCTGATATCACTCTCATTCCATGGCACAACAGCCATACCATACATCACACTTGGTGCAGCTACCACTTTCCAGATCTCTCTCAGAAATTCATACTTGCAAACCCTTACGCGGGCCGTACTACACAGTCGCCCCAATCATTCATTTGCCTTGTTTACTTTCTCATGTTTAGTTCTGTCACACCCGAGCTCATCCACCCATACACCTAGATATTTGTGGTCTCTCGTTCGCCCTATGTCCTGGCCCCCAAGTTGTCATACCCTATTTTCATCATCTGCTGCTGAGTTTATTACTAGTACTTTGCTGTTCTCAGCGCTAAATTTAACATGGAAATCCCTACCATAACCACTAACCGTATCAAGTATCTGTTGTAATTCTTCTCCACTTTCACTCAGAAACCCTGCATCCTCGGCATACAAGAGCAAACACAGTCGCTGGTCATCAGCAACATTCACTCCCAGTCCCCTCCTCCTCAACCTAGCAGCCAATTCCTCGGTATATAGGCTGAACAGAGCTGGTGACAGCACACATCAGGACTTGCCGAACCTATCAAACACACCCTCTGGCGGATTTTGGCTTGAACCATAAAATTAAATGTTTTCAGAACCGTAACACTGTTGAGTCATTCACTGCTCCATATGGAGACTTAAGCATTAAATTGTCAATTCTTAGATACGCTATTGTGATCTATTTTAATTCTTTTGAGAATAAAGAAATTTCTCCTCTAGCGATTAGCACTTAATCGATAGAAATAAGGTAGTCCAGAAGTTGGCAGCAAACCAATCGACTTAACCCTCCGATGCCACGCCGGCTGCCGTCCTCCCCGCCAACCAATCTACGCTGTCCACACAGCAGGCGCGGAGTGTTGCCGAGCCCAAGAGCTTCTCTCCAACTTGGACGACTCACGTGAAAGTTACTCCTGAGCTGCGGGAAGAAATTGTTAAGCTCAGGTCCCCAGGAATGACTCTTTCGGCCATATCAAGAGAGGTAAGCCGATCCAAGAGCGTTGTTTCTCGTGCTGTGAAGCTCTATGATGAAAAGAAACAGCTGGAATCACCGGTATCTGCAGGCCGGACTCGAAAAACCATCGTACGAGTTGATAGGATTATGAAACGCTATGCCCAGAAGGATCCTTTCGAAACTCCAGCGGGAATTTCCAGAAAGCTGAAGGCCAATAACAACATAGAATTGTCTCGCTATACAGTTTTTCGTCCCCTCAATGCATGTTGGTTAAAGGCACGCAGTCTTGCCACTAAACCACTTATCGGTAAGAAGAATAAGAAAGCAAGGCTTGAATATGCGGAAAGGCACATCATTTGGAGAGATGAAGATTGGGAAAGAGTGCATTTCAGCGACGAAAGTAAATTTAATTTGGTTGGATCTGATGGTAGACGGTTTGTTAGACGTGNGTAAGAAGAATAAGAAAGCAAGGCTTGAATATGCGGAAAGGCACATCATTTGGAGAGATGAAGATTGGGAAAGAGTGCATTTCAGCGACGAAAGTAAATTTAATTTGGTTGGATCTGATGGTAGACGGTTTGTTAGACGTGCAACAGGTGACAGGCTGAACCCGAAATGTGTCAAAACATCTGTAAAGCATGGAAGAGGTAGCGTAATGGTGTGGGGCATGTTTTCATCTGAAGGAGTTGGACCGTTGGTGGCCATTGAAGAAACTGTCAATGCTGTGTATCTCAATCTTGTACAGCAATATGTTATCCCATCTCTACGATCATCACCAAACCAGCCAGCAATTTTTCTGTTGGACAATGCCCCGTGCCATACTGCAAAGAGAGTGAAGGAATATCGAAGTCATGAAGACTGTGGCCTGCGCAGAGCCCGGACCTTAATCCTATTAAAAATTTATGAAAAATTGTAGGTGACAATGTAAGAGGACGACAACCATCAACAGTAAAGGATCTGTGGACTAAAATTGAAGAGGAATGGAAAAAAAAATAACTCCAGAGTTTTGTAAGAAACTTGTGATGTCGTGTAATCGTCGCTGTGCTAAAGTTATTGCAAATAAAGGTTTTAGTACTCCATACTAATTATTCTAAGCCTAAAATTGACCAATGTTCCATGTTATTTGTTTGTAAAATTGTATTTAGAGACGATCGTTCTCTTATATTGCACTGTTCAATTTTTGTTATTGTTTGTTAGATTGCTCTAATGTTTTAAATATAGTTATGTTTGTCCTGATATTTTGTAGAAATATGTTAAATACTTTCCTTAGAGCCCCATCAAAAGATTCATAACCTACTCTACTTGGTTAACCTTTATTTTCAAACAATGAAAATCGTTCTTTTATTTTGCCCGCTAGTGTATATTTCAGTTAGATATAAAAAATCGTGTGTTAAAGGAAAATGAAACAGAAAATGGGAAATCTGTCTCTATGTATAACTTTCTCATGAATGTCTCTAGGATTCCAAAACTGTCTTTGTTTTTTCCTAGCACGAACACTTATTGACGTGCATTCTTTTGAAATAAAAAAAATTAATAAATATATACGTATATATTTCCCATTATCTCAAAAACTAAGGCCTAAATCAAAAAAGTTGTATCGCAAAATGTTTTTCTTTTCCACAATTACATATACTGAGCTAGTTTCGAAGCAATCGGTTTACAATAAAAACAGTTAAAAAAATCTTGAGCAGCACAATGCTGCTCACTGGAGTTATTTTCCGTAGTATGATCAGAATTTACTGCAAGGACAAATTGCTCCCAATGAATGTTTCTTTTTCAGCCACAATATCGTATTGACTGTTCCGTGGACCGAGTTGGGCGGACCCTGATGCGCTTCCAAGTGAATGAAATGCTCGATATTGCTTGGGGCAGTGTAAGAGGCCCAGTGATCGCTCGGCAGACGCAGTATGCTTTTGCTATGCAGTCAGAGACTGCAAAACTTACCAGGGCAGAAAATTCCGTTTAGCTGATGAGCTCCTTCTGTACTTACTTTCTCTCACTCCAAAGCGTTTGAGGTATGCGTTAGTTGTCATTGATTGGCGCGTCACAGTTAAGTTACGCGAAACCCGTTGGTCCTAATTTCTTGAAAACTTCTGATGCTAGTTCTGAAGAGTTGATTCTGTCGTATGACATGGTGTTGCAGGTATTAGCAATAAGCTTATCACGCTTGAAACAGCTGAAAATTATTAATTTGCTGAGACACATCTAGTTTTAGACGTTTGAAGGTATTTGATTGGCGGTGAACTCCCGAAAGCCAAAAATAATGGAGAAGAGCGAACCCTTCTGTCAGAAATATTGGATAAATCAAGCCCAGCCAACTGATGATAGTTACGTTTCCACCGATGAATTTACGACATGCGTAGTAGAAGATTCGCTTTCATGTGCATTCTGTGGTAGCGGTACTGTAAATTCGTTAAGGTTTGAAACGGAACTCTTCTACGGGTGTCTTCCTACACCATCGCGTTATCTCTAGAAGATAAATGGAGGCAACAGTACACTTACAAAAGAAGACGAAATTGTAGCAATAGACACAAACAATTTCGAATGTTGTTATAGTGAGAATCTGTGAGAAAATTGAGCGCATTTTTTTGGAAATTATTTTCTAGGAAGGTGGCAACACTGAGTGTTGTCACTTTGTGGAATTTTTTCCTAGATTTGTGGGAAAAACAGGCCTCTGTGGGAGGGTGTGCAACAGAACTTTTTCGAGCCAGTATTTATGGGAAAATCTGTGGGATATATACTTACATGTCTATGGATATTTTTGAGAATAACGACTTTTCAAGTGGTTATGTCAAGTTTTATTACTAGGTATTATATTATTTCTCATGACTAATTCCTAATTGCCACACGAAGCGGTCAAACTGCAGAGAATTTCACTGACTCGCGTTTGTTGTCCACTTACACAAGTAAAAGACCGCCCAAGGACCTTCACTGAGCAGAATTTTGATGTAGGTACGTGTTTCACAGAGGAAGATTTTGATGCACTTTCGTGTTCCACGGTTAAGTTGGGGTGGCATCGCTGAAGACACTGAAGTTGAAGATCTTATTTCGACAAAGAGGAAGTGAGAAACAATAAAAGCTTCGTAGTTTTGTTACACGTGCAAACCGAAGGCGGTTTCATACTACATAATTTTATTTATTCTCCTTATATCGGAGCCCTGCAACTGATGATTCTCTGTATGACTATTAACTGACGGCGATAGCCTCAATTCTGAGCACGGATCCTTAGTCAGCGTTTGTTTTTGTGGGATATGTCAAAGCACAGCACAGTGACTGGTAGGGATCTGTATCACCGACTGATTGTCATGGTTTGGCTGCATTGGACTTTTACACCTTGTCTAGTTGTGTGCAGCTAGATCATGGGTCCATACATTTGCTGGTAATTGTCTGGACCTCGTCATGACTGATGTTCCGGCCTTGATGACGGGGTTAGTTGCCTCCCCTATAGGCACTACAGACAACTTGTTGTGTCCTTGGACCTGAACCATGTTGTTCCTGTGGTAGATACCAGGAGAGTGGTGTTCTTTGAGAGCTGAGCTAACTGGGAGGCTATTGCTAAAGCAGTAAGGGCGTTACCTTGGCGCCAGATTGTTCTCAGTGAGGATGCTATCTCTGAGCTTAACTGTGTTTATCTTGGCGAGGTTTGTCTCTAAGAGGACTATTCTTGTGAGGTCTCGGGATAAACCGTGGTTTGACGACCAGTGTCAGTTAGTTTTCGAAGCAAAACAAGCGGTTTATCGGGCATGGCGGCGTGCGCGGAGCCGCACTTTGTGCCAAACTTATGTTGATCGTGGGGTCGAGGTTAAGAGTGCATATGATGAAGCAGCATTGTGAGGGGGCATCGTGAGTGAGGGGCAGCGTTCCCAAGAGTCCCTTCTGAGCATTGACCAACCACATCGTTGGTGGAGTGAGCTAAAGGGTTTCAGTATTCGGTGCTGAACCTTCGTTGCCGCCCCTTGTTGGTCTCGATAGAGGTATCATTACTGATCCCTTGGCTAGGGCGGAGTTCTTGTTGGCATACTTTGGAGGGATGCAGACCAAAGATGTGTTCTCATATCCTCATGGTTGTCCCCTTGAACCTCGTTTAACCTCTTTAGAGTTCAGAACTCGTGCAATCAAGATGCTGCTTAGGGCTTTGGGACTCGGTGGGCAAGCTTCCTCCGTTTTATAAGCAGCCTCCGGGCGTTGTTCCTTAATGCTATCGCCCAGTCTCTGAATAGGGATTTGCCACGCATTAGTGCATGGTGCGCGGTCTGGAGTATGAAGTTGAATGCCAGTAAGACCGAATCTATGATTATCAGTCGGTCTGGGACACTTGTACCGCAGCATCCACATCTGGATATAGATGACACTTTGCTGCAGGAGCCTAGCTCCTTGAAGATTCTTGGTGTTGTCTTTGATAAGAAGCTTACTTTTGAGCCGCATATTAGGCGACTGGTGTCACGTGCTTACAGTAAGATTGGACTCCTGCGTAAGGTAAATTCTGTGTTTGGTGACAGTGAGGATGTCCGCAGATGTTTTTATGGTTTTTTGCTGCCTGTGTTGGAGTATTGCTCACCGGTCTGGGCTTCAGCTGGCGGACTGTCACATCTGTTGCGCCGACTGGTTATGTAGCCAGCAGTCTGTGCGCGAATAATTATCGGGTGAGCCTGTCCCACAGGAGAAAAAGTTGCCGAACTCTGTATGTTTTATAAGATGTACAATAATGAGCGGCATTGGTTGTATTCCTCTGTCCCTGCCCTCAAGGTCTTTAAGAGAGAAACACGTGCTGCGGTCGGCACGCACTCTTTCACGTTTGAGGATGTTAGATGTCGGACTAATCAGTTAGGTCGGTGCTTCATGGTCTGGTCGGTTTAGGTTTGGAATTTATTGCCGGTATGTAGTTTCGGTCGTATCGGCCTGCAGGCGTTTAAGTCAACTGTTAATGGCTTTCTGCTGGATTTTCTTTAGCAGCGTTTTGGGCTTCTCGGTGTTGCGTTGCTAAGTGCTTCATTTGGGTCGTATTAACTGTCCGAGGAAGCTCGAGCCTGAAGTTTTAATAGTAATAATAATGATAATATTAACAACTAGAGCACTCTGAGAGCGCATACCTCCGCCAAGTGAGCCAACGGTAGCAAAAATTCAAACTGGCTCTGAAACCATAATTTTCTTTGCATAAACTCCAAAATCTAATCATTTGTGCCTTTNTTTTTTGAAGATCCGTTCATAACTTTTTGAGTTATACTGTTAACAAACGTTATGACAAATATGAGTCAAACATACAAACGAACTAACTGATCTGCACCAAAATTTGATCATTTATGTCGTTTATCATTACTAACAGCTCCTATAAATTTCATAAAGATCCATTCACTATTTTTTGAGTTATTGTGCTAACAAGCATAAAATTAAAAACAGTAACAAACGAACGAATGAACAAACGGTCCATTACTAAAATTTGGTCATCTACTCTTTGTTATATACCTAACAACTCATGTCAATTTCATCAAAATTCATCCATAACTTTTTGAGTTATGGCATCGAGAAAAATGACGCAGACAAACAAACAGACAAACGGATGGACATATCTTCACGAAAAGTTAATCATCTGTTCCTCCTAACATACCTAACAATCCCTGTAAATTTCATCCAGATCGGTTCATAACTTTTTGAGTTATCTTGGTGACAGATAGACAAACACACAAACACGACGAAAACATAACCTTCTTGGCGGAGGTAATAATAATAATAAAATGTCTTCAAACTCATTCAATCTGAAAATAAAAGATATTAGTTCTAAAATTAGCTCAAACAGTTTGCCAGCAATGTTGCACCGCCATAGCTACAAGAAAGTTCGTTCTTATCCGTGCAGTACCTACTGGAGCAGTTGATCAGAGAACCTTTTGCGCAGAGCAGCATTTTATGCTTCAGTTGTGGATTGCAGATTACTTCGTTATCTGTGGTGGCCCCTGCGAGAGTTAATCCGCACCTTTTTTTTGCAGCTCAATATTTCATTTTGTCTTTATTTTCTTAATTTATTTTTATTGTATTTTTAACATCAAGCAGCTACAGTATTGATAACAGTAGTAATACCATTCATTGTTATAGAAGAATACTCGAATTGCAGATCTATTTCATAGAGCTGGAGTATTAAATTGAAATTATATAACATAGTGAGAAAATTGCAAATATAATGAAGTTTTGAATCCCTTCAGGAATTAATACAATTCTTGGTTAATTTCTACCCTTCATTCAAATAAGTAGTTTTTCTGTATAGTTTCCGTAGTTACTCTATTGATAATGACAAGCGAATAATCATAGGAATTTGTTTGCAGTGCAGTGAATAGTTGTCCGATGGATGACAGTCGGTTGTAGCATTCCTGCTGCCTAATCTGAGCAGTGGATGAAGATCCACTTCCACAGGAAGAGTCACCTTGAAGTTATTTATGGGCCTTTTGTATTTCAATATTAACAGGAACTAGGACAAAGGGCATAACCGCGGATGATGTGAGGATTTAAACAGTAGTAGTAAGCTGTGCTTTGTGGGGAGTTTTATGGGGTGCAAAGTTACTTATAGTTTAACAGCCACCAACTTTATAGTTGTTTTCCCACTTTCTATGAATGACTTTATAAGTGTTCTAGGCAGGAGAGTGAGAACAGAATTCTTTTTTTCTATATAGTAGTGAACTTTTGAGGATTTAAATTCGCATTGTTCGGCCCTCGTGAGCCAGTAGATCCCAGGTAGCAAGATTTATCGACCTTATTATTGGGTCAATATTCAATTTCAATATTGATTGGATATTAAAAAACAATATTGGAGCAATACTCAATTTTTGGAAAATTGGTTGACATTGGAAAATAATATCAACCCAATAAGAATACCATTACTGACCCAATATTAAGTAAGTATTGTGTAATTATTGACTTGATATTGAGGTGTCCCCTTAACTGACATTGGCTCAATGCTCAATCTCTGATAGCAGATTGATATTGGTAAATTATTTTACCCCAGTAATAGTATCATCATTAACCCAATATCAGATAATTATTGTGCCACTATTGACTTGATATTGAGGTGTTCCCTGAAACAATATTGGCTCAATACTCAATTTATAATATCACGTTGATACTAAGGAAGTGTTCAGAAAGAAAAACTATGCATAATTCTAATATCTATATTATCTGAAGCGTACCAATATCTACAAAACAGTGCCTGTAAACTGCATGCACAATTTACTTAAAAACTACAAACAACAACTCAGTTATTAATAATAGAACCTGCAGAGTGATCAAAGAATGAGGCGGTTTAAATTCAAATCTTAACTGTTAAGTAGATGACACGGTGATCATCTTCGAACACGCATGCAAAAGTTTTTTCACATTGATACACAGAAAGTCGGAGTCGGAAAATCTTGAGGGTCTGTGGTCGGAGTCGGAAATTCTGGAGAACCAGGAGTCTGAGTCGGACCTTGAACCATCCGACTCCACAACCCTGGTGCTGATAATGCAAAATATAATTGTGAATGTATACTACTTACAAACCACTATCTTTAGCTTAATATGTGTGTATAGCCTATATATTGATAGAGCAGAGGAGGGAGAAAGTTTCATATGTCAAGCCGAGTACTGGGATTCATCACCAGAAATTTGAATAGAAGTGCAGGGACATCATCGTTCCCTTGTACAAGGCCTTAGTGCGGCCACACTTAAAATTTGCTGTTAAATTCTGGTCACCACATCTGTGTAAAGATATCGTTAACATGGAAAGAGTCCAACGCAGGGCTACAAAATTGATACATCAGCTGCGAAATTAGCCACATGAATGTTGCCGAAAAGAACTGGGTCTGATCTCTCTCGAGCAAAGACGACTCAGGGGACAACTAATAGAAACGTTCAAGCATTTGAATGGCTTCAATGACGTACCTTCAACGGGACTCTTTGAAAGAGACCTCAATGATCGCGAGCGAAACAACGGTCAAAAACTCGAAGAACGACCTTGAGTCAGCAGTTCTTTCCGTTCGCAAACTCTTAACGGCCAAAGCTTCCGAGGCCAGCTTAATCAGTCTTTTTCTCTCTCCCGCTCCAACTACACAGTTTGACATCTCCAAGCTCCGCATATCAGCGGCTCATGATCGAGCTTGCGTGCATTCATGATCGTCTCTTCGGCAGGGATTCTTTCCTCTTTTTTCTATTTTCTCCAGTCCTCTATATCCTACTAACATAATGGCAATAGCTTATAGAGGGCCGGGGCGTAAGTTCCAGTGTCTCTGTGGGAATGGGCCTATTGGTTCGTCTACTGCTGCCTATCTAATTTAATGTTTACATCAAATATCTACTTATTGAACTAAAGCTAATATCATAAAACATATACACGATAGTCGACAAATTTGATAAAAAATCTTGACGTTTCGGAAAAGATCAGATTCCCACCATCAGAAAGTCGCATAAAAAGCTAGATATAGAGGAATGACTAAAACGAAATTTTATTCTGTATGAGCTAAGGACAGTGTTTGCCTGGAGAAAACCAAAAGGCAAATGACCGCAGCGCGCAACGGGGGTCCCTATAAAAGTGACGGACGGCATGTGAAGTAGAGGGAAGCGGGCAAGCACAGTCGGAGGCAAAAGTGTCAATCATGGATCGTGACGAGTGGTACGGCTGAAGACATTAAGTTGAGACTAGGTTTGACTTTATGAATGTATAGTGATCCGAGAGTTCTGAGTTCTATTGGATTAGAATAAGCTATTATAGAGAAGTCTTTCCTGCTAATGGGATGGTTGTTTTGCTCTGCATGGAAACGGGGAGCTGAATGAGCAGGTTTTGCTACCGGTAAGCCAGTTCTACTTGATATACCCAAATGTTGGTCAACGCAGGCTTTGAAATGCTGTCCAGTGCTGCCGTAGTACAGAGCTGAGCAGCTCGTGCAAGAAAAGACGTAAACAACACTGGACCGGAGGTTTGTGGGAGGTTTATCTTTGAATTTAAAATAGGA
>LQNS02278170.1:44638906-44651456 GCA_001587735.2 Parhyale hawaiensis
AGGATGGAAGGAGAGCTGAAGGACCTAAACGTGCCATCTGCACGGATGCATCTGGAGTTGGAGTAATTTCCTCCTCATCCGTGTCAAGCGAATTGGTGATAATTGTGCCGTCATTTCCCTTAGGATCCCCAGCCTTTATTCCACTAAGGGATGATATCTGAGGATTACCGAGAGCGGCCACAGGGACATTCATAGCCGTTTGCTCCATTGCTGGCAAATCGGCTGGGAGAGGGTGAAAGGGGGCTGGAGGGCAAGGCTGCTCAATAATGGTCTTAGGTCGTGTGCGCAAGCCTTCTTCGAAAGCAGCTGTCTCGGAAGCCGCTGCAGCGATCAGCATTTCTCCGAGTACATGGTGTCCAGCACCATTCAAGTTAACCCCATCGGGTAAAAATAATCTCCAATCGTCATCAAACGAAGGAAGTAGGCCAATACCAGCAGGATCAGTGGAAATTCCACAGTTGATTACGGTCTTAACTTTCTAAGTTTCTAAAATGTAGCAGACTTGCGCTTCGCTGTTACAACTTACGTTAGTTCAACCTAATGCAGCTCTCCGAGCCTGGCACGATGGCCATCGCCGATTGTACGATGGCGATGGTGTGCAAAAATCCATCGGAGATAGTGACGGTCCGATGGAAATCGTATCAAACAATCGGCGATGGCCATTTTCTCCATCGGCGATGGTGTTATGAAGAAGAAATGGCCCGATGAAATGACTGAACATGCCATCGGCGATGGCATATGATGGGCATCGTCATCGGTTGTACTTCCGATGCCGATGAAATGAGGATATAACTACCGAAAAACAGCCTTACAATTTTGCAACATTCATATTTTTAGTATCATTAAACCAAAGAGGGCGTTACAAAGTTTATTTTAATACATTTCCCAAATCTAACAATGTCAATTAATAACCTGTGCCATACATTTCGCACTTTTTATCAGCTAGAAAAAGTATTACTTGTTTCAAAATCGCACACAGGCCGAGGTTATATGAGATGCTGCTTTCATTCGATGTTGTTGAGCTCATATATTTGCATTTTTTAAGATGTGTTAAGGCGATGGTCCATCGCCGATTGTGACGCCCTACGATGGCCATCGCCGACGGTTATTTCATCGTAGGTCATCGCCGATGAAAATAGGCAAATATTGGTTCCGATGCCGATGGAGCGATGGTATTGCCATCGCCATCGTAAGAATTCTTGCGATGGCCATCGTACCATCGATTGTGCCCTCGTAGCATCGTAACACAATCGGAGATGCCGACCTCCGGTAGCACTTCTAACGTAACCCACTCCGTCCAAGTTAACGCCCATCACTTGGCTCTGACGAACCTGTCGAGATCAACAAGTCTATCTCTACTTTCACGTGCATCGCTTAAGCTAACGCCATTCACGAATAATAATGCTCGATATGTGTCTTAAGCATGTACAACTTATTCCTCATTTGACCTAACGGATTTCGTCATATGTAACACTACTCATCTAACGTAACGCACATCATCCAACCTAACGTACCACTTCTAACACTGCTTTATCAAACCTATGCTTATATAAAATAACACTTCTCATCCAACCTAATGCTATTCATCCACTGTAACGCTTATCATACAAGCTAAGGCTCGTCATCCAACCTAACACTCCTAATCCAACCTAACGCTCCTCGTCCTACCTAACGCTCCTCATCCAACCCAACCTTCCTTATCTAACGCTAAGCTATCTAACCTAACGCCCCAGATTGAAACTAACTCTCCTCACCTAAAACGATTCTTAATCTAATCTAATGTTCCCCATCTGACCTCACGCTTCTGTTTCAATTCTTTAGTGTACTCGACGTAAAGAGAAATCGGTATTCAAGTTACGACGCTTCTAAGGTGTCCGTTTCGTCATGACTCCTGAACATTGTTTTGCCAGCAGGTTCCGCCAACTTGTTTGTGCTTGAATAAGTGGCTGATGTGATGGGGCATTCCGCTGAACAGTGCCTCTTATACATAAAGTGACTTGGTACGGGAATTCAGATCGTCATGAACCTGCCTCAGAGGGCGCCGCGGAAAGGTCACCGAACTCAGGTTTATCTCCCATTAAAGCTTCAACACTCAAATTTCTTCCGATCTAATAGCAAAGATTGTGTGCGCGGTGCCATACAAACAAGTGAACAATTAAAGAAGCAAGCAAAACAAAACAAACACGCAAGATTATCAGATTTTCATTATCATACAGATAGAAAAATGTTATGCTTTGATATTTTACCTGGAGGGGATCCGTAATACTCAATAAAGCGCCTGAACAGCATAATCTTAATGTCTGGATTTCCCAAACAGCTAGTTATACTGGCTCCATGTACTGACCACCAGCCAGTATTCTACTCATAGCAACAAATAAAGCTGAGTATCTGTTAGGGTATGCACCATTTTTAATCTTTTATGAGATTGTTCTCCGTAAAACTTCAAATTTAGACATGCTAACTTTAAAAAGTCATAATAGTACCGCAACTGCAACTCATGTAAACAAACGAAGGACTGATTCAAGAGACAAAGATCATCAATGAATATTGTCTGTGAATTGTACGTAAGTGAAAATTACCTTCACGTGAGAACCGGGCAAGACTACGTTTCGAAATACATACATACATGTTACAGAGATAACCATACCTCCCAGCAATGCTTGATGAACTTTGTTATGTAGTTGAGACATGCAAAATCTTACGGTCGAAGTTAAGGTTCATATTGTAACTGTTTCTGCTCTATATCAATTTCATGAGTAATAGTGGTATTCTACCGTCAGTCTTCATTGCCATTTACAGCATAAAAGGTATTAAAGCAGCTGTATTTCCGGAACAATTTTTATTGTTACACCCACCATGGACGTTTTCTTGATAGAGTTTGTCTTTTTGTCAGTCACCAATGAGGAACAGATGATTCACTTTTGGTGAAGATCCGTTCAACCATTTGTTTTTGTGCGTGTGCTTTTTTTTTTCTGCCTCTTTTTCTTGGCAGCAAAACTCAAACTGTTATGTATTGATATTCATGAAATTTTTAAAAACTGTTAGAGTAGGCTACTAGGAAAAGTTATCAAATATTTGTTGGCGATGATCTGTTTGTTCGTTTGTCCATCTGTTCCAATATTCGTTTTTATGTTTCTCATTAATAACTCGAAAGGTTATGAAGAGATCTCTATAAAATTAGTAGGAATTTTTGGAAGTGTTGATAGGAGCATATAAGAAAGTTTTGGGAAATGATCAAGTTTGTCCATTTGAGTATTGACTGTATGTTTATCGTAATGCTTGTCAGGATATAACTCAAAAAACCGTATGAACAGATCTTCAAGAAAATTTTACAGAAGCTCTGAGGAATGCTGAGTGGCCCAAATAACCAAATTTTAGCGATGATCATAAATAGACACCCTGGTTTCGGGGTAATTTGATTATTTTTGTCAACACTGCGTTGCTTAGCGCGTATGTATGCGCTCTCAGAGTGTTTCTCTAGTTCAAAATGATCTGATTTTTACACATAAGATATTCATGTTTTAATTACCTCCGCCAAGGAGGTTATGTTTTCGTCGTGTTTGTCTGGCTCTTTGTCTGTCTGTCTGTCACCAAGATAACTCAAAAAGTTATGAACCGATTTGGATGAAATTTACATGGATTGTTAGGTATGTAAGGAGAAACAAATGATTAACTTTTGGTAAAGATATGTCCATCCGTTTGTTTGTTTGTATGCCTCATTTTTCTCGATGCCATAACTCAAAAATTTATGAATGGATTTTGATGAAATTAACAAGAGTTGTTGAGTATATAACAAAGAGTATATGACCAAATTTTGGTAGTGATCCCTTTGTTCGTTCGTTTGTCAGTGTTTTTAATTTATGTTTGTTAGCACAATAACTCAAAAAATAAAGAATGGATCTGTATGAAATTTATAGGGGTGGTTAGTAATGTTAAAAGACATAAATGATCAAATTTTGGTGCAGATCGGTTTGTTCGTTTGTATGTTTGACTTATGTTTGTCATAACGTTTGTTATCAGTATAACTCAAAAAGTTATGAACTGATCTTCAAGAAAATTGAACAAGCTGTTATTAATATGAAAAAGCAGAAATGATTAGATTTTGGAGTTTATCTAAAGAAAATTATGGTTTCAGAACCAATTATAATTTTTTCCTACCGTTGCCTCACTTGGCGGAGGTATGCACTCTCAGAGTGCTCTAGTTTTACAGTTTTTTTTACTTATTTTTCAAGATAAGTGTCAAACATTTAAAATGTGAATAGTAAGTTAGAGCACAGGTATGTTGTAACTTTAAAAACAACTAGAGAAATAGAAAACGGAAGAATTTCCCAAGTTTTGGCAACATTTGCTTAGCGCACGGGGTTCTGCAGTTACCCACAGATTATGCAACATCAATCTCTAGTCAACATGGGCAAGAAATGCGTTTGAAAATTGAAGAAAAGATCTAAGTGACCTCGTTATTGGCTTCTGGTAAGACAACACTCGAAGTTTCCAAGGAATTTCAGCGTGATCACCGAACAATTAAGGCTTATACAATTGAAGGTAGAGTCAACAGGAAAGCTCCGGATAGAGCCTCTACGAGGAAATTGACTGCTCGGGATATGCGACATTTGAAGGTTTCTATCGATAGAAAACAACTTTCTACAAGTAAGGCGATATTTGAAAACGCTGTGGTCCCAATACTAAGCAGAAAGACAAGCTGTGAGGTTCTGCAGAGGCTAGGGAAAGTAAAAAAGGCAATTAAATGACCACTTCTAACACATGGGCTTTAGGAAAACATGAAAACTGATTTCCTCAATGTCCTACTCACTGACGAATGCAGAGCCACTCGTGATGATCCAGATGGATGGGCGTCTTGATGGGTCCTCCATGACCGACCTCAACAGACACGGCTTCAGCGTCAACAAGGTAGTGGAGGTGTAATGTTTTGGGTCGGGATAGTAGGTGAAACCCTTATTGGTCCATTTGAGCCGCATATTTGGTGATTGACGTCACGTGCTTCGAGTAAGACTGGGACTTTGCGTGAGGTGAATTCTGTGTTTGGTGACACTGAGGTTGTCCGCAGATGCTTCTATGCTTTTTTGCAACCTGTGTTGGAATATTGTTCACCGGGCAGGGCTTCAGCTGCTGACAGTGACTTGCGTTTGTTGGACCGACTTGTTAGTTCAGCCAGTAGGCTGTGCGCTGCTAATAATTTAGTGAACCTGTCCCTTGGAAGGAAAGGGTTGCCGAACTCTGTATGTAATAAATAGAAATCGACTTATATAAAACTTTACCGTTGAGAGGCATTGGTTGTATTCGTCTGTGAGGTTCGGACTGGAGATTTTACCCGAACCGGAGAATATTTGAAGTATTGTCTCTTGGACAATGTATTTATAATAAGTTTGTTCAGAATTCGATGCTTCTAAAATCGTAGAATCATGGTAAATGGTACCATCGCCTCTATGACGGCACCTGTAGGTTGTCATAGGTAACTTGGCGTGTAGCGGTTTAAACAACTAGCTGACGCGGTAATTAACCCGGCTGCTGCAGCTTATCATCAAGATCCCAATAAGAAGTAATCACGATTGGTTCGGGAGGAACAGGAGTTGTTTATGACTTGTGCAATAAATCTGCATTAACCACATTTCTATCTGTTCTGCTAAATCCGTTAGTTACGTATCCTCTAATATATTCTTTATTGCCAACGGAAGCAAACGGGTTAATGTGCACGAAAGATAACCTCGGCACCTCAGTTATTGATGGATTTACCATTTTAACATTTATTGTTAATGAATGTCAAGTTGACGTATCTTACTGGAATTTAGCAAGTTAAATGTAGTGACAATTGGCTTCAATCACATTTATTCGATCAGACTTTTGTATATTAGAGCAACAATTACCGTAGGAATTTCGTCGAACTCCTTGAAGCTTCCTTGTTCGCATTTCTTAGACAAAGCCAGTTCTGATAAATAAGTTTTTAAAAAGATAAACAGGGCTGCTTCTCAGTATGCAGCAAATATTCGCACCCGTATTGATATGTCACTTTTTCAAAATTATAGTCAGTTAAATGATTACTTTTCGTATAACATTAGCTTACAACAGAAAATTCACAACGATTTTCTCACATTGGCGCCAATGTGAGGTTCGGACTGGGGATTTTACCCGAACCGGAGAATATTTGAAGTATTGTCTCTTGGACAATGTATTTATAATAAGTTTGTTTAGAATTCGATGCTTCTAAACTCGTAGAATCATAGTAAATGGTACCATCGCCTCTATCGCGGCACCTGTAGGTTAATTGTCGTAGGTAACTTGGAAATATAGATACGGTATACTCGATGATGGGTTCGGTGTTCTACCGTCAGAATCTATGTGATAATCGGTAAGAATGGAAGGATATAAACACCAGGAATACTCTTGTAGTTGATATTCACTAAACAGGAACAAGCAATAAGTCCAGGAGTCTATAATCTTGCGATAAATACCAATCTTAGTATATCAATCGAAGCAGAGTTCTGAGAGTGCAAGTGTGCTACCCATAATGGCTCGTAACGGTCAGGTGGAGGTGTGACTTGATGTATTTCTGAATATGATCTGACACCAGCTCTAGCTACGCAACGGCTTATATAGGTTTGAGGGTGCAGTGCATCAAGCGCGCACATCTGTCCCTGCACTTAAGGTGTTTAGAAGAGCAACACGTGCTGCGGTCGGTACGATGGACGATGTTAGATGTCGAACTAATCAGTTCGGCCGGTGCTTCGTACCCTGCTCTGTTGGGGTTTGGAATTCTTTGCCGGCATCGGCTTTCAGTCGTGTTGGCCTGCAGGCGTTCAAGACAGCTGTTAATGGCTTTTGTTAATCAAATGTTAGAGATATCAGAACATGAAATAGTGAATTAGTAGTTTAGACCAATAGTATCATGAAAAGGAAATTTCTAGTGACAGAAAGAGGGTTTTTATTGTTCTTGAGCGAGGTTCACCACTATAATACTCACTATTCTTATCTGAGAACCCTGATAAGAAAGCGCTCTCTGTCAGATTTCACAGTTTTTTTGGGCGTCAATGAATTGATTAGAAATAAAAAAAGAAACACTACAACAGCTAATGTCTCTTTATTTCCTCCATTGCATAGATTTTTCAGCCGAGGAGGCTCTTCAGCCCAATGGTGCAGGATGGAGACAGCTTTTTTACAAGACTTTCCAAACTGTTGGCTCTATTTTCTGCTCCTTACCATTAATTTTTCTAACACTCTGAGGTTACAATATCTATGCCACTCAGCGGTCCATTATGACAATGAAGATTTCGATATCAAGTAAATATTATTTACCAGAAGTTAGAGTATGCTCTTATTTCCGTTACAGTGTGGCAAAGTTGGTAAACCCAGGACTTGACGTCCACTCTATCAGATTTGGACGTTTCGCGGACATGCTTGTTAGCAGCACATCTGGGCACTGAAAGGCATCGATTTAAATATGACAGCAAAGGAACTCGAAACTGCAGCTGCCTACAAACTAGGTGATCTCATTGATGTTCTCATTATTGACGGAGAAAGCTTCATTTACAATGAAAGCACAACTCTAGCTATATACTGGGATATTACCTACGACAACCTGATGCTCTGCATCAGTTCAACAGCCCCAACGCTTCTTTGACTTTGCTGGCTAGCAGAAGAGCTTAGAATGTTGAGCCTTGTTTTATGGACAACTGCAGATGGTATCACAACGAATTCATGTGCCCGGGATATCAAAGATTCGGAACAGATTCCAGAGCACTGTGCTAACTCAAGCTTTGTTTACGAGAGAGCGAAATGTCTGTATCATCCTCCGGAGTTTCCGCCATTATTTGCAGCAGTGCAAAAGGTAACTGGGGGATATCATACGGAGTTACGGACACAGGTGACTCACTGTCTCTAAAGACAGTTAGCTACCAGCTCGATCAGTACGAAGTTCGTCCATTGAACCATACTTTAGTTTCAGATGAAGACGATTGTTTGCAGAAATGCTTGACAGAAAGAGTTCCACGTATAAGAGACTGTCTTCCTCTGACAAAATATACTCTTTTTAAGCCAATGAGAGACATTTGTTTGAGCTTGGAATCGGTAATTATTGTAAAGTAACAAAATGTGACGTTCACTGCCAAATCAAAGGTCGATATTGGGAATTAAGAGACAGATCGAGAACCGACTGAGAGTTATGTTCTGCCGTCCTCTTCTCTCAGCGGATCTCCTTCAAAAATCTTCGAGGAGGTGAGCTTTTACCCTTTCACCGATTTACTGGTTGATTTTGGTGGAAACAAGTAGTGTATATTGGGACGAGATAGTTGTTTTTGAGGGTAGGTTCCCCTCGCGCCGGCGGGTCATCGCGCCGCCCCTTCCGGTTTTCCAGGCGCCGCCCACTCCGGTTAGCGCCCCCCCCCCCCCTGACCCCCGCTAAACCGGTAGTGCATTGGTCGGCATAAACCGGAAGCTCACGCGCGAGGGGAGCCGCGAGGGTAGGTTACCCTCAAAAACAACTATCTCGTCCCATTATACACTACTGAAACTTGGGCTTTCTGAGTGGAACTTTTATTCCATCGCTGGTGGTTCCTCTCCTAGCTCTTTAAAAAAAATGTCAGCGCTTCGCAGGCACTTGCACCCAGAAGTTTTTAAAAACTGTTACTTGGACAATGCTGATTTTTGCGTGTTCATTTTACAGCGAAAATGTCATTCGTAATTACGTTGAACAAAGCGACCTGACGGTGTTCAGCGAGGTGATGTCTCCTCAGACCGACCAAGTCTGCCAAGGATCATTCGTTAATAGAATGGGGCGCCGCGTGATTAACTGCTCGATATTTTGGTTGCCTGATCCCTCCTGCTTCTAAATACGGGTGCATCGCCGAGTGTGTGTATAGCTAACTGAAAGAGAAAGGTACCCACAATCCCTCATTCGAAGTCTTCGACTTGCCAGTTTGTAAAGTAGCCTCAGGTATGTGCCAGTTCCGTAAGACCTACTTTCCGTAAGTTGTATTGTGCTGAATTCGATAGAAGAAACACTAACGGAGTTTTGCGAAACGCTTAACAATACCTGTAAGACTGGATTATCTAGCATACCACCTGTTCACTTTGAACATAAACGTATTAGCCCCATGCGACTGCTGGGCCCTCCGTGTGGCCTGCTGGGGCTATATACAGGACTATCTATGCTGGCTGGGATGTCTAGATGGTGTCTTCCAGACTTGCTTGTCGGATGTCGGCAACGAACTTCTCAAACTTTCCATCCTTCCTTGAAATTATCATACTTCCTCTCGCTTTTTCATGTCACCATCTCCGTATGTTAGTTTCTAACTGGTGAATACTTCATTAGGCATCTGCACCACGTATCTAGCCATTCGCGTGATGTAGCGAGTGATGACCTTCCCTACATTTTTGTGCGTCCTGCTATTAAAAATCAACATTTTAAAAACCATAAATCAACTTGAAAGTGCTGTTGCTGCGAAACTTGACATGCAAATTTTATCCTGGCTTGAATATGAAAACTGTCATGCTTAAGGAACAACTTACGGGAACTAACGAAGGTTTGTGCGCTACCTGCATAGCTGACATCCCGATGTCTTCGTTTTACTCAACCTTAGATAAAAGCATTGGCGCCCTTTTAGAACTACACAACAGCGTCGCCAGAACATTTGATACGATATTCGTACTTCACTTAAGAGACCGTCAAATAATACTGGACGGTAAGCACGAACTAATGGAACAAATGATGTATGAGTTTTCCTTAGTGCTTGATAGTTTATGTTATTTCGGAGAATCTGAGGAAAAGTTAGATTGGGCGGCGAATTGTTACCTCCCGCGTCTCCGAAGTTCCAACAAGCTGACAGGTTTTGAGCGAAATGTAGATTTTGTAGACGTAAAATATCTGCACAAAATATATAATGGTCATCATTGTACAAAATGCGTTGACAACTGCCGAGAAAAACATTCTCAAATATGTACTTCCCTGCTGCGAGTGGTGGAAGCAAGATAAAATCCCGGAGTCGCATCCGTATATATTTTCAGAATTTCAATAAAAGTTCATTCGAAACTTGTTATATACTTCCCTACGTTCGCCAATACCGAACACTAAACTAAGACTGATGACTATACCTGGGCTCAGTTCATTGGAGATGTATTGCTGGTTTCACATATGGATTTTCAGCTTTTTAAGATTCTGGACACTCATATCTCTAATGATGGCAACACTTGTATCTACTGTAGAATGATGACAACACTTATATCTACTGTAGAATGATGGCAACACTTGTATCTACTGTAGAATGATGACAACACTTATATCTACTGTAGAATGATGGCAACACTTATATCTACTGTAGAATGATGGCAACACTTATATCTACTGTAGAATGATGGCAACACTTATATCTACTGTAGAATGATGGAAACACTTATATCTACTGTAGAATGATGACAACACTCGTAGCCACTGTAGAATGATGCAACACTCTTATCTACTATAGAATGATGGCAACACTCGTAGCCACTGTAGAATGATGCAAGACTCGTATCTACTGTATAATGATGGCAACAATCGTATCTGCTGTAGAATGATAGCAACACTTGTATCTACTGTAAAATGATGGCAACACTTGTATCTGCTGTAGAATGATGGCAACACTTGTATCTACTGTAGAATGATGGCAAAACTCGTATCTACCGTAGAATGATGGCAACATTTAAGCCGAAGAGTCGCCCACTCATTCCATGAAAGGAGGTGGAAGTCGAAAGAATGGTACAGTGTAGTGTATGACGGTAAGATACTGCAGTGTTTGATTTTCTAGTTATAAAGTTTTGGCCGCCATATACTACTTAAGAAAAAATTCATTTAAAAAAAATTGAATGCGTGCGGAAAAAAAAAGAAATGTAGTGATTGAGCTATGAGTCGTCTATACATTAATGTAACTATTTGTTTTCTGCCAGCAAGTCGGCACTTAATGTGAGGTATCTATATTATAATTTTGCTTGAAGCTCCGTCTGTCCGCACGTCCCTGTGTCTGAACGTAACGTTCTTCAGTATAAGGCAGGGGAACGTCGATTTGCGAATAGCTCTACTTTTCTCTGGGAGGATGCTCGATAGTATCTGTTTTTTTTTCGCTGGGGAACGTCGATTTGCGAATAGCTCTACTTTTCTCTGGGAGGATGCTCGATAGTATCTGTTTTTTTCGCTTGCTCTTAAAGAAAGTTTCAGTTAGTTTCGAAACAAACCCATGAAGTTCCTTTTACACGTATCATACCTAAATACCGTACCGATTTCCAGATCTTGAAATATTCACGTTTCTGAGGTCGCATAACGATCGAAATATGGGAAAATTCGTATCTAGAAAACGGTGCAGCGGGCCGTTCCGTAAGCTTCATTCTAAAGCATTTTTGAAGGGGAAGTGCAATGTTTAAAGAAATTAAGCTGACAGAAAAGGGGGCTTTCGGCGACATGAATCAAATATCGAAAAAAGGCTGAGTCTGCTGTATTTTTCTTTTGTGGAAATGCTGTCGCACATATATGGTGCAGTATAAAGTAGCCACGGGTCCCGCTGTTGACTTGAAATCATCAAATTCTTGGATCAAAAATGGAAATGTTAAAAATGCGAAAGCCTAAATAATGATATCTTTAGACGAAGAGAAACAAAGGTTAGCGAAGGCGTGTAAATTTAGAAGAAAGTAATGAGAAAAGTACCTCTGAGGAGTGAGAGAACTATATTAATTGTTATGCTGTCTTTATGCCTATATCATGAAACACAAAGGAGAAAACTTTGTTGGTAAAAGATCTATGAGGTCCACCGGTAATATAGTGTCTGGAATACACGCGGGTCACGTTAGGCCTGCTGCGTATGAGTCGAAAAACAGGAGCGTTTCACGTTCTTGGAATACATGTTTCTCTGCGGGTGACAAGGGCTGAATCTATTAAGATACATCGATTCGAAATAGCTATGTACAATTGCTAATTGAAACACATTAGTAATTCACACAGAGATTCGAAACTGAGCACGTGACACTCACTGTAACGGAATAGCTGTCGAGGCTCGGAGTTTAAGCAGTTTTTGAATGCAACAATGTCAGACAAGCCGAAACTACATGCACAGCGGCGTCATGGGAAAGATAGGGAGAATTAAACGTTCCCATGTTTCCACTCCCGTATGTAGCAAACTTGAGGCTAGACGCAGTTCGTAAGGATTAGGAGACAGTCATCATTCATGAGGTAGGTTAATTAGGTTAAGGATCTCTATTAGGTTGAATTAAAGTGAGTTATACAGTTACGAGCATAATTAAGGGACAAAAATAAAAAAATTTCTTATCTCAAAAACTGTGAAAGGTTCAACGCGGAAATTTTAACATGAAAGAGGTATTGGGATACCTAATAATATGCTAAGAATTTATTACGATCCGAAGGATAACAAAAAAGTTATGTATATTTAACTTATATTTATGAATTTAGTGTGAGCAGAATTAAGGGACACTTGACAAAAAACGCAACAAAACAACAAATTTAACAAAAACCTTCATCCTTAATCAATATTTTGTGAACGATCCTTTATGTTTGATG
>LQNS02278170.1:44651556-44664744 GCA_001587735.2 Parhyale hawaiensis
GTATGGGTACTGCCCTAACCAGTAAAAAAAATCCGAAATAAAAAAAATCAGAAATCCCGCCCAATCCCATGCTGGGGAACGCCACGCCTCCCCGCCGAGGGGGGGCGGCGCCGGGCGCGCGCGGACCGCGGCCGCTCTTTGAACCACTAGTGTGGGCCGCTTTTGGAACCACCAGTGGTTCCAAAAGCGGGACTCCCACTACTGGCCCAAAAGTTACATTCCGAGAAGAGATTGGCAAATTGAACTTAATCAGAAAGATCATATATGCACTATTCAAAAATTAGGCTGTGAATGTTGAATGTAAACGAAAAATTTCAAAAGATGCGCATAGCTTGACCATTCTTAGTGCAATTAACATACCCAGACACTCCATATATCACTATCACATTGGAGGGCCAAGCAAAGGAGAAATTAAAAATACCACAAAAGTCAAACAATTTACGCATTTTGTACTTACAGGAAACTTTAATACACTAATTTCATCAGCCGTTAATGCCCACACACCCTCTCACATGTTTTCTTTCATATGTATACATACGCAGTATATGTGCAAACCATGAATAATGTTAAGTGCCGCGTACCGACGTGATCACTAAAGCAACTCTTGAAACTTTTAGTCTTACATAATTTTCCAAATTTACGGTGAGTACGATGTAATAACAGAAGGCTGTGCCTCCGTACGAACAAACCTTGCAAAATATAAGATGCACAGTTGCGGGCAAATCCAAAGTACAAAATTTCTAAATTTGATGTAGCAGGACATAGCTACCAGACAAAGTTACACTTTGTGCAGAATATAACCTATAACATAGTAAACTTCAATTTAATGTCCCGATTTAACGCGGTAAAAACTAAGGGATAAGTTAAAAATTGAAGTTGATGGAACATGGGGTGTAACTGTAATTTACTGTATAGATCTTTATTTTACATAATAGCAGCAATTCATTCACTACGACATGTAATCAGTTTCTGGCAGCCCACAACACTTACTTTAGCCTCTTCCATAAATCCTCTTTGTTTGTTGGGTTTCGGACCATTGCATTCTTCACTCAGAGTTTTCCTGAGGTTTGCGACCGGTTATGAGTCGTGATGATGTGCCAGCCAATCCATACTACATGAGCTTGGGTCGTTTTAGAGCTTAAGATATTATAGCATTGAGAGAAAGTTCGCATAAATGTTGCACTTTCTATGTTCAATATTCCACTAATAGGTGAAGCATATTGCTGTATAAGTTTGTTTTACATGGCAACGTTCACATGAATATGCAGCTAACGAGGGGTTTTGTACCTTGACTTGAAAACATGCCATATAACACTTCACTTTCGCCACCATACTTGACTGTTTTCTTGGTGCACTTTTAGCATACTTGCTCACCTTCATGACTAGTTGAATAATTTTTTTTCAGCATTTGCTACTAAACAAACATGTGAAATTTGTTTTCGTCACCAAGAAGCAATTTCGACTAATATTCTTATGAATTAAGTGATATGCTTAACTGAAAAGACCAATCCTGCAATTTTGCTCTTCTTGCTGATGAAGATTAAGTGTTCCTCCTGTGGCTTTCATGCAAAAAAGCCTAATTCTGCAAGCGTCTAGCAACAGGCTTCATAGATTCACTCATGTCGTGTTTTTCATTTTCCTGGAAATACCCGCTGCAGACTCAACATATGGGCCTCCGTAGCTGTCCGCTGCATAATCTTGTCTTCTCTAGCTCACGTTTTTTGTAGCTCGTGTGTGTTAAATGCTACCAGAGTCAATGTAATTCTGTAATTTAGCCTTAAACACTATTTCAACACCTTGGTTTGCAATTTCTCTAGTACTTAGACTTTGTTTCCCAATGCAACAATAGTTATTGCCGGATCGATCTACTTTTTGAGTCTTGACATGCCAAGGTATGGTGCTCTGTTCATACAGTAAACTGACTCGTTAATCTTTGTCTGTAATAGAACATAATGTAAGCTGGACTGAAAGAACTCTAGTATTTTGCCTTAACTGTCCATTAGTCAGGGCGGCACAAAATTCTATGAGAGAACTGATTGCATTATAATTTATTGTATACTTTAAAACATGTCGAAAATTTATTGTGCTGCGTCTTGGAACAATCGCTGCATTGTCTTGCAAACGGAAGTTGGTGCGGTAATTTCTTCTTGATGCACATATAAATTGTTGAATGATTGTCCCTTAGTTTTCGCTACAAATGCATGTACATTATCAGACTTTGCATTAGCAAAAAAATGTGAGTACGTGAGCCACCTAAGGCCTGCTTCTATTTGAAGCTCGTGCCATTTCAGCCAACAACCTCAATGTTGTTTTACGATGCTGATCGTTCCCATTGGCGTTATTGAGGACCTCGACATCAGTAGGCATATTTGATAGGACAAGATTCGCCACTGCATGCGAGAAAGGCTGGATCGCGTCGATGATACTACCTTTCAGCTCGCCCAAGATGAGGTCTTGGTTCTCATTGAGGAAATGATGGACAGTTTCACCTGGAAAGACAATATATCAAGAAATTACCATTTCTAGTTAAAGCCCTAATGAGGACTTTAAATTACCCGTTACAGTAAGCTTTTTCAAGCTGATATTATTCTAACTGTATTTTGATAAATTCTACTTTGAGATTGTAAAGCTGAAGTCCATTTTGTTCTATAATGTTTCATTATAAAGACATCACCTGCTGTTCTTTTTTTTTAATTTTACTAGTATTATTTCTTCACGATGACCACCGGCATTATTTGTAGACGTTTCACTTAATGCCGTACCTATGAAATGTCGACTTGAGCACTCTGAGAGCGCACACCTTTGCGAAGTAAGGCATCCGTAACGAAAAATTCAGATTGGTTCTGAGACCTAATCATTTGTGCCTGTGGCAGTAAGAAATTTACCACAGCTTCTGTAGTTTTCTTGAAGATCCGTTCATAATTTTCCGAGTTATGTCTCTACCAAACATATTGACGAACATTAGTAGGAAATTTGATCATTTATGTCTTTAGACATTTCAAGAAGACTCAGGGGGCAACTAATAGAAACGCTGAAGTAGTAGAATGGCTTCAACGACGTAGCTACCGACAACGGTTGTAAAACAACGGTCAAAAACTCAAGATCGAAGAACAGCCTTGAGCCAGCAGTTTTTTTTTGTATTTCATAGTGAACATTTGGAACAGTCTCCTCTCCGACGTTATCATTGCGGCGACAGCCAACGCGTTTAAAAATTGCATTGACAAATATTGGGAGAGACACCCTCCACAGTTAAGAACTGCTTCTCCATGACTCATAATCTCTTAACGGCCAAAGTTTTAAAAGCCAGCTTAACCCATAATCTTCTCGATTCTGTCCCAACTAATTTAAAGTCTCTAAGCTTCGCATATCTGCGGCTGTAAGTCTTGTTTGTGTGCATGCATGATTGTCTCTTTGGATAAAATTTGTCCCCTCTTTTTCTTGTTCTTTTTCTGAGTCATCTACTAACATAATGGCAATACCTCATAGAAGGCTGGAGCTCAGGTCCAGCGGCTCTCGGGGAATGGGCCTGTTGGTTCGTTTTCTACCGTCTGTCTTATTTAATGATTTACACAATCCCTGTAATTTCACAAAGATCTGACCATATGTTTCTGAGCTCTTTTGCTAACAACCATAAAATCAAAACCTAGAAAGTAATAGCCAAACAGATCATCACAAAAATTTGATCAATTACGTTTCGTAGTATGCCTAATACTGTAGCTGATGTAAGTTTCATAAAAAATCCGTCAATAACTTTTTGAGTTATGGCACTACCAAAAAAGTTAGACAGATAAGCAGTTGAGCCGATCTTTACCAAAAGCTAGCATCTGTTACTCCTAACATGCCTAACTATACCTGAAAATATTACAATGATCCGTACATAACTTTTCGAGTTACATTGGTGACAGACAAACATGCAGATCAGCAGCCAGACATGCAAACAAACACAATAAAATGGAATACCCTTGGTGGAGGTAATTATGAATATCTAAACGTCGGCCGAGATAGCCCAGTTTCAGTTGAAGGTCTGAAATCAGCGTCCAATGGTAAATTAGTGTTGATTCCTTAGTCCACAGCCACAGCGAAAAATAAAAATTGCATATGGAGACTAGTGTTATAAGAACGGAAGTAATGCCACTACCAACTGAACTGTATTCTGGAGCCTCCACGTGAAGTATAAACATGGCCCGGCATGTTCTATTATGAAACATGGATTCCTGGGTTGATTATGATTCTTACAATATTTCACCCTTAACGGAAAATAATAATAATTGTAACAGATCATTAAAAATAACTGCTTGAGTTTCAAGTATCACAAAAGAAAAAAAAAAAACAGCGGTTCGAAATTGGAAATCTAACGTAAACGTAAAAAACACAAAAAATAAAATAAAATGAAACGTATTATGTGTCACAGATGTATTGGACAAGATGATTATAAGCTCCAGGAGTGGTGCAAGTCAAGAGTACGATCATATATAATTATATATGTATAATAATTGTATATATTCTATAAGAACAAGAGTAATGGATAAAGCTTGCAATACTCCGTTTCTGTGAGTCAAGAGAGACTCAATTTACTTCTCCATGGAATTGCTAGCATAGCTGCTGTTTTCGCGTTTTTCTTTTGACTCCCGACCGCAGCTGAGCGAGAGCAGCGTGCAAGCTTATGGATGCTTACGTAACATTCAAAGTTCAAAAATACAGAGCCTACTCATAGCGTCACGAATAAAGCAATATGACGGTTACTTTTGTACAACTTTATAGGATATATTTTCAAAGTTCACGTACATCAAGCACTATATTTTCGGTATCATTTTAGAAAAGGTACAACAGCTAATTTTGATATTTTGAAGTCATATATTGGTAAATAAGCACATTTTAGGACATTTTATGCGAATAACATTTTTACAGTTTGTTTTCGAGATGTTTGACTTTGAAGTTCTCATTGTTTTCATATGAGAGAAAATAACCACACGCGCACAGTGTAATGGAAAAACTCTTTTTATAATTTTTTTGGGGTTAGATTAGATATGGTTGTTAGGTTAGGTTGTCAGGTTAGGTTATCAGGTTAGGTTGTTAGGTTAGGTTGCTAGGTTATGAAGTTAGGTTAGGTCATTCGGTTAGTCGTTATGTTAGGTTGTTAAGTCAGATTGTTAGATTAGGTTATTAGGTTAGGTTGTTAGGTTTGGTTAGGCTTTGTTGTTAGGTTTGGTTGTTAGGTTTGGTTGTTAGGTTTGGTAGTTAGGTTTGGATTTTAGGTTATGTTGTTGAGTTAGGCTGCTTGGTTAGCAGAGATTAGGTTAAGTTTAGTTGCTGCTAAAAAAACTTACTTTAATTATTAGTATTTCTATTGCTCCTTTCAAAAACATAGTTGGTTCCTTGAAATTTTATTCGTCAGTATTAGATAGGGTGAAGTGGAAATTCGAAGTCATACATCTCGCAAACGAAGCTTCAGCCCCAAAAATGGTAATCAGATAAAATATTTTAAAATATGCTTATTTACCTATATCAAAGGTAGCAAAAACCATAATATTATGACATAACATTTGGTAATATTATCCCCAATGCTGAAATAATGTTATTTTTACACGATTATTTCAATGTCAGGATAACATTATTCTGAAATATTAAAATATTGCTGCATAATGTTAGATGTTACGAGGAAATAATAAACTAATATTGAAACAATGTTCCTAATATTATTTCAGTATTAATAAAATATATTCTTCTAATAAGTGTCAAATTATGATTGTTCTGTTATACTGAGATAATGTTCTATGACATTTTCATTATATTGTTTTATTATTATTTATCAACATTAAAATGATACATGCCAAACTATGGCAGACCCTGGATAGACCGAGGGTGCAGCCGTCGCCGGGTGGTTCCGCTAACGCTTCAGCGAAAGGAAGGATCCTGGGAGAAATTACCCTCTCAGGTGTAACCTGTCCGAGAAAAACGTGGCAAGAGAGGTATAGGCATAAGAAAAGTTATTTACCAGTTTTATCTCGGTCCTTATTTGCAGAAGCAGATCGGATTCCGCCTTAGACATCAAACAAGGGATGATCAGATTCAAGACATGTACTCAATTCTAGACATTACAGTAGGTTTGCACATATACAGATGTAAACTTCACGTGATACTAGTTAAAATTACACTTTCGAACATTTATCTCCTGTATGCAATGGACAACATTAGAAAATAAACATAAGATGCCATCCTTGCGCTACCTTGGGGTGTTATAAGAGAGTCTACTGATCCTGGGTCTACTTTGGATCGGCTTCTCTCTGACATGGTGCTCGCCTATGTCCCCTCCCGCTTCATAACGGTTAGGACTGGCGATGAGCCCTGGTCTGATGATGCCTGTATGAGGGCCCACCAGTTGAAGCGGGAGGCATATGCCCGATGGCGTACTAGCCGCTCTGCTGTCGACTTTTAGCTTTTCTGGGAACAGCGACGTGAGGCTGGTGCTACTTATAAGGAAGCTGAGAGGGAGCACAATTTGTGGTCCAGGGAGTTGTTAGCCTCGTCTTTTAGCGCACATAAGTGGTGGTCCACCTTGAACAGCCTGTGCTTGGGGTGAGCTCTTCTGTGCCTCTTTTAATTGGTACTGGTGTTGATGTTGTTGCGGACCCCGCTGCCAAGCCGGATCTTTTGTTGCGCTACCTTGATGAGAAGCAGAGCCGGGACCGGGTGCGCACTAATTTAGTATGTGATCCCAAGCCGAGGTGCTCCGGTTTTATTTCAGATCCTTGGAAGTGCACCGCCTTCTTCTTGACCTGGACCATTATGGGGGCACTGATCCATCGGACAGTTTGGCTGGTGTGCTCGCAGCCCCGCTTGCTTCCGTATTCCGTCGAATGTTGCGGCTGGGCTCTTTTCCGGAGTGCTGGTGTGTTGCCCATTTGACGCCTGTTCCGAAGGGCTCGGTTTTATCCCGTACCTCTGAGTATAGAACCATCTCCATCACACCTGTTTTGTCGAAAGTTTATGAGAGGTGGAATTGCGTCTAGATTGGGTTGGTTTCTTGAAAAGCAGGATGTCCTTCGCCTAACACAGTATGGTCTTTGTAGGGGCTTGGGAACCCGTGATGCTCTACTTCACATTTCTTATGTATTGCAGCTGGCTCTTGATGGGGTTCATGAGGCAAGGTTGGTACAGCTTGTCTTTAGTGCTGCTTTTGATCACAAGAATCACCTTGGGCTTCTCCATAAGCTGAGATTAATGGGTATTGGTGGTTCAGTTCTCGCGGTAATTAGTTTTTTTTTATCTGACAGACGTCAATGTGATGGGAAGAGGAGTGTGTTTTTGGATTTGGTTTCTGGTGTCCCACAGGGTAGTGTTCTGGGCCCATTGTTGTTCATCGTATATACGGCGGATCTGTTTCATCTTGTTAATAATTTACTTGTTGGTTACGCTGGTGGTGGTACTTTACTGGCTGTTTGCGATAAGCCTAGTGATAGATTAGAGGTTTCAGAATCTATTCAGCATGATTTGGAAATGATTGATTCCTGGTGTTCTTGGTATGGGAAGAGGCTAAATGCGGGCAAGTTCAAGACCATGCTCGTGTCCAGGTCGCGTACAGTGGGACCTCCTTTTCCTGCACTCATGCTGGATGGTGTATCACTCCCTGTGGTTGAACTGAACCATTAGAACCCACAGTTAAAACTAGGTTTCAACTGCTTTGAGCCCCACATTCGTTCGGTTGCCTCACGTGCATCGCAGAAAATTGGTCTTATGAGGCGTGCTTGGACGGTGTTTGGCTCGGTTGAATCGACACGTCGCTGCTTTAATTGCTTTGTCCTCTTTCTTCTGGAGTACTGTTCTGTAGTCTGGGGTTCTGCTACCGATTGCCATTTGCGTTTGCTTGACAAAGTGGTTCGTCGATGTGCGTTCATGCTGGGTGGTGTTGTGCCTTGTGATCTGGCGCATCGTCGCAGAGTTGGTGGGGTCTGTTCTTTGTACAAAATCTATAACTGCCCCAGTCATCCACTGTCTGAGTTTATTCCGGATCTATTTGTTCGGGTGAGGCATACTCGGCGTACTGGTGCTCTTCATGAGTTTGCCTAAGAACCGTTGCGATGCCGTACGGCCCAGTATTCCCGTTCGTTTTCTCCATCGTGTGTGGATGTTTGGGATGGTCTTGATGGCTCTGCCTTTGCTGGTGCTGGTATTGGCAGCTTTAAACGATCTGTACCCAGAGCTATTTGGTGATCTCAGATCTTCTTTTTTTTATTCATTTGTTTTCTTCACCAGCTGGGCTGGTTGCGTGGGGGTTTGTTAAACTTATGGAGTTCCTCCGTTCCTACGTCGCCAATCTGGTGTGATTTAATAATAATAATAATGCCATCTCAAGACAATAATTCATTTTAGGAGCTGTGGCAAGCTGGCGGAGGAACTGCAAATGTATAATCGGTATGCTGCATATTGGAGAGCTGTAACATCTCAAGAGGCCTACCATCGCTTTTCAACTCCTGGATGCTCTCATCAAATTTAATTATCGTTGTACGTTGTGTTTTCGCCTTCTACCACGCAGATGTGCCACCTTTGAAGCCCTTGTGCAGGAGGTTCCTGCCGCCCCGGTGCATCTATGTGCTGTATTAGGAGTCAACGCAGCGGACTATGTTTCAAAATTTAAGAAATATTTGCTTGTTTGTAATTTGTATTTAAAGCTTTGGAATCCACGGTATCCCTGCTACATCTTACTGGGAGATGTTGCCAAGATATTTGTAAATTTCAATGTCTTCAAATTCGTCCATCTTCGACCTCCCACCTGATGAGCCGAAGTAAGGCGAAACGAGCGTCGTGGGTAACGAAATTTCTGATAAGCTTCTCTAGTTTTCTTCAGTATTAATAATAATAATAATAATAATAATAATATGAATTCAAGCCGTGACTCAACCAAGTTACAGGCATGCGCAGTATCTTTTATTTGTTAGTCTAAAACATTTTTTAATATTATATTTAACATTTTCAATGATGAAGAAGTATATTATTCTTGTTAATCTAAAACATCAGTTAAATATTTGAAATAACGTTAAATTAGCATTTTGTCGAACATTAAATCAATGTTAGGAGATAACATTGATGAGTAGCATTATTATAATATTATCACAGTATATGATATAAACACAACAAAGAAATATTACCTTTTAATCTGAAAATAACAAGATAATAACATACCAGAAATAATATATATCACGAAAAAAAATTCCGACTTTATAATATGAATATAATGTATGATTGCTGCCTGGGATTTAACCTCAAAATATTTAAATTTGCTGTTGTGCCTTTCTCTAAAAATTTACTCTTTTTTCTAACAATACATTCAAGTAGAGAGTTCGAACGGACCTGAAATTCGATGCAAGCAGTATTGTTTCAATACTGCTTGAAGTATCTGCTTATTTCGTAGGCACTATATACCTCATTTGCCTAAGGCATTGAAGAATCTGCTGTAATACTTTGGGACACGCACATATACAGTGCACCGATAGTGTACATATTGAATGCTACTAATCACATTACTTTTTTTTCGAAGCTAATGCATATCTTTTTTGTAGAACATCGACCAATGTGTCGTGCAAAGGTGAACTTGAACCTGTTACTATTTACATAGAGATGCAACCAGGAGAGATGAGTGCGAAATGGGCTGACGACATTTACTTCTCAGCTAGATAATATTGGCTTCACTTCAGCTAGGCTTACCGAGTACGGGATTGTTGGGGAAGAGGTTATCCATTTTAGTCTTGTATTTTTCGATCGAAAAATCCAAGTCGAGCTTATACATGACCATTCGTCCGTCCTGTAACCTCAGGTGACCCAAGCCTTGCATTGCGATGCCATCTGCGAAGGAAATTAAGGAAATAAACTTCGTATGTTAAGGGGAGGGTACCTTCAGTAAACCTTGAAATTTTCAAAATAGTTTTTTTTTCACTAAATAGTAGCTATACATTAGACGGACATGTATGCGAAATTTTAGGCCGCCAGTGTAGCCCTGGCGGAAGGGGGGGTGGCGGCACGTTTTTTTTTGTAACCATTTTTTTGATTTGGAAAACTTTCTTACCATTCGCTCGATCTTCATGAAACCTAGCAGATAAATGTAAAATCCAAAATAAATGGGGGTTTTACTCCCATAGTTTGCTCCATTTTCGCCATAGAAAACGATTAATTCAAAGAAAACGGGTTTTCCGCCAAAAAATATTTTCTTCGAATAACTCGTTTTCTATGGTTTCTATGGCGAAAATGGGAAAAAAGTCTAACCCACGTTTTTTTCAAATTTAAATACCTGAATCGAGTTTCATCCAGATTGGAGCATAATTAAAGAAACCAAATACGAACCTTTTGGCGGGAATTTTCATGCTGAAATTTGACAAAACGATTTTTGACAGCAAAGGGTTACAATTTTTGGTCCAATTTGAATCAAACTGGGTACATATATGTAAAATCAGAAAAGAATGTGGGTTAAACTCATATACTTTTCCCATTTTCGCCAGAGAAAATGAAAACGGTAATTTGGCCCCCTCCTCCCCTGAAAATTTGTTTTTTCGATTTCAAAATGCAACTCCTCCTACAGTTTTTGAGCTACAGAGATGATTTTGGTTTCAAAAGAAGCGTCTTTTAACTCTCCATAAAGGAATCTATTGGTGGTTTCGATTTTCGAATTAGCAAATTTTTGGAACGCACTTTGTCAAATTTTTTTCACTTTTTCTGAAAAATTAAAAAAAAATTGAATTACCAAACCTCCAATAGATTCCTTTATATTGCAATAAATTTCACTACTTTCGGACCCTGAACCAGCTCTTCAGCTCAAAAACGCTGGGAGGAGATGCATTTTCCCCTAACCCTATTTTTTATATATTTTCTTTACTAACTAATTTTCAATGCAAAAAAAAAAGTTCTCCTTTCTTCCTCTTTCGATTTTACATATATGTACCATGTTTCAGCCAAATTGGTTGGGAAATTAAAGAGTTTTTTTTTTTTTTTGGGGGGGGGGGGGGTTATCCTCCCCTCAACAGTATGTTCAGCAGTCACTGCACGCATAAAATAGTGTACAAAAATATAGCACTGGCTTCAATCAAGAGACTCTAGCCTGTTATGAATGCCTGCTTATGCATAAGAGCAATTTTTCTCATGCACAAGCGACATTATTTATTCAACATAGTTATTTGGGCCGAAACAGTATCATGCGTCGTGGAATCCATCACGTGAGTTGGTTATGGAACCCATTTGGTGACACCGAACCAACAGCAGCCAGGGTTTTTACAAAGATATATGCGCTGGCTCTGACGAGAACCTTGAATGAGCCATCGAAGCTTATGCTTGTTCTATTTAGCAACACAAGCAGGAAACAAGATAACATCTTTTGTCTCCTGCTTGTGTTACATAAGTAACATTTTTCTGTTTCTCCTTAAACTAGTACAGAATTTAAAACCTCATACTGGAGGTATCAATAATTAGATGCAATTCAAAGACACACGTCTCGAACCCCCAGTTAGTTCAAAGAACTATTTAGGTAGAATAAAATTGACCATGGAAGAACAACTATTGGGTAACGTCATAGTCTCTTACGCATGCATTCGTGAAACAAGAGAACACTCAGAAAAAACCCATAAAGTCCCAACGGTATGTAAGTGGTATGTAGCATTTCCTGTGCTCTCATGAGAGAATAAGGGAAGCCAAAAATTTTATCAGGAGAAGTCTAAATTCCGATATGAAGGTGCCCCCTCCTGAACCAGCATCCAAGTGTGGGCACAGTTTGTTAGGAATAGTAGCAGTATTCTTCTAGTTTAAGCCTCCCTACCCTCAGTGATTACCGTGATCCAAAGAGATGAAAAAAGAGACAACGCACGTGGAAACAGCAAGTCGGGAAAGAAGAAGAAAACAGAACAAAGCATTATCGGCAGGAGTATATAGGTGGAAGGAAGCAAAGTGGGGACGAAAGACATGTCCCGAAGGCCTAGGTAGCGGCTAATGTAACCGCACACACAATAGCCCTGGGGCGCTGTTCCCCACAACACAGGATGGGAGAGAAGAAGTACAAAGCAAGAGTCACCAGTGCACATAAGCGTTTGGAATATAAAAAAGCAGAGAACACAACAATGACGACATCCTGCATGACCAATCAGGGCCACAGAGTGGCTCGAACGCACACCGCGATGTAATGAGAACAATAGAGAAGATGCACCCAGCGCGTCTTAAGCAGCACGAAACGTCCGAACGAGGGTGCTCCCAAACAGAGTCAAGGCTCAGACGGAAAAGTAAGTCACAAGAGATTAAATAGCAGCTCCGCAACGGAAGAAAGCAAAATGGGCAGAAAAAAAGGCGTCTCGGAGGTCCGCAAAAGCCAAGGCCATCGATGGAATTACCAGATGGCTCCACTGGCACAAATTCCCACAATATACAGTACAACCATGGCAGAGCAGAGAGCACAGATGTTATCGCATTGCCTCATGGATGCCACCCTGAACCTCGCTTGACCTCTTTGGCGTTCAGATCTGGTGCAATCAGGGTGCTGCTTGAAGTCCTTGATCCGTATGGAGGTGTGGATCCGGTGGGCATATGTTTCCTTTGTTTCATAAGCAGCTGGCTGATGGTTTTGCCCCCAAGCTTGCAGTGATCTTGCGGCGCCTGATACGGTTAGGAAGTTTTCCTCGTTGTTGGCGAACTGGGAATATTACTCCTATTCCCAAGGGTCCGGTGTCGCCCTATGTGGCCAACTATCGACCCATCACACTGACGCCCATTTTGTCGAAGATGTTCGAGAAGTTGATTGCTGGTAAGCTTGGTCGTTTTTGCTGAGGTTACGGGGTTGCTGCCTGCTGGTCACTTTGCGTACAAAATTGGCTTGGGCTGTTGTGACGCTCTTTTGTCGTTGTCGGTGTCATACCTTTTACAATCTGCGCTGGATTACGGGTCGGAAGCACGCCTTATCAAGTTGGACTTTAGCGCGGTGTTTGACAGGGTTAACCACAGGGGTCTATTATACAAGCTGGTGTCCTTTGGTGTGGGTGGTAGGGTTCTGTAAATCATTCGCGATTTTGTTTCTGAGCAAACGCAGAGTGTGTCTGTTGACGGCGTTTTTGAGCGCCTCAGTCGGGGTGGTGTCTGGTGTCCCTCAGGGCAGTGTGCTTGGCCCGCTGTTGTTTGTTCTCTATACTAGTGACATGTTCTCTTCACTCGAAAACACGTTGA
>LQNS02278170.1:44736881-44747988 GCA_001587735.2 Parhyale hawaiensis
GGAAGCCAGCGGGGGTTTTCCTGAAGGGCTAACTTACTGCCGTCATTTATCGCACACGTGCACCAGTCATTAATAACCCAATATGCCGTCATTTACAATGACGGCTCGGGACACTAGTAATTTTAATAAGTAATGTAGTCAGGATACTCGAACCTTGTGGGTAACGCCTCATTCATGTCATCTACACAAGCTGACAGTCTAACAGAACGCCAAAGTCATCATCATTCACTGGTACAAGGCGCTAGTGCAGAACAAAATTTAACAACTTTGAGCCTCTCACCTGATGAGGTGGTGAACAGCGAAATGCACGTTGTGGATAACAAAATTATTTCAACTGCTTCTCATCAATTTATACGAAATATTTATGCCATTAAAAAATAGAAGCATATAACATTGCAAACATATGTTAGTGCATATTACATTGCTAATAAATAATCGACTATCATCCCATCATCAGAGACAATAAAATTAACCTATGAGCAATTAATAAGAAAGAAGTAATTTTTTATTAATTCAATTCTCAAGGTAACTCAAGGTATTATGGAGGGGAGAGGTGCAAGGACGCTGGTGCTATCAGAGGGGCGTATAAAACTTGACTCAACAAAGCCAGCTGGAGGGGCCCGTCGCCGGTGCCTGTAGTCAGTGCATGAGAAGCTTATTGTGTACTATGTGAAGCGGAACAACTGAGGTCATATTGTTGAGGCTAGGTCTTGTTCTGTGAATGTAGAGTGATTCAAATGTGGTGAGCTCGATTAGGTTTGAGAAGTCTATGATGGAAATGTCGTTTTTGCTTATGTGATGGTTGTTTTGCTCAGCATGTTGGCGGGGAGCTGAATGTGATGGTTTTGCGAGTGGTAAGCCGGTTCGACTGGATACATCTAAATGTTGGTCAGTGCGGGCTTTGAAGTGTTGTCCACTTTTACCGATGTAAGAGGCACTGCAGGCCTGGCATTGGTAACGCTCGATAACACTGGACAGAAGTGGTGTGGGGGGGGGGGTTGTCTGTAAATTTGAAATAGGATCCTATGGTAAATGTGTTTTTTTGTAAAAAATATAAAGGTTATTGGCGGGTAGGCTTCAGAGAGGAACGCTTTCAATGAGTTTACAGCACTTACGTAGGTTTCATTGTTGTACGACAGCCAGTGAAATAAGTCCAATTTACGGACCAAGGGTATATTAATGCCGGGATCGAACAGTTTGTCTAGGAATAATTTGCAATAGTGGTCAAGGACGTGGCGCGGATAGCCGTTATTTTTGAAGAATGTTCGGAGAAAGCCAACTTCGTTTAAAAATGCAAGATTGGAGGAAGACAAATGGTATGCTCAAATGATTTTAAATTGATCATAGCAGTGACTGAAGAAACTTTTCTGAGTCCTAAGAAAGTCGATTTTCTGTAAACCCCAGTGGTGACCGTCAATGCAGAGTCTTGGTTAGTTACTAAAACATAGAGGAGAGATTATTTGATTGGTTTCGGCAGTTAACTTGATGTTTGGATGCTTGCTGTTAAAATATTGCAGAAATAAATCAGAATCCGTTTGATTGTTGAATATCAGGAAAGTGTCATCTACGTACCGATTATAGCGTATCGGTTTGCAGTTTTTTGGGCAGTCGTTAAGTCAGAGAATTTCATGATGGCAGAGATAGATAATTGCTAGCACTTAGCAACACTTCAAAGGCCGCATTGACCAACATTTAGGTGTATCCAGTCGAACCGGTTTACCACTCGCAAAACCCTCACATTCAGCTCCCCGCCAACATGCTGAGCAAAACAACCATCCCATAAGCAAAATTGACTTTTCCATCATAGACTTCTCTAACCCAATCGAGCTCACCAAATTAGAATCACTCCACATCCACAGAACAAGACCTAGCCTCAACATTATGACCTCAGCTGCACCGCTTCACATAGTTCACAATTAGTTTCTCATGCACTGACTGTGGAGGCACCGGCGTCGGGCCCCTCCGGTGGCTCTATTCAGTCACGTGTTAGACTCCCCTCTGATGGAACCTACGCCCTTGCTCCTCACCCCTCCATAATTGAAATAAGTAAAAAAAATACTCCTTTCTTATTAATAGCTCCTAGGTTAATTTTAATGTCTCTGATAATGGGAAGTACAGTATCCCCGAAACGTTAGCTTTTATTCTAATAGTCGACTATCTTTTTTTTTTTAGATTAGATAGGCGGCAGTAGACGAACCAAAAGGCCCATTCCCAAAAAGACACCGGGACTTACACCCCGATCCTCTATGAGCTATTGCCATTATGTTAGTAGAATGTAGAGGAATGGAGAAACGAGAANGAAGAGAAAAAATGGAAGACGAAAGAGAAAAAAGAAATGAGAAAAAATAGAAAAAAAGGGGAGAAGAGTCGACGCCAAAGCGATGGTCATTAATGCCCGCAAGCAAGATCGATGGCCGCTGATAGGCGGAGCTTAAATATAGAGATGGAGCATAAGTGAGAAGAAGTCAGCTTAGGAATTATTAGTCTAGGTTCATTATTTATATTCATATTGCATTGTCTTGATGTACATGCGGGGCTTGTGTCAAAGATTAGATTAAATAGGCGGCAGTAGACGCATCAAAAGGCCCATTCCCAGAGAGACACAGAGACTTACGCCCGGCCTTCTATGAGCTATTGCCATTATATCAGCATGGTATAGTTGACTGCCGAAAAAAGAAGAAGAGAGAAGCCGAAAAATCTCAGAAAAAGAAACTATCATGCATGCACGTAAGCACGATCTATTGCCGCTGATCTGCTGAGCTTAGAGACGTCCAGCTAGTTGGAGCTAAAGAGAAATAATAATGGATCAAGGGGTCTCTGAAGCTTTGGCCGTCAAGAGTTTGTGACTCCTGGAGGAGGTGTTCTCAGCTGTGGTGGATGTCTCTCCCAATGTTTTTCAAGACGATTTGTAAATGCGTTGAGTGTTTCCTCACCGATAACGTCGAATGGGAGTCAATTCTAAATGTTCACTATTAAATACGGAGAGAAGTGCTGGTTTAAGGTCGTTGTTCTTTGATCTTTAATTATGCTTGCGTTTTCAACTGTTGTTTCGCAGGCGACCATTAACATCTCTTTCAAAAAGTCCCGTAGTAGGTACGTCGTTGAAGCCACTTAAATACTTGAATGTTCCTATAAGTTGCCCGTAGAATTGTCTTAGCTCGAAAGAGATCGAACCCAGTTCCTGTAGGCGACATTCGTGTGGCTTGTTTCGCAACTGAAGTATCAATTTCGTTGCTCTGAGTAAGATTCTTTCCATGTCATTGATATCTTTGCTCAGATGTGGGGACCAGAATTGAACAGCAAATGCTAATCGTGGATGCACTAGCACCTTGTACAAGGGAATGATGATGTCCTTGGATTTGTATTTGAACTTCATGGTGATGGATCCAATAGTGTATTTGCCAGTTTTACACTCTCGTCAACGTGCTGACTGTGTTGTACTTTGTTTATATAGTTATTTGCAAGTGACGTTGTTGGTTGACCGCTGCCAATTGTGTCATTTTCATTTTCAATTGGGTTGGATTGGTTCTCAGGCCCTACGTGAATTACTGAACATTTGTCGACGTTAAAGATCGTTTTCCTCGTTGTGCTCTATTTCATTAGGGGATCCGTAATGGAAGACTTAGTGTATAATTATGATATCGCGGTAATGACGGGCTTATTGTACATAATATCGATATTAAGGGCTATGGTGCATATTCTATCGAGATAATAGAGGATAATGTTAATGTAATTTTTTTTTATACTGAGTGATTATTACAATGGTGTCGTGTAACGGGAAGACTTTCTGTTTCTTTAGCAGCTTGTGAAGATGACATGTATGAGGTTTTACCGTAACAGTTCGGAGATCCTGACAACATTAATGAATAAAATTACACTGCATCTGGATTTTGTTCACTACTATCACCTTTACATCAGTGCTTTCGGGCGAGTATGCCTGCTCTCAGAGGTTATACTATGCGCTGAAAGCTCATCAGAATTTAATTTTAGCGATAATGTTTAGAATGAGTTGCAATTGAGCTTGAGTCTCCACAACCGTGCCATATAGCAGCGTCCCTTAAATTTACATTAAGCTTCATGTTGTGAAATAAAAAAAAAAAAATGTAACCGTTGCCAAGCCGGTTGAATTTGGCTGATGAACAACGTGTATTTTTTTACACCAGAAGTTTCGGTACAAACTTTCTGGCACCTTGTTTCATCGGAAAGGCGCTTCAACATATGACATACAACAACCGACAATATTGGACATAAGTATCCTAAATAGTTAGCCTATGATCTTCCTGCACCGTATTGCGCTAAGTAGTAACTCATTCTAGGTGTTACTAGTTGGCAGCCGTCCATAATAGGGGTCATAGGCAAGTAATACTTTGCAAGGGTTGAAAAGATTAGGCTATTGAAAAACTTAACTTCGATCAAAAGGTAATTTCGAAATAGGTACTTGCTGAGCATTTGATGTGTTTTGCTGGTGTCTTCCTGAGTTTGAAATATAAGTTTAGACAGAGATGTTGCTCTCGGGATCACGCCATTGTCAGTGGCGGATATGAAGCAACACACGAGTGTAGGAAAATGCTAATAAAATCGAGGCCTACCAGCCTTGTACAAATCTCTTTGAGACACTCAATGGGAATTATGAGGTGCCTACTGCACGGCTACCCTGCGTCGTACCCGCACGACTTCCCGTGCTACACAAACATTTCGGTGACTTTTGGCTAGCACATCTTCTGTATGTGATGTTTCAAAGCAGGAGCTTATATAACGCTGCTTGACACCCAATTGAAAATAATAAAAAAATATAGTAGATACCATTGTGTAGCTATATCTCAGTACATTCTGTCGCGCTCTGTTCGAAATTGATTGACCAAAAAAAAAAAAAAAAATTACACCAGCTTGTGGGTCATGGTAAAATTTTGGTAACCTCTTATTAGAATGCACTTTTTCCTTAATCAAAGTTCAAATCCAAGCAAGGAAGACAGCTATACCACTTCTCTTAGCACTTTCATGCATCCTGGGTTTTTCTTCCTTCCCACATTGAAACTTCCGCTGCTCTGAGTTCAAGTGTAAATCCAGATGTGATCAATGGAACAAAGGGTAAGATATTATTCATAGTTAAAAAAAAAAAAAAACGAAGACGAGCGAAGAACACGAGGATTTCATTGAAGCAGCTGTTATTTTCTAGATTGATTTCTTTCTCGGACAAAACAGCTATTGAGTACAAATTTCCCTCGCATGTCCCCTATCCTCATTCTTTATTAAACGTGCGTCTTCCAAAGTAAAATCTTAAGTTAAGCACTGCAATAAACGTTGACGACGCATGAAAGATACCGTGACGATATTTATAGCGTGTTGCCGACGAAATAGGAGAGGTAATTAATTACTTTTGCTCCGTTCAGTAGAATTGAAAGAAAAAATACTTACCTTATGTTCCTTTGAGCTGCTAGTTACAGTGTAGGGTTCATAAGGAAATAACGTCCGTAGTATCAAAACTTTCGAATTGTGATAGTGAAAAGATATCATCACAAATTCTTTGCCGCCATTTCTGGCTGCCGGGTACACTAATGGTAATAATAATAGTAACAACAGGCGACGTTTGGCCAGGATCTGCAACTGGTTAGCATTTTTTTTCTGTGAAACCACAATTGAAACCAGCGCTCGCCTACACATTTGGTTCAGCTGCTTTTGCGCATTGAAATTCAAGCTGATTCTTGCAGTTCTTACAAAACCCCTGCATGAATACTGAAGGGGTTTTGATGAAACATAAGTCAAAAGCCAAATTAGAATGTTGCCCATGATGGTAGATATTAAGCGAATAAGTTCCTCTAGAAGTAGGATGACTGCATGAAAATCGTAGTGCCTGTACTTATTATCGTTATTTATGTGAGAGTGAGAAGCGCTAGGGTTTGTGAGAGAAGAATTATTATTTCGCTAACAATGTTCAATCTTTAATCGGATAGAGAATAGACAGCTTCAACTGCTAAGCACTAACTGCACGTCATCAACAAAGTTTTGTTGAATGACTATATCATTGGAGCAGCACGTGTTTCTATTGATGAAGAAAACTCAAAGTTAACTCAAACGAGATGATTCACTTACTGAAAATATGCGCTGTAACCCCGTGCAGACACAGGAGCAGTGCCACCACAGCTTTATATTGCAGCTTCATCTCAGTACTTTATTGACTGGTAGTGTTCACTACTAAGGTAATGAGATCCTTCCCGAAACTTCCTAATATTTAATTAATAAAATTGTTAAATTCTGAATTATTGCAAGATCACTGACGAGGAGGGAGAGAAGCTTCTTACGCGAGCGACGCAGTCAAACTAACAACAGAACAACAGCGCGGCAGCTATGAGGGTCAGTTAATTGCCTCGTCTATCTTATGTGCGTCATGGCTGTGCTAGGATTTGCTCTTGAGAAAAGAGCAGATCACTGAAGGCCGATCATACCAGTGGCAAAAAAAGTCACCATCGACTGCCGAGTATGCAGTTTTTGCTTGCAAGATGGGAAATCGCAGAAGTCCAGGATCCTGGTTGATCAAATGATGAAGTGTTGCATTGGCTCGGTTACTATGCGGTATTTCAAGTCAGATGGAACTATAATGTACATTCCCAGGTAAAAAAATGAACTGGAATGGTTTTTTACTATTTTATTTAAAGGGACGTTTTCATGTAATTATACTATCATTAAGAATTGTGTATTTCAGTATTGTGTGTGAAATTACAGTAAATTCATCATAATATTGATAGATAACTAGAGCACTCTGAGAGCGCATACCTCCTTCAAGCAAAGCTATGTTAACGAAAAATTGAAAATGGTCCTCAAACTAGAATGTCCAATTTAACATCACCGAAATTTTGTCATTTATGACTCGACAATCATAACAGCATCTGTAATTTTGTTGAAGATCCGTCTGTAACTTTTTGAGTTGTGTTCACTGGTCATCTGTGTTTTTTTACCATTTGACAAATTTCATATAGATGCCTGTATAGCTTTTCGGGTAATTTTGCTGATAGACAGTAAATCAAACGTTTAGATAAACAAACCAAGAGACAAATGTATCACAAAATTTAGATCATTTGCTCTTCGTAAAATTCCCAACAATTTGTGCAAATTTCATGAAGATTCCTCCGTAAATTCTTGCATTATGTTGCCAAGAATTAGAGGCAGACAAACAAAACAAACAAACATACAAACGGTTGAACGGTTTTTTAGGAAGTAAGTGAGATTCTATACAGCGACTAATATCTTTCTCATATGGATGCTGTGTCCAACATATTTAGGGTACAAAATAGAGAGGTGTTCATACTTAAGACTACCAAAAGAATAACATTTAATCCCAACATTAGACAGAATTAGCATTCGTCGCGAAGCGTTGCTCTTAATGCACTGTACAGAAAACAGACAAAATTATAGGGACTTGTCATAATGGTAAAATATTTAATGCACTGTACAGAAAACAGAGCAAAATTATAGAGGCTTGTCATAATGGTAAAATATTTAATGCACTGTACAGAAAAAAGAGCAAAATTATAGAGGCTTGTCATAATGGTAAAATATTTTTACACTTGAATAATCAAAGAGCATAATCAAGTACGACGTTTGGACCAATTTACCGCAATACAAAGCTAAAAATGATTACCCATCACATGTAGTGGAATCGCAGTCAAAGTTCTAAGTACCGTATATAGAGGCGAACATCAAAACTCGACTCCCTCAAAACTCGACTCCCTCAAACTCGAACAGATCTCTCATACCACGCTCTCTATTTTACGATTATTATTATCGTTATTATTGAATCACACCAGACTGGCGACATAGGACCGGAGAAACTCCATGAGGTTAACAAACCCCCACGCAACCAGCCTAACGGGTGGAGAAAACAAAAGAATGAAACAAAGAAGATCCGAGATCACAGAATAGCTCTGTGTACAGATAGTTTAAAGCTGCCTATACCAGCCCAAGCAAAGACAGAGCCATCAAGACCATTCCAAACATCCACACACGATGGAAAAAACAAACGGGAATACTGGCCCGTACGGTACCGTAACAGTTCTAAGGCAAACTCATGAAGATCACTAATCCGCCGAGTATACCTCATCCGAACAAATGGATCTGGAAGAAACTCAGACAGTGGATGACTGGGGCAGTTATAGATTCTATACAGAAAACAGACCCCACCAACTCTGCGACGATGCGCCAGATCACAAGGCACAACACCACCCAGCATGAACGCACATTGACGAACCCCTTTGTCAAGCAAACACAGATGGCAATCGGCAGTAGAACCCCAGACTACAGAGCAGTACTCCAGAAATGGGAGGACAAAGCAATAAAAGCAGCGACGTGTCAATTCTACCGAGCCAAATACCCTCCAAGAACGCCTCATCAGACCAATTTTCTGCGATGCACGTGAGGCAACCGAATGAAAGTGGGGCTCAAACGTCAACTTTGGATCAAAATTGACACCCAAGATTACCAAGTCATCAACCACAGGAAGTGATACACCATCCAGCATGAATGCAGGAAAAGGAGGTCCCACTGTACGCGACCTGAACAGTGGACACGAGTATGGTCTTAGTCTTGCCCACATTTAGCCTCATCCCCCACCTAGAACACCAGGAATCAATAATTTCCAAGTCAAGCTGAATAGATTCTGAAACCTCTAATCTATCACTAGGCTTATTACAAATAGCCAGCAAAGTAACTTCATCAGCGTAACCAACAAGTAAATTATTAACAAGATGAAACACATCCGCCGTATATACAATGAACAACAAAGGGCCCAGAACACTACCCTGTGGGACACCAGAAACCAAATCCAAAACCCACTCCTCTCCCCATCAACAACTACACATTGACATCTGTCAGATAAAAATTGACTAATTACCGCGAGAACTGAACCACCAATACCCATTAATCTCAGCTAATGGAGCAGCCCAAGGTCTATATGCTGCATTAGTGATTTCTATTTAATCCCACTGTAATAACACAGCTCGCAAAGGCATAGTAAGTTCAAGAGTTTAAGCGGACGTACTTTACAGCTAGAAGGCTAGACGTTTCGAACTAAGTTTTAAGTGACGTTACAATTCCAAACAGGAATTTAACATAAAGAAGAAGATTTTTTTTTGCTTTTTCTTTCATAACACAACGTCGCCTCTACTTGTTTGCAAAATTGAGGTAGTAATAGGTTACGAGATTACAGAAGGTTCAACATCGCTTGTAGTTAACCTAATCAGTTAGTTTAAAACAATGTGAAGCAGCACTAAAGTCAAGCTGTACCAACCTTGCCTCATTACCCCCATCAAGAGCCACCTGCAACACATGAGAAATGTGAAGCAGAGCATCACAGGTTCCCAAGCCCTTACGAAAACCATACTGCGTAGGGGGAAGGACACCCGCTTTTCAAGAAAGTAACCAGTCTCGACGCAACCAACCTCTCATAAACTTTCGACATAACAGGTGTGATCGAGATGGGTCAATAATCAGAGGTACGGTATGAAACCGAGCCCTTCGGAACAGGCGTCACATGGGCAATACACCAGCACTACGGAAGAGAGCCCAGCCGCAGCATTCGACGGAATACGGAAGCAAGCGGGGCTGCGAGCACACCAGCCACCCTCCGAAGAAAGAAAAGAAACATACCCGATGGATCAGTGCCCCCATAGGGGTCCAGGTTAAGAAGAAGGCGGTGCATTTCAGAGGATCTGAAAGCAAAACCGGAGAACCTCGACTCGGGATTACATGCTAAAGGAATGCGCACCCGGTCCGGCTCTGCTTCCCATCAAAGAAGCGCAACAAAAGGTACGGCTTGGCAGCGGGGTCCGCAACAAGATCGACACCAGTACAAATTAAAGGAGGCACAGAAGAGCTCTCACCAAGCACAGCGCTCTTCAAGGTGGACCACCATTTATTAGCGCTAACAGACGAGGCTAGCAACTCCCTGGACCTCAAATTGTGCTCCCTCTCAGCTTCCTCATAAGTAACACCAGCCCGACGCCGCTGTTCCCTGAAAAGCTGAAAGTCAACAGCAGACCGGCTAGTACGCCAACGGGCATATACCTCCCGCTTTAACTGGTGCTCCCTCCTACAGGCATCATCAAATTAGGGCTCATCGCCCTTCCTAACCGTTATGAAGCGGGAAGGGACATAAGCGTGCACCATGTCAGAGAGAATCCGATCCAAAGTAGACCCAGGATCAGTAGACTCTCTCACAACACCCCAAGGTAGCGTAAGGATGGCACCAGAGACAGCATCCCAATTTACTCTGCACTTCAAAAATGTTTCACTCCTAACAGTGACTTTGGGGACCCGCTGACGAACCTGCAGCGTCGCAGATAGGGCACCATGGTCCGAGGAACCAATGGGAGACACCACTGAGACTCCAACCAGTCAGAAACATCAGTCATCAGTAAGTCAAGAACACCTCCTAACAAATGGGTAGGACCTTCAACCAATTGCTCACAACCAGAGGCACTTGCGAAGTCGAGGGCGGCGTGACCATGGCAATCAGTCCTCCCGGAGCCTAACCATTCCACATGGTGACCATTAAAGTTACCCATAAAGGCAGAGGCAGAACGCATATCCGAGGACTGAATTCTAGCTTTTGCATCCAGGAGACAATCAAAGATCCGATCATCAGCAGAAGGTCTGCGATATACCGAAAACAAATAAAAGTTTTTTTTATTTAAGAAGACCTAAAACGTGATGGTGTGACGTTTCGGAAGCATCCTTCCATTTTCAAAAATCTAATAAAACCTTCTAAGGATATATACCTAACAACAACATTTTTTTTTTATTTAAGAAGACCTAAAACGTGATGGTGTGACGTTTCGGAAGCATCCTTCCATTTTCAAAAATCTAATAAAACCTTCTAAGGATATATACCTAACAACAAAAATTTTTTTTATTTAAGAAGACCTAAAACGTGATGGTGTGACGTTTCGGAAGCATCCTTTCATTTTCAAAAATCTAATAAGACCTTCTAAGGATATAAAAAAATTTTTGTTGTTAGGTATATATCCTTAGAAGGTTTTATTAGATTTTTGAAAATGGAAGGATGCTTCCGAAACGTCACACCATCACGTTTTAGGTCTTCTTAAATAAAAAAAAA
>LQNS02278170.1:44766370-44788386 GCA_001587735.2 Parhyale hawaiensis
AAAAATAAGAAGCAAATAAGAGAAGAGGAGATTCCGCACCGGCCTAGAGGCATTACGCAAACGTATAGGTTATTGCGTGAATTCTTCACGCACGGGTCCACTAGTAAGGGATAAAAGTAAATTATGATAGGACATGAGAAATGATTTGTTCAACGATATGTTCCGAGAAATCGTTCCTAGAGTAAGCGACATGATCCCCTTTTGCCACTTCCAAATCGGGTCTTCGCCCTAAGAAATTATTTGTTTGCGTCTGGTGGGTCTGGAAAATAATTATTCTGCACTATGAGCTTCTTCCAAGTTATCAGAAAATTAATTCTAAAAAAAATACTGCTCATAACTGGATGAGTTAAACACAACTAGTCAGGAAAAGCGCTCAGAATTTACCAATAAGAAAGGTATTGGTTTCTATCAGGAAAATGGCAGACTACGCGTTTCTTTGGAAATCAGAGAAAAATTGCTGCAGCATGGCTGGGATGTGTTACCCAACCCTCCATATTCACCAGATAGTGCTCCTTTGGATTTCCACTTATTTAAGTGTTCACAGAATGTCTTTACGGTATAAATTTGAAGTCCTTGGATGACTTAAACAGATATGTACCTTAATGTATTTTTTGCAATGATGCCATCGCAACCTTGACAGAAAGGTGCTTTCAAGTTAAAAAAGAGATGAAGACACATTGTACAATAAAACAGATTATAACTATTTGGTTTTTAAATATGTATTGACATATTTTTATTCACCTCTTTCTTTCCTTAAAAAATTAGCAAAATCTTTCCAAACGACCTGATTTATGCTGTAGTTTTAATTTGAAGTTCGTGCCGTTTGAGCCAGCATCTTTAATGTTCTCTTGCGATGTTCATCGTTCCCATTGGCGTTTTGGAGAAGCTCTGCATCGGCGGGCATGTTTATCAAGATTATTTCCACAATTTCAGCTGCGAAAGGCTTGAGCGCTGTGATGGCACCATCTTTCACCTCGCCGAGGATAAGGTCTTGATTCTCATTGATGAAATGATGGACCGTGTCACCTGGGAAAAGATAAATTGAACATACGTTTGAATGCTGGTCGGAGGTATATAGGTGATATCCCACAATATTATAAAAACAGAGGTAGCTATTTATTTTGTAAGGTTATACACAGCAATGTTACAATTTAGTTCCAGTCTTTCCGGCCTGAAGGTCGCCGGAACTGGTCACGCTCGACACCTCTGTGTATAGGTAGTAGTTTTTAGTATGTGCCAAGCTGTGGTAACTTCTTGATGCCAGTAATTCTTGAACGCAGTACTGCTCAACGAGACAAAACTATGTGTTATATACTGACCGGTGAGTCGAGAAGAAGGAGCGATTTGCATACGACTGCCAATAGATAAAGCTGACTTTTGTTTACGGTATGTTCATGCGCTGGTTTAGATTTGCCGTCATCGCCCCTCTTTTCTTGTCGAAAAGGTTGAGCTAAACATGGCCTCGAAAATACTCAATTGTATTTCCAGGAAGCTAATAGCCAGTGCAATACTGTCTTTAGGGAAGTATGTATTGTCTAATAAGTTGTGTTAATTCAACTAATAAATATTTCCCCAAATACATCATTTACGAGTTGAAAAAAATTTTATATTTTCCCTGCCAGTTATATCATTGACCAGTAACTGCAAAAGAAAACACTATATAGTAAACAACTCCATGTGCTCACGTATTTAAACATTAGAATGTTGATACAGTAACTGACATCAAATTTTTGTATATGTTTGATTATGAATTTTATCTTTCGTATCATGCTCTGAATAAAATTTTGTAGATACACGGAAAATATGCCACTTTGGAGAGTGTGGGGAAACCGTGGAACCGATAAGCGAATATTAGCCCACATTGTAGAAGATAGCTAACGCAAGGAATACTTGTAAATTAATCATTGCAATGCCAATTCACGCTCTGCCAACGTCGAAATGTAAGCAATGTAGACATACATATGCAGCTTCACTTAGCACTCTCATGAATTCTTATTTTTACATTCTTCCTACATCAACCATTTGAGCTGAGTTTAAGATGCGCAACATGAGTGGACAATTAAATAAGCGCAGGGCTTGATAGTTCTCAGGGTGCAGTAGATCTACGAGACACGCGAAGAACACGAGAACCCCGTCATAACAACTTTTATTATTTCTGCTAATGAAACATTCAGTGAACTAAAGTAGAAGTAGTGCGTGTAAAGCAATTAAAGTTCAGTGATGTTTGAGGGCTTGCCAGTAAAACTTTTTCTTTCACGTCAGTTAAGAGAAACGCGAGAGCTGAGTTGAACCGAAACCGAGAGCACTCATCTTCTATAACAATTTGGATTGACCTTTGCGTAGTGTCGACAACATGATCAGTGAAAAAAATGCAATCACAAATTCTTAGCTTCTTTTTTCGACAGTGCAGGTACTGTAGGTATAGCTTCCTTATAAAAGGCCTAATAATTTGAGAAAGCAGGCCCAAAATATTTTACGACTAGGGAGCTTGACCGGCAAAATATTGGAATTAATGCCCATCGGCCTCATTTTCGTTGGTTGCTACACACACACACACACCTACACACACACACACAAAAAAAAAAGAACATTGAAAAGTGGGAGAAATCTTATCGCAGTGGCATCTTAGTTAGACAGATTGATATATCAAGCACAGTAATGTAGTGGAAGCTGATGTTTAATTTTGGAAATTCCTCTACATAGACAGCATCATCTTCAGTACAGATAATTACTCACTATGTAATGACACAGTTTGTTATCCAACCGGTCTCTCTACCTCATCTGCAAGAGTAGAGGGGTAGAAATTCGTAAAGTCAACTTAGACCGCACCCTCAACTGGGAAACCCACATTTACTGATTTGTGCTGCGGATATAGGCGCACTGGCCCAGAGGAGTAAGTGCGGCTGAAGCCAACCACGGGTCATCAAGAACTATGGCGCCAATTTGACGGAAGTTCAAATAGATTGTAATAGGAGAAAATTCCAGCCTCAAATAAACAGGGAATGAGTGGTTTGACTTTTTATACTTTCTCACATTTCTTTCATAAACCTAGGAGATGGTATGTTTGTCTTTTGTAAATCGCCCGTTGTCCCCAGTTCTTCACACGCTATACATTCACAATGTGCATTTTTTTTTCTCAGTACCAAACGTCACTGATTTCGGATTCAATTAATTTTTATCTATTCTGCTGTTTTCATTCTACGAATAAACTGTATTCATTAGAGAGGACGCTGTCCACGCAAAGTAGATTCCAGAATTGAACTTCAGATTTTTGCTGCTCTCCTGGGCTTGAAGTTTCTTGCCTGAAGTTAATATTTTTTGCCCTACTTTGTTAAAGCCTGCAGCAGAAATGAGGCGTTCGTTGTAGTCGCTTTAGCGGTCAGACACAGACACCCTTGCGAGCTAGGAAAGAATATCAGAGTGGGTATGGATCTCGTTTATTCCTGAGTGCAGTTTCCAGAAAATTTAAAAACTCTTCAATAAAGAAAATCGATTTATTTCGTTGTATTCTTGCCCCACCTAATCTAAGAGTGCTACATAATACCCGTGCTGCCCTATTGAGGTTAGGTAAGGAAAGGTTAGGTTCAGCTAACGACCTATATAACCAAACCTTCATAAGGTGAGGTAAATCAAGGACTGGTTCAGCGAAACCAGCCAATGTCAGCTGAAACAGTCCTTGCTTTCCCTAACCTAACATCGCGAGCTATTTAGAACGTTAGCGAATCTTAGCATTGTTCACTTAACCCTACACATTACTACACAGCTTGGCATTGGCCCCATTCTCACATGTAGCCCACAACACCACGCAACGTAACAGAGCACGAGCGCTTGTATCCGTGCCTCGAGCTGTGCTATTCCTACCAATTTGCACACGCTTAACGCCACGCCTCGAGCTGTGCTATTCCTACCAATTCGAACACGCTTAACGCCACGCTGCTTTTAGACAAGACTGGACACACGGTGCAACAAGGCGTCACAAGACAGAGATCTGGATCAGTGTTATATTCTGTGTTATACATTAATAAAACTGAACAGCAATTTTTATTTTTGCTATATAATATTAACAACGGATTTTGAATGTTGAAAGGAAGCATCTTACAACTGCTGCGGGAGCTGACTCGTTTTATTTCATGAAATGACAATGTACAGGACTAAATTTTTTATTCAACTGTACCGCACACGTAATTAGCAGTGCTATTTGCATATAATACGACAAACTTAGGTTTATTCAAATGACACTGGATTCTTGTGTGAGCGTTTGAACAAAAGGAGTACAGATATAAAACTGGATTTAAATAGCAAGCTCTAGCGTGTTGTGTAGCGTCGCACATGTGCGAATGACCTTTCAACACGTGTTGCGTGGCGATGTGTGGTGTGGCGTTGCGTGGTGCAGTGTTGCGCTTGTGCGAACGGGGCTTTATGTCATGACCAGCTACATATGCGGAGCGGGGTAGTGGCGGCCACTAGAGCGCTGCTTGTTCTTCAGAAATTCTGTAGGGAAACACATGAGGAAAATACCATAGACTTTGGCCTTTTTTTAGCCCGTCAGACATGAAGGCGACAAGGAGACAGTTTAAAGGTGACATGGGTTTGCCGTCTCTATATAAGTGTGTCTCTTACTGCATAATTTTCAAGCGTTAATTTTTTTTTTCGTTAACTCACTACTCTTANACTTTGGCCTTTTTTTAGCCCGTCAGACATGAAGGCGACAAGGAGACAGTTTAAAGGTGACATGGGTTTGCCGTCTCTATATAAGTGTGTCTCTTACTGCATAATTTTCAAGCGTTAATTTTTTTTTTCGTTAACTCACTACTCTTAGTGTCATGCATGCACCTATGTGTATATTTATAGAACAGTAGTCACAGAAAGGACCAGCGGGCGCTCCGTGACTGTTGGTGTCCCTACTACAACATCCTTCAAACGCAAATTCTTTTCCTCATTTAATCGTTCTGTTCTACCATTGTTTGTATACTCTGCTTCACTAGAGTCTTACTGAGAATGGGATTGTTGGGGAAGAGGTTGGCCATCTTGCTCTTGACGTCCTCGATTGAAAAATCGAAATCGAACTTTGGCATAACCAGGCGCCCGTCTTGCAGTCTCAGGCTGCCCATGCCTTGTATTGCCAGGCCCGCTGTAAGGAAATGAACAAGTTAAAGGTTCAGAAATTAAGGTATTTCTCAGCTATTTCTCATGTGAAATATCATGGCAAAAGAGTATCCAGGCACACAAATACAAGGTAACGGCTTCAACTTCTGTGTTTTGCTCATTTGCTGTGACGCGTAGCGTATGCACAGCCACCGCCTCCGACTCAGAAGGAGTACAAGTAAAACGTTTTGAGCCTATATACATGTGCTTCTGTTGGCCTCTTTTTACTGGTTATACAACTCACTGAGGACCATGCAACGCCATTTTATTGCTCCACTGATGGTCCGCTCGATTGGGTCGTCAAAGTTGACCTAAGCTAAGCCCACTTGACTTAACTTGTCATGCAGGCAGGAACGTTAGCTTCATCACTTTAAATCGCACTGCAGGTGCTACAAGCAACCTGATTTTGTTGAGCCGACTGAACTCTCAATTTCACGCAGTAAGACTAAGTTCAGGGAAGTCTCAGGGGTAACTCATTAAGAGTCGCCGACAGAAACTTTATTCAACAAGTCGAAGCCAAAGCACCCGTCTGAAAATGCGCAGAAGTCAAGCCTCGAAGGCTGAAGTACGGCGTATGACCAAACTCTATCCACACTACACCAAACCGGTCAGCTCTGTGGGCGGGTGGTTGCAATCGGCAGTGCTGCTGATGGATAAATTAAAATTTTGCTAAAGTACAGCTACATTCAGCATATTCCACTCGACTCCTTAGCCCTATATGACCTGAATTTAGACCTAGGTACTCTAGGTATATCATTAAGTAATAGAAGAGAAAGTCACCTACAGCGGTCATGTAGGGTTAACGTGGAAGTGGGAGTAATCTCGCTCGATCAAAGACGACTCAGGAGGCAACTAATGGAAACACTGAAGTACTTGAATAGCTTCAACGACACACCTACAACGGTCTTGGATGGAGTTATCAATGATCGTCAGTGAAACAACGGCCAGAAACTCAAGATAAAGGTGGAAGAACAACTCCCAGTCAGCAGTTTGTCCCGTACTTCATACTGATAATTTAGAATAGACTCCCCTCCGAAACTGCCCGTGCAGAGTCAGACAATGCGTTTAAAAATTGTCTTGACAATCGTTGAGAAACATTCTCTACAGTTACGGACTCGTCGTCCCAGAGTCCCTTATTCGTAACGGCCAAAGATTCTAAGCCACCATAGTCCATTATCTTTCATGCCGCAACTAACCTAAAGTCCGAGCTCCGCAAATCAGCAGTAATTAATTGTGCATGCATGGTCAACTCTTTGGCTGAGTTTATTCTTTTCGTCTTCTTCTACACTTAGAACGGAAATAAGAGCTTTAGCACAAACTTGACCATATCTCACTTTTGTGTGATCAAATTTTCATGAAACTTGCAGGGAAATCGTGACAGTACCGTCACGATTTCCCTGAGTCCAAAACTAGGGGACAAATTTTCAAAAGGGCATTAATTTTTTCTAACCATGCCAGGTACTTTTTCTTCTGCACACTATTAGCCAGTAAGATGTTGATGATTGCGTTAAAATTTGAGACATGTGTGATGTATAATAAAAAAGTTATGAACGAAAAGATTTTCTCTTGAAATTTATAACGACCAAAACTAAGGAACAAACAGGAAAACATTCTTTAACTCAATATTTGCTAGAAATATTTAGAAAAATGGTGGTGAACAATCAATATTTGGTAAATAGTCCCTTGCTTTCGACTACAGCTGCACTTCGTCGACTACATGACCGAATGAGACTCTGGCCATCTTCAATAGTAATTTTCGCCCATTCCTCTTGAAGTTTCATCCCAAGATCTTCCGTATTGAAAGGGTTTCTTGTCATAACTTTTACCCCTAGTGTTTCCCAAAGATTCTCGATTGGATTTAGGTCAGGATTTTGTGGTGGCCAATCCATAACTTCGAAATCTTCCTGCTCAAGGTGACTTATGACTGTCTTTGCCTTGCGGCAGGGGGGATTGTCTTGCATGGAGATTGGGTTGGCGAAACACTCGAGTTTAGAATAATAGGCACGGCAATACCATCCAACAAATTTTTATACCCCTGAGCATTCAAACGGGTTTGCAAACGAACGAGAGGCGATGGCCCTTGACTAGAAAACACACCGAAAACCATCACGCTCCCGCCACCAAACTCCACAGTCTTCTTAGTACACTTTACACTAAATTTCTCTCCTTTACGTCTTCTAACAAAGTTCTTACAGTGATTACCAAACAAAATGAACTTGCTTTCATCACTGAAAAATACTCTAGCCCAATTTTCATAGGACCAGTAAACATGCCGCTTTGCAAACTCAAATCTCTTTTTCTTGTTTTTGGCATTCAGAAGCGGTTTCTTCTGTGGACATCTTGCAATTAACCGTATTTTTTCAAAGCGCTGAGAAACGGTCTCAAGTGAGACGTTCATACATGTGTCATTCATTTCCCTACTTATCGCAGCTGAGGACTTAAAACGATCCTTCAAAGAGGTACGCTGGATGACTCTGTCCTCTGTAATTGACGTTTCACGGGGCCTGCCAGTTTTCTTAGCGCCACCATTGTAGCCGGTTTCATCGTACGACTTCACTATTCTGCCCACAACACTTTTCGAACGCTTTCCTTTCACAGAAATTTCTCTAATAGTGAAATTATTCTTGTGCAACTTGATGATATCTTGTCGCAGGATCTAATCAACTTTCTGACATGGTGACATCATGTACCGAACAACAATGTTTAAAAATGGCAGGGTCAAACTTTGTCTTCGATATAAATAAAGAGATACGGACTGTCACGCCACGCCAGGTGCCCACTCACCATCCGACTTCAGTCGCTTTTCACGCCGCTCCGAGAACAGCATAGCCATCCCTAACGCCTCAATAGGCCAACGTTTACTGGGTGCGTTGCTCCGCATTCTTTTCTCAAGCGTGAAGGCTTACGCCGTTGCGGGCACTACTGCCTGTCATCCGTGCTGCGGTTCAACTCAAGTCGCAAACGCCTGTAATTTGGTTGAGTCACCGCTGGAATGTATATTTAACGCTCGTGTTTGTTCTCTAGTGTTGTCAACTGTATACGATAGAGATAACTGTTTTCTGCGTAACCTTAACTAGTATTCTGTGAAGTTTTTATTTGTTTTGTGCGAACAGAGTATTGTTTCTAGAATTAAATAATATCTTGTAGTTGATCAACTGTGGTCCGATACCAGATACGGTTCGAGACCGGCTTTTTGCAAGATAGTCTGAGATAAAAACTTGGCAACGACTTTGTTTTACTTAACCTCTCTTGCCAGGTTTTTCTCGAAGGACAGTTTACGCTTGAGTGGGTAACCTGTCAGGAAGACCGCTCTCGCAGTCTGGCACACGACCAGGAACACGATCTGGTTAGCCTTAACGGACTGGAAACGGCGCAGAGAGCACTCCCAGGTCTTTTTATGATCACTCCGCTAAAACCTTAGCGGAACCACACGGCGACGGCTGCACCCTCGGTCTTTCCAAGATCTGCCATAGTTTGGCGCCTAAGGAGGGATCCCCACGCTAGCCAAAGCAGCTAGACGTTACAGGCCGCTTAGCAAACTGGACGGCCCGGGTGTATTAGCGGGACCTCTCGCAGAGGCACCATATTGCCCCGGCCCAAAAAAGGAGTTCGATCAGCACAAGCCGGACGGCACGCGAGAGCAATACGGGACCGTCCGCCCTCAGAGAACTCTGACGGACTGAATAAGAAATCACCTAATTTTTTTTTCTTTTTTCTCTTTAGTTTTGGACTTTATACCTAAAGTTAATGTTAAAAGCTTTTCGTTCATAACTTTTCTATTACCCTTCATACATGGCTTAAATATTAACACAATAATCAACATCTTACTGGCTACTAGTGTGCAAAAGAAGAAGTAGTGGGCATGGCTGAAAAAAGTTATGCTGTTTTGAAAATTTGTCCACTAGTTATGGACGGTATTGTATATTCTGCTAAAATGGGACGTGTAAAGCTCTAACTAACGAGGAGAACGAAATTATCGTCGAAGAAACTGCTAAAGGCACATCATGATTTTACTGCCCGAAAACTAGGACGCCATGTTGATACAGTGACAAGATTCTTGAACTTCCCTTCTCAACGAAAAAAAAAAAAATCAGATGTTGGGCATTCAAAGACTGTTACTGCCCGCAATGTGGTGCGTCAGCTACGTAAAAAAAACCGGGCAAACAAGGAAATCAATTTTTACGGCTGCTGGGCTTCCTGAAGTGCCTAAAACAACAAGAAATTACATCCTTCGCTTCGTGGCTTCTTTCAAATCCCCTCTGAAATTGCCTCTTCTGATCCCTAGATTTAAATTTTGAAGATGGAATGGGTAGAGAAATACGTGGAGATCAAAATGAATCATGTTCTTTTCACCGACGAAACCGAGCGACCCTTGATGGAGCTGATGGGTGGAGTAAGGGTTGGGTGCTATCTGGAGGTGAGTGTCATAAACGCGTAAAACATGAACAGCAGCGAGATGGTGTTATGACATTATTGTCAAAATAGACTTTCGACTGGAGAACGGGAGGAACTCCATGAGGTTGACAAACCCCACACAACCATCCCAAAGAGTGAAAAAAAGGAAGAAGAGAAAGAGCAGATCTGAAACCACAGAACAGCTCTGAGTACAGATAGTTTGAAGTTGCCAATACCCGCACCAGCATTGACAGAGCCATCAAGGCAATTTCAAATATCCAAACAAGATGGAAAAAACGAACGAAAATGCTGGCTCTTATGGGATCGTAACGGTTCTAAGGCAAACTCATGAAGAGTACAAGTGCGCCGAGTGTACCTCCCCGAACAAATGGCTCTGGAAGAAAATCAGACAGTGGAAGACTAGGGCATTTATAAATTTCATACGAAAAGCAGACCCCACCAACTCTGCGACGATGCGCCAGATCACAAGGCACAACACCATCAAGCATGGACACATATCGACGAACCATTTTGTCAAGTAAACATAGATGACAATCGGCAACAGAACCCCAAACTACGAAGCAGTATTCCAGAAGAGGGAGGAAATAGCAATTAAAGTAACGACGGGTCAATTCTACCGAGCCAAACACCCTCTAAGCACGCCTCATCAGACCAATTTCTGCGATGCAGGTTAGGCAACCGAACGAATGTGCGGCTCAAACGTCAACTTTGGATCAAAAGTGACACCCAAGATTACTAAGTCATCCACAATAGGAAGTGACACACCATCCAGAATGAGTGCAGGGAAAGGAGGTCTCACTGTACGTGACCTGGACACGAGTATGATCTTAGTCTTGCCCGCCTTTAGCCTCATCCCCTACTTGGAACACCAAGTATGAATCACTTCCAAATCATGCTGAATTGATTTTGAAACCTACAACATATCACTAGGCTAAACGCAAACAGCCAGCAACGTAACATCATCAGCGTAACCAACAAGTAAATTATTGACATGATCAAACAGGTATGCTGTATATACAATGAAAAACAAAAGGCCCAGAACACTTCCCTGTGGAACACCAGAAACGACATCCAAAAACTCATACCTCTTCCCATCAACAACTACACATTGACGTATGTCAGATAAAAACTGACTAATTATCGCGAAAACTGAACCACCAATACCCATCAATCTCAGCTTATGGAGTAGCCCAAGGTGATTCGCGCGATCAAAAGCAGCACTAAAGTCAAGCTGTACCAGACTTGCTTCTTGGCCCCCATCAAGAGCCAGCTGCAACACATGAGAAATATGAAGCAGAGCATCACAAGTTCCCAAGCCCTTACGAAAACCATACTGAGTTGGAGGAAGGACACCCTGCTTCTCAAGAAAGCGACTCAACCTCGACGCAACCTACCTTTCATAAACTTTCGACAAAACAGGTGTGATCGAGATGAGATGGGTCTATAGTCGGAGCTTCAGGATGAAACAGAGCCTTTCGGAACAGGCGTCACATGAGCAACATGCCAGCATTCCGGAAAAGAGCCGAGCCGTAACATTCGACGGAACACGAAAGCAAGCGGGGCTGCCAGCACACCAGCCACTCTCCGAAGAAAGAGAGGAAGCATACCCGATGGGTGCCCCCATAGGGATCCAGGTAAGAAGAAGGTGGTGCACTTCAGAAGATCTAAAGGCAAAACCGGAGAACTCGGCTCGGGATCACACGCTAAAGGAATGCGCAGACCGGCTAGTACGCCAACGGGCGTATGCCTCTCGCTTCAACTGGTACGCCCTCCTACAGTCATCATCAAACCAGGGTTCATTGCCTGTCCAGACCGTAATGAAGCGGGAAAAGACATAGGCGCGTACATGTCAGAGAAAAGCCGATCCAAAGTACACCCAGGATCAGGAGACTCTCACAACACCCCAGGGTAGCGCAAAGATGGCGCCAGAGATGGCGTCTCAATTCACTCTGGGGACTCGCTGACGTCGCAGAAAGGGCACCATGGTCCGAGGAATCAATGGGAGACGAAACTGACACTGTAACTAAATCAGAAACATCAGTCAATAACACGTCAAGAACACATCCCATCAAATGGTGGGGCCCTCAACCAACGGCACTCGAAAAATCAAAAGCTGCATGACCATGGCAATCGATCCTCCTAGAGACTAACCATTCCACATGGTGACAATTACTATCGCACATATAGACAAAAGCAGAACGCCTATCCGATGACTGAATCCTAGTTATTGCATCTAAGAGACAATCAAAGACCCTATCATCAGCAGATGGGCTGCGATACACTGAAAACAAATAAAAGTTCTTGAATGAGCCACAGACTCAAAGCACCATCCGCTCACAGCATTGACAGTCATATTCACTCTGCATAGACACAACACCATTTCGAGCGTAAGCAGCCAGTCACCTAAATCCAGGGCTTGAGCCTCGCAGCCGCAGCACTGGCTTTTCAAAGTTCGGGATCATCAGCTCAGAAACATGATGATGGCTTGAGAACAGCGTCTCCGAACATAGCACCAGATCATAATTGAAAGAGGATAGGGCGAGCTCAGCCAAATTACCATAGATACCCCGAACATTAGTGCATAAGATGCGGCAGGAGCGAGACCCACAACCACGAGGACCGGGATTCACCTGCTCGTCCGGATATCTAAGTATCATGCACGCAAAAAAAAAAAAATAATTAGACATCATAAACAAAGGATATCATCAAAAAATTTACAAGACAAAACAAATCGACAGTCATGATAGCTACGAAAGCGGCCAGCTATCTACACGCCCCAGACCCTGTCATCACCAGTACGGGCTTTGGCCGAAAGAGGAAGAAGAGACAGGAAAGGAAAAGAGCATCAGGTGGTACTACCTGATGGAAGAGAGAGAGGAGCAGACTGCGGAAGACTGATTACTCAGCTATGGCACCAGTCTGTTCATCCCCTCTCACGATCACCTTCACAGCAGGAACTGCGGCTAGCTGCAACCTCCCCTGCGGTGAAGGCACTGGGGACCCATGGGTTTGTGAGGCCCAAATATATTGTGGCAGGCAAAGGGGCCTGCCAGAATATACTCCTGAGGATATGGGCTGGTATCATTGGGGTTCAAAACTTGATTTCCATTTCCCATACTACCACGGCATTTTTGGACTCTTTGGGGTTCCATGGAGAGAAACTGATGGTTTAACCCAATGTGCTCACATGATGTAAACCCGATTGAAAACTTCTGGGCCCTTCTGAAAAGGGAAATTTACGCAGATGGAAGGCAGTACAACTCAAAATTTGTCGTGTGGGATGCTGTTGCTGCAGCAGCAAGGGCAGTTCCACCTTCTGCAATAAAGAAACTTACTGGCTGCAAAGATTCAAGGATTATTGAAGTTATTCAACGTCATAGGGTCATGTTGGCAAATAAGATTTTTTTCCAATCATTGTAAACTTTTGATCAATGATTTCTTCTTTAATGCATATTTTTCTCACTTGTGTTGCTCATTAAGTTGTTTGCTCCACACTGGTGATATAGAACTGTTAATATATATATATATATTTTTTTTTAGTCAGAAAGCTATTACCGCCGCTCAGGGAAATTGGTAAAGTTGACAAAAAAAAACATAATTTTCTAGAACCAGCACGATTAGTTGTTTGAAGATTTACAGACACTGTAAGCATCATAAGTTTAACTATCTGGGATATCTTCACTGAAAATTAAAGCTAAATAGTGCAGATGAGTTCAGTTCAGCGATAATGCTATCATTTCCGTTCCAAGAGTATTCTTCCGCTGATATCTCTATGATTCTGCGTTACCGGCAATAGCTCATAGAGAGCCGGAGCGTATGTCCCGGCTGCTCCCCGGGGATAGGCCTATTGATCCGTCTACTGCCAGCTGTCTTATCTAAACATTGTAAACTATCATGAATCAAAAGAATATTCATTACACCTATTTATGACCGTATATGAGAAATGGAGTAAATTTGAAATTTTTAAGGCTAGGGTTGTTAGCGTGTGGGGGACAGTCGTAGCTCTCGCACCCCCACCGCTGCTTCTTGCCTTGCTTACCCGTTGTTATTCTGACACCCCGGGGACACGCATCTTATGCAACACCAGGATCTCAGGCCCCAAATACGGCGCAGGGCAATAGCAACAAACGGAAGAGGATAACCATTGAAAAATGGAAGATGAGCAGGAAAACGAAGCGCAACAAACAAGGCACTGGTGATATCAAGAGAGCATAAATCAGATAAATAGGGACGTACAGAGTCTGCTGTAGCGCGATTCCGTTATGAAATACGATAAACAAATTAACTAACCAAGTCTTACGCTACAACCGTACTTATTCTGGATGAAGAGCTCGCAAGGTAGAGCTAATCTGAACAATGCTTTCAAATTTCTGTCGGCCAGGCGATTCCATAATGTAGTATTCCGAGACACCTATTGGGCTCATAAGTTTCTAGGCTGCAACACACCAGTGTCTATTTAGTGAAAATTATCTTCCTGTCGGTGCTTCTAAACAACGAAGAGCTCTGCGCCGGACTCTACCACTATCAAGAGCCAACATGTTTTACTTGGGAGGTATGGAAATGACACCAGTTGCCAGTCGTTGTATCTATCTATACCTGTATACGTATCTATTTGATTAAAGAAAAAGAACTTACTGAATATGGACAAGAAATCTCCTTTTCCTTCGAGGGGCAGATGAAACACCCGTCCACTGGTGTCGTACACGCCTCGTACCACCATCGCAGGTACCACGAAGCCGAAATGCATCGTGCCGTTCTTCAAATTGAGGCTGCAAAACGAGAGAAATTGAAAGCTGTGAAAAGCAGCCGCAAAGATGAGGCGCGTCCTGAGGACACGAATGGGTGCAGCGGCCCAGGCATAGTAACTGATGCGAATCAACAAACACACGCTCGTAGAGGTTGCCTTCATCAGGCTGGTAACGTGAACCCTTGAAAATTCCACGATTTATTAATGTTTTAACCAGAGGTAGCGCTTCGAACTTAACCCACCCCATCCGTACTAATGTCCCCCGCTTAACCCTGTCTAACTCTGAAATCAACTTCATGTCTTTGCTATGAAACTGCCTGAAGACCTTTTCATGAAGCAAAGAAAAAAAAGACAGCTATAGTTGAACACATGAACATCCTTCAAGCGAAAATCAGAGCATTTAGAAAGTTTGAGTTCCCTACCTAATACCCTAATACTGAAAAACGTATACGCGCAGACAGAGATAGACGGAAGGACATTCGGACCGATGGAACCTGATGCAGAATCTAATTTAATACTAAATATGACCGTCGTCTGTTTATATATCTATACATTAATACGCTAGTACTTACGTACCTACCTACCTTTTGTGTCATGCTCTTCATCACTAATAGATAGAAGAAAATTTGAGCTTTGTTGACTTTGGGAAGCAGACGCATCTTTGATACGGCGGGTGTCAGTAATATTTAGGCCACAGGCCAGGTATTTTTGAGTATGTTTATACGTTGGAAACTTTTAAGCATAAATCATTGGGAACCTGTATCGTGGATTGCTGGCAAAGAATTCCACTGGTTCAGTTAGACAGAGCAACTTATAAAAATATTCCATGGGTCCACTAAGACAGGGACAGCTTCAGTATCAGTATTTAATATCAGTAAAAAGGCTGGTCGTATAAGATATCATACTGGATGGCTCAAAAAAATGTTACATTTTCAATTGGTTGCTGTTTCAATACGCACCAAGCAAAAGAATAGATCCTATACGGGTTGGGAATGTATTTTACATACCGAAACACAGCAGCCAATTGATAATGTAACCTTTCATTGGAGACACCCAGTACATCGATTCTCGGTGTTGTTTGCGAAGTTGATGGGAATTAAGATGGTACAATGTGAAGGTTTCACAGATTTATCTGAAGCGCCCTGCCAGAGCGTGAAAGTTTCACGGGTGCTGCTAGATACGGCGGGGGTCAGCAGTCCGGTGCAACTGGGCAAGGTCTTTTTTAAAGCGACCACCATCTGGACTAATTTCCAAAATCATTGATTTTGTTTTTTTCCTCTATTTTTTTGTTTCATCTACTGAAACTTGTTTTACATGATACAAAAAACCACTTTCGTGCAGAAAAATGTCGAAATTATCGAGACATAAACAATGTTAGCTTTTTCTTCTATTTTTTTAATTGATTTTTACGCAGCGCCTTCATTTTTCAGTCAATTTGAATGGAATTCGGCACAGGTATACTGTTGATGATTGCCAACAATCGCATGGATTTAGATTTTTGAATTTAGTTTAAATTTTGATAATAAAATACATATTTTTTGTCCGTTTTTCATAACCATTTTGTTCAATTTTTGACAATTTTTTTTAATTAATCCATGAATTCGTTCTAAATCTATTTTCCTATCATATAAAAAATCATTACACTTAGTGCATTATTCACAAAATGGCGTTCAATTGAAGATCATTAACGTAGTTCTGAGATATTCGCTCCAACGCATGCGCTATGGGTCGTCAGACAGCAATCAGATTTTCAGTTGTTAATGACATTACTTTGCCTTCAGTCAGGGCATACGATATATATGTTGTGCGCGATCGATCGTTTGCACAGCACGATCGATCGTTCAAACGCCTAACCTAACCTAATCAATGTTTTTCTTCAACTTTCCCCCTATTTCTGAGTATATCGGGTAGGTTAGGGGAGGCAAGGCCTGTTTTCTTTCCTTTTGAAATTTCGGGCACCGTCAATTTTAGTCAATGGTGAGATGGGGTTAGGATAGATTACGTTAGGTTAGGTTAGGCTAGGTTAGGTCGGGTTAGGTTAGGTTAAGCATCTGAACGATCGATCGTTTGCGCAGCGCGATCGATCGCGCACAACACACACATATATATATATATATATATATATATATATATATATATATATATATATATTTTGAGACAATTTCATTCAAATCGGTTCATAAATAAAAGCTTAAGTTTAAACGTTTCGGCTGAAATTTTTTTTTAGGAAAATTCGAGAACACAACGTAATGAAAACTTTTTATTTATGATCCAATTTGAATAAATTTGGCGCAGGTATGTAAACCGAAAAAAATGTGGGTTACACTCGTGAACTTTTTCCCATTTTCGCCATAGAAACGAGTTATTCGAAGAAAACCGTTTTCCTGTCTAAAAAGTTTACTTCGAATAACTCGTTTTCTATGGCGTACCAAGTTTCATTGAAATCGGAACAAAAATGAAATAAAATATTTTAACCCTTTATATGAAATTCATGAATACGGCTGAGAGAAAATTTTTTAGTTAACTACAGATTTGAATGAAACTTGGTACAGATATGTAAAACTGGAGAAGAATGTGGGCTGTACTCCTTTATTTTTTCCCATTTTCGATATAGAAAAGGAGTTATTCAAAGAAAACAGTTTTTCCGTTTTCTTTGAATAACTTGTTTTTCATGGCGAAAATTTGAAAAAGTACACGAGTGCAACCCACATTTATTTACAATTGTACATGTTTCTGCCAAGTTTCATGAAGATAGGGCGAATAATAAAAAAAAGCTTTGTAGTAAAAAAATAAGTGGCACAAAAAACTAACCCCTCTCTCCCCCAGCCCCCCTTCTACCCACTTACGGTTACACTGGCTGCCTAAATTTTTTGGCCTGTGAGTCTGTCTGATGTATAGGTGCTGATTAGTGATAAAAACGAATTTTGATCACTTTAATTTTTTTTCTGGCCAGACGGTTCTCGTAATACATATACTTAGACGCCAAAGCTGTTTTGTATGAACGTGTATTGTTGTGTCATGCTTACGTGGGAATTCCAATGTTTTGGTTAGATGGGACAGCTTCTGGAATCAGTAACGTAGCCAGGAAAATTTCCATGAGGGAAGGAGATGGGGGGGGGGACGGCTTGAGAAAACAAGCTAGGCCCAAAGTAATGTGAGTTTGAGGCCTCATTTCCCCGTGGGGGAGGTGGGGAGTGAAACTTTTTTGGGTGGGAGTGCGTCCTCCCTCGCTCGCCACCATCCCACGCCACTGATGAAAATTATCGGCAAAAAAAAAAAAAAGATGGACTTACCATATCGCACATCCTTGCAAAGACGTGAAAGTTTCACGGCTACAACTAGTTTATATAGTTATATGTTTCATGTCACGCTCCTAACGAAATTGCTAGGAAGAAAATAGCGCTGGTGTTCTTAGTTTCAATTAGCAGGTAAATTAATACACTTCTTATCGACAGTATAATAATCGAAACAAACAAAGGAAATGGTGAGATATTCTCCAGTAGTCAGCAGGCGTTTAAAGAACATGAGGATTATTTTGCAGCAAATAATTTTCTCCAATTTGGGTTTTTCTTTGAAGAGAACAATTTTTCACACGAGGAAAACTTCCGAGTCATATGACATCATCGAGTATCCTGGATACAGAGCTCAATATTTGTTAGGAAACAGCGAAAAAAAAAAAAACATTTCTTTAGAGCGCATCACCGAAGCAAAGCTTGGTGTTGCTCAGCCCTAACACGCTTATCTGCTACGTTCCATAGTTCAAACTGGCAGCTGAAGTGCATCCTACATCCCAACTAGCATTGGACCGCGGCTTGAGGTAGGACAAACATTACATTTTCAACATTGGCGGAATTTTCAGTTTTGAAATATCGATCCAATATTGTGTTTCAATCTAGCACCAACACTGAATGTTCAGCAAACAAAGCAGTCGGTTATCTTAACTACACGAAAATGGAATGGTTCAGCACTGATGCCAATGTACCGATTCAGTATCGAGGATCATTCTTCATATCCTAAGATAATAAATTTTGACCTAAACATAATACACGACATCAGCGATAGTGAACAGGCTTCGGTCAAGGGTGACAATTATTATAAGAATAAGACTAGAGCACTCTGAGAGCGCATACCACCTCCAAGCTGGTCAAAAGTAACGAAAAATTTAAATTGGTGCTGAGACCATGATTTTCTTAGTAACAACAGCAAAATTAAATCGTTTGTGCTTTTCAACAGTATTAATACAGTAATAATAGCGAAGAATTTGTGATGAGCCGTTTTCATTGATCATAATTTTTTATCAACATCCTTATCCCCGGAGCAAAATACCCTTGGAGGAAAGTCGGCGAAATATTGAAATGCTGAGAGAATAAGGGAGCCTTGTCAACCAATCCTGGACCAGTGTTTTACCAATATGCGCAAGAAAGAGGGTACTGATGCATTGTCAAGTGATGTTGAATGTGCATTGGGCCACCTTTGAGGAACACTTCACTAAGACGCTCAAGAAAGCGTACTGTTATTTTAATTTACGCATTACTTTACTATAAGTATCAGGGAATAAGTTAAATTTCTGGTGCAAGGAAAAATATGTGAAGTTTATAATACTGGATCGCAATATTGGGCTAATGATAATTTCCAGCAGTGATCCGACATTTAGCGATTTCCTCTTTCGAAACAACACGTTGAATAAATGATGCATGAAATTCATATACGGTATCAAAGAAGAATGCAAATACTATGATAAATACGTATTCCCTCCGCCAAAGAGCTTATGTTTTTTGTCAGATTTGTCTGTCTGTTATTCTGTTTGTCCCTCTGTCTGTCACCAAGATTACTGAAAAAAGTTCGAGACGGACTCTGACGAAGTTTACAGAGACTGTTAACAATATTAGGGAAACATATGATTAACTTGATGAAGATCCATTCGTCTATTTGTTTGTCTGCCTCACTTTCCTAATGCCATAACTCAAAAAGTTATGGGCGGATTGCAATGAAACGTACCCGAGTTGTTAGATATATTACGAAGAGTGAATGACCAGATTTTTGTGATGACCTGTTCGTTCGTTGGTTAGTTTGTCACTGTTTTTTATTTTATTTTATGATTGTTATCGCCATAAATAAAAAAAATAGGAATGGATCCTTATGAAATTTCCAGGAGTTTTTTGAAACGTTGAAAACATAAACAATTGAACTTTGGGAATGATCGGTTGCTCTGTTTGAGCTAGGCCTTATGTACGCTTGCCGTCGTGTCCACTGAGTTCTTTCTATTTTTTCATGCTTCCCTGACACTTTCTTTCCAATTTTTTCTTTTCCCTTCTTCTTGTGCTTCCTCTGGCTCCGGCCAGAGTACTTCAAAATACTTGTAGATGTTAATCATTATTTCGTTCCCATTTCTTTTGTACATTTCTTTCTATTTTCCTTTCCTTTTTCAATACTGCCAGTGCCCATGCGCGTTGGTCCCGTGTGGGAGCGCTCCCGTCCATGGGTTCCACGTGTCTGTTGTCGTGCTAGGAGTCCCATTTTTTTCCTCTGTAGCATCGCCGCTGTTGAGGAGGCGGAGAATTGGACTTCGGAATCTAATAATGATCCCTCCGAGTTCTGACACCAAATTATTATTGTTTTCTTCTGTTCGGCCCGTCCTTTCACGACTTGTTTTCCTGTGTGCGCTGGCCCCGTGTGGGAGCGCCCTCGTGTGTGGGTTTCACGTTCCTGGGGACTTGCTGCACGTCCCTTTTTCCCTCCGCTGCAGGGATGCCTTGTTATGGGGACCCGAAATGTTCATGTGGAGATAATGAGTAGGAACGATAAAAAATAATATTAACCGTTTTACCATTGTTATTTACTGTATGTCACCGATGTTTATTGTCTGTGTTTTTCTTTGTTCCTGTATGTTGCGGTTTTAGTTATTTTATTTTTCTATTTTTGAGTTGGGTTTTAGTAGGTACTTTTTTCACCAGGTGGGTGGGTTCTATGTGAGTCTCGTGTCATCGGCTCTGCCGCATACTCAAATTCCTTTCACTCCGTTCCTGCACTTATTTTCTAATACAGTACATATTAGAGCAATTTTACTTAGTTAGTTTTATTTTCTCATGCGCGTGAGTAATTCCATCACAACTAGTTTTTCAGCATCTTCCTCCTATCAATCAGATATTTAGATAACTTACTCAAAGTGCCTTATTTTGAACCTGCTCGCGCCACTGGCAGTCAAGTTTTGGTAGGAAGCCTTCACCACTACGGGACCCTCGGTCTGAGTGAAGTTGAAGCCGCCCACAAACAGCGGTTCCATCTGTGGCACGTTCAAGTCTGGAATACCTGCGATATAAGGTATGCAAATGTAGTTGTTTTCGGACACGGGAATCCACAAACAAGAACCTAAAGGCAAAACAGTATCGCCATGGTAAAATAAAGGGACCAATGAAGTTTAAAAGAATATCAACAGAAGGCAACAGACTTGTAAACAATCACAGTGCAGCACTTTCTTCCCATAACAGAGAAATATATACATATATATAACTGTCGCATCTGCTGTACATTGGTAGAGTAAGCTTCTATAATGCTGCGCCAACCAACTTCCAACGTAAATTGCGAAACTGTCTATTTGCTGGGGAAACTTTCTACGATATTGTAATTCGCTCCACTATAACGTTAAGTAAGCAATAGTCAGTTGCATCGCGCTGAACTTTGTTAGTTTTATCTTGGCTTTTCTGGCAGAAAGTCTCAAATTATGAGCAAACTTACGTGAGTTTTATTGATCGCAAACGGGCCAGTGCGGTACTACTGAGAGGAAATTAGGATAAGGAAAAAACCATCTCTAAGGAAAACAATAATACAAGACTGAAAATAGAAACACTCATGCGGCGGGCCCCTTCTGTAGCTTCCCCTTACATGGATTTGATGAGAGTTACTTGGGACTAGTGGACCCGTGCGTGAAAAATTCTCGCAATAACCTATACGTTTGCCTAATGCCTCTAGGCCGGTGCGAAATCTCCTCTTCTCTTATTCGCTTCTTATTTTTTTTCTTTTTTTCATTGATCCTTTGTCGTGCTGTCATCCATACGTCTTTTAGATAGACAGGCAGAAGTAACATCTTGAGAGAAACACCCCAACAAACTTAAACAAAATGGCAGCTTATATGCAATGTGTTCGCTTCGTAGCAAAGATACCTTTGATACCGTCTTTCCACCTCAAATATCTGTTTCATTTGGGGTGCTCAAATTTTGACCTATGAAGAGAAAACTGCTTCGTCAGAGGAAAACAGTAAGCTAGAAAAAGTAATTGTCCACTGCCCGTGAAAACTTATGTTTCGGCGGTTTCGTTGACAATTGCATCAGAGTGGGAAGAATAACTCATGCAACGAAATCTTCTGTGGGAAGAAACTACGAATCAAGAAGCATGAGAGTGCCAACGGAAGCTTCAGACATCTTCAGTGCTACGATTTTAACTTCGGCAATGCAAGAAATGCATACAGACAGAAGGTCGCCCTATACTTTGCCATAGATTCGATGTATGGAGAAGCTAATACTCGTAAAAATCAAACTAAGCCTGCGATGTCTTCATTGTTGAAATTTCAACTGTCCCTGCTTAAGATACGTTTGCCATCTTCTGCAACCCGGCTTATTTTCTGCCTATCACTTTCAATGGAGCTTAAGAGGAGCACCAGAGCCTCCAACCTGGGCTAATTTCCGCCTATCTATTTCGTTAAGAGCGTGAC
>LQNS02278170.1:44797932-44813090 GCA_001587735.2 Parhyale hawaiensis
CTCTCGATTTTGCTCCCATCTCTCGTCGTGTAAAACGTAGATTCAGTAAGGGAGAGGTTTTTTCCGTACCGTAATAGTTCAAATTTAGATTCGTTGAAGGTCATGTTGTTAATCGATGTCCAGTGAAAGATGTTCGTTAGGTCAAGTTGCACATTCCGTACGTCCGCCTGGAAGCACGTTGCACCAGTCTCCTAATTTGATTATTGTATACTTTATAAAACATACATGACTCTGCGACTCTTCTCCTGTGGGACAGGTTCACTAATCATTATCAGCCCACAGCCTGCTGGCTGAACTAACAAGTCGGTCTAACAGACGCAAAAGTCAGCAGCTGAAGCCCAGACCGGTGAGCAATACTCTAACACAAGCAGCATGAACAAATAAGCACATCTATGGGAAACCTGACTATCACCAAATATGGAATTCACCTTACACAGGAATCCAATCTCAGTGGAAGCGCGTGACACCAACCTCCTAATATGCGGCTCAAAAGTAAGCTTTTCATCAAAGACAACACCAAAAATCTTCAAAGAGCTAGACCCCTGAAGCAGGGTATCATCTATCTCCAGATGTGGATGCTGCGGCACTAGTGTCCGAGACCGACTGACAATCATAGACTTGGTCTTACTGGACTTCAGCTTCATACTCCTAGCCGAGCACTATGCAATAACGAGTGACAAATTGCAATTCAGAGACTGGGCGACAGCGTTACGCATGCGGGAGCAGGTATCACTGCAATAAAAGTGGAATCGTCGGCATAGTTGATCATCGTGTTTTCCAGCGAAGAGAACATGTCACTAGTATACAGAACGAACAACAGCGAGCAGAGCACGCTACCCTGAGGGACGCCCGACTCCACCGTGACCGAGGCACTCAAAACGCCGTCAACAGACACACTCTGCGTTCGCTCCGAAACAGAATCACGAATGACTGACAGAACCCTACCACCCACATCAAGCCACTCCAGCTTGTATGATAGACCTCGGTGGTTGACCCTGTCAAACGGCTAGCTAACGTCCAACTGTACAAGGCGGGCCTCAGACCGATAGTCTAGCGCCGATTGTAAATGGTGTGGCACCGACGACAAAGCGTCACAACAACGCAAACCAGTTCTATACGCAAATTGACCAGCAGGAAGCAAACCCATAACCTCAGTAAAACAATCAAGCGCATAAGTGACCAATTTCTCGAACACTTTTGATAAAATGGGCGTCAGCGTACTGCGCCGGTAGTTGGCGATATAGGGCGACACTGGACTTTCGGGAATGGGAGTTATATTCCCAGTATGCCAGCAAAGATGAAAATTTCCTAACCGTATCAGGCGCCGAAAGATGACAGCTAGATTATGGGCAAGAACGGCAGCAAGCAGCTTATGAAACAGAGGAAACATGCCCACCGGGCATGTAGATTTCAAAAAGCTTCTTTTATATATATGTATTAGGGTGATGCAATCTGCAATAATGTTCCAGAACTCATCAGAAACGCGCAGGTGCATCGCTTATAGTTATTTATATGTAATGATTCATAAATAAACATTTAATATTTGATATGTGCAAACAATGGTAAACACAGTATTGAAGCTTTGAGAGTAAAATTATTCTACAAGAAGAGGTAACTTTAGTTTCAACAGAATAAATCTGCAAGAATGTTCCAGAACTACTCAGAAAATGTGCTAATGCATTACTCATACTTCTTCATATCAAATAATAAATTCATAAATCAAGATAAATAAACTTCATAATAGACTCGCCTAGTTCAATTGTAATAGAAGCATCTTCAACATCATTATCATCGGCACCTAGCTGTTTCTTTAGCAACAACTCCTGCAATGCGGCATGTGGGGGAGGTAACATAAAATCATAGTGGATCCATTGCTTACATGAAAGTTTTGCCGAGACAGCTCACTGTCTTACACAAAGGACACTAGACAATGCGGAAGACTGGTCGATGCTCAAGGTGGGGCGCTCAATTTTTATTGACTTTGATTCTAAAATACGTAGGTCAGATTGAGTCTGTGCAGTCTCTATGATAGTGAAGTTACGGCAGTGAAGTGGGTGGTTGTTGGGTCCACTGTGATCACAAGGGCCGGAATGCTGTCTGACAGTTAGAGGCTTGTTGCTTCGGAAAGATATGTTGCGTTTTTATTCTATAATAAGGCAGTAATTTTCATTAAGCAAGGCCTATTCAGCCGTAGCAAATTTACTGCTTTAAACAGGTCCACAATGTTGTTGGTAAGAATGTTCGTCCATTCTATTATATGCTATGGACAGTTGCGCCTCACAAGATCTCGAAAGGTGCCTTGGCCGGAGTTAGGCTTCCGGGAAATTTTGTTTCGGGCCCACTGTACTTCCTCTGCCTACTTCTGTTGACAATCTTTCTTTCGTTCTTTCTCCTCTTTCCCGATACTCTGTATACACAGACTCACGCGCGTCATATGAATGTAGGGATAGCCTCGAGCACGGGCTCCATGTTTGTCTTGATACATGAGGTTTTGCCCAAAAGCTACTGGAATGTCGGTGTAGCTACTGAAAACTAGCGTGTAAGACAAAACACCGCTTTATGGAATCTAAGCACCCTTTGCCTGTCAGTACGTCATCTGCCGAAACGTGTAGTTTTAAGCGTATTTTCCCAACGTCTTCTGTATAGCTAGCTTTATGCTTCATTGATGATGCTATAGATTTCAGAGAGCAACGTGGCTGCCTAAATATTTGTTTAAAACTTGAGAAAACCGCTGGAAAGCATAAAATGATAAAGCAAGCATTCCCAGAAGACCCTACAGGTTACAGTTTAACTGTGAGAGTTATAACAACGGGAGGATCAGACATCAGCTGATCGAAAAATCTTGACGTCACAGCTCCACCCTGTGACGTAATTGCGGACCACGCGCGCTCTAAGTTACAACTAAAACAGAGCTTTCTACCCAGCATGGCTGATATGTAACCATAAATTGACGTTTAAAGTGCAACGAAGGCAAAATTGTTCAGACCTGGATCAATAATTACAATTTTCTAGCCGTTTTTACGGGCATTTTTATGTCATGTATTGTTACTCCCTGATCTTGCTCAACCTATTGACTTTCTTGTTAGAGCTCAATTTAAGTCTGTATTGTAGGTATTGTATTTAGGCCCATGATTAATAGGAATTTTTCATCATGTAATGCAGATAAGCTTGTCGTGCTGCTGAAGCAAACCACTTGCTGACTTGAAAGAATTGTAGAATCGTCCCTAAAAGGCGAGTTCACACGACATTCTTCTCAACGTGTTAGCTCATCCATTAGTCAGAGTGGGTTACTGTAACTCAGAAATAGCAGAAGAGTGCACTGTTTTCTGAAGCTCAGTCCACAAAAAAGCTGCAGAGGCGTCAGTAACTTGCCTAGGGACACTTGCAGAGGAACTGATTTGACGGTCAACATTTTTACTAACTTTTTGTAACGTACACAAAGGGGCGTTCACAATGATGCTGCAAAGCTTTCCGACGAGTGGATAATAAACTGATCAACACATAATACTAGTAATTTTACTTCTCAAATTTCTATTTTTGTTCATTTTTCTTATTTGTGTCTTGCTCCTGGCGACTATGTATTTCACGTTATTTCATGAAATGACTCTGAAATCGTCCTGATAATTACTCTTATAGATACATGTCAGTACGTACAATGTTACCTACGTTGCATTTTTAACGTTAATATATTATTACTATTATTAGTATAACTTCACGCTTGAGCTCCCACGGACAGGTAATACAACCCAAATGAAGCATTTGCAACACCGGGATGCCCAAAACGCTGCTAAAGGAAATCCAGCAAAAAAACATTAACAGCCGACTTAAAAGCCTGCATGCCAACACGACCAAAAGCCGATGCAGGCAACAAATTCCAAACTTTAGCCGACCAGGGCACGAAGCACCGACAGAACTGATTAGTTCGNAATGCCTCTCATTATTGTACACTTTATAAAACATACATAGCTCAGCTACTCCTCTCCTGTGGGACAGGTTCACCAGATCATTATCAGCACACAGCCTGCTGGCTGAACTAACAAGTCGGTCTATGGTTATATATCTGCCATACTGTTAAGAAAGCTGTACTGTTACTTCTAACTTAGTGCGTGAGTGGTCCGCAATGACGTCGCAGGGTGGAGTGGCGCTTGGGCTGTGACGTCACGATTTTTCGATCAGCTGATGTCTGTTCCGCCCGTTAATATTACTCCTTGGTTAACCTTACGAACAGTTTAAGGGGATCGTTTACAAATTTTGGAATTTTCTTTATTAGTGGTCCGATCTTACTGAAATTGTTACATAATATGTAAAATTAAAAAAAAAAAAACTTTTTATTCGTGTAACTTTTTCCATCTAGGCCTTAGTTTTTTATATATATGTATATATATAATATATATATATATTTTTTTAAAGGAATAGAACTGCCTCAATTTTTATGCTAGAATAAAAACACAGACAGTTTTGGAATCCTTGAAAGATTCCCTACAACAATTACGTTTTGAAATTTTTGTTTTCTTTTTCTATTGACGTGAGATTTTAGAAGGGTGACTGAAATAGTTCAGTCAACCAGTTTTATTCTGAAAATGTAGATTTTTCAATAGAGGCAATTTTATGTTTTTTTTTGTTATAAAATGCAGTGTTTCCAAAGGAAATGCCCTTGGCATGTTTCATTTATAGTGCCGCTAGCCCCCTAGAAATTTGGTACGCAATAGCCTTTGGTATACTGACGATTTTGCAGCAAAAAAAAAGCAAATTTGGACCCCTGTGGACCCATTTGGGGGGGCCCCCAAGATCACGGCGATCGGGGGATTTTTAAATCCTGCATTACGGGGGTATGGACTTCTGTGAAAAACTCGTTTTTTGTCTTTTAACTATTAAAACTGGTAAACCGCCTAAACGATCCCCTTAAACGTTTTACTGATGGGAGAAAATCGGTTATCACTATTGTACATTTAGCACGGCCGTCATTCGGTAAAACGCTTGAATGTGTCCTTGGTCTTTCGGAATTTGGTCTGGGGAGATCGTTGGCTGACAGCCCAGAAGGTGTGCAACGTTGTACGCCTGTCGAAAGGGAGGCGTCAAAGGATTTCGTTTTATCGACGAACAGAACATGAGACGCATTCCCGCAAAGTTTGTGCTGCAATATCTGAGCGACGAGCTCAATATTTAGGAAAAAACAGAAAATCAATAATCAAGGTTGAACCAGGTTGTACATCTTGGCAGAATTCAGGAAGCATCTAAACAGTAAATGCACTGCCCATTTAGCAAATATTGAGATCTAAACAATGAAGACGTCTGAAACATCTCTTTGTGGATCCCTCATAAAAAAAGTTATTTGGACTAAGTTCATGATGAGCAACGAAGCATAAGGTGGAATGTTCGTTTCAGAGCAGAAGTCCAAATTGAGGTTTCACTGTATTTATTTTCCTCGCGCTTGCTACTATTTATGTACTCATTTTTTTCGCATATCATCTTCAGTTTGGAACAAATGTGCTGCTTAGTTGAATTGAAAGAGAGAGCACTTATCTCTTATGACAGTTGGAATTGGTCATTAATTGTAGAAACATATAGTAGCAAGGCATGTTAAATGAAGACGGGTCATCACAAAATTTCCCCGCTGTCATTTTTGACAGCGCGTGTATTCCAGTGAAGTAATAGAATTGTTTACCAATGATGCACGGAAATACTTTATACTGGGAGAGATAACTGTTGGCCTGCTTATATAGGGAAATATATCAGTGCACATAACCGAACGGCTGGATAACGCAGCTCGGTCGAACTGAAATTGTGCGCGCTCAGCTTATTTGATCAAATTGACAGCTGCAGGGTATCCTTCATTATCAAATTAGCAAAAGTATGTACAATGAAGAAGAATCGAAAATTCTTCTCCACAGATTTAACGTCTGCAGGTATGGTGATGGTACGTATAGAAACAGACGCTCGTTTCGCATTTCGTCATAGGTGTAGATTATTTTGCGGGATCATGCTATGGACCTGGCATTGATCGCATCCGTATCAGTCACGCATTCACTTTTAGGGCAACATTACGGAGGCACATATATATTGTAGGATTTGAAATTGCTGCAACACGAATGTGCAGCTTCCACGTGCAACGTTCCTGCAAGCCCAGGATAATTACCCGCACTTAATCCATTAAGTTGCACATCGAAAACTGCACCAGAAGCTGCCAGTGAGTCCTGACGCTATTGTTGAGAAAAATTACCTTCCAATCAGTTGGTTTGCTAACTCTAAATATCGTGCTTTTAGTCAGTCTGCTTTGCTCGTCGGGAAAAATTGTTTTTTTTTTCTCTCTCTCTAATTGGTGCGTGGGACTCCTATGTCAAGTGGTTTGTCTAACAATGTGGTCTGCACTGCGGTTGGTATTGCCCAAAAACGACACGCATTTGGACCGTGAATACATTAATGCGCAGAACTGCAAACATGTGGGTCGGTGAATGGGTTCCAATGGTTACAGGAATTACAATTAATACAATTAAAGGGCTGTAAACATGGGATTATGTAGGAAAAAAATAAATGAGAGGGGATCGTTGATATTGAATTCCAACTCTTAAGAATGGTATGTAGAGGACAGTTCTCTTTTAAATTTGGTCCCTGGACGCTTTAGAACATAAATCATGTGTCAAACTGAGACCACAACTTGAAAAATAAAGTGTAGGTGATGAGGTGAAGCGGTCAGCATCACACATACGCTAAAACGTACTCATTACCGCTAGAGAGCGCCGGGGTCAGAAGAACTCATGTTCCGCTTACAAGTACACAATTTTAGCTAAGTAATGAAAATTTCTGAAATGATACGCTGCAGCCAATCATTGAGTCAATAGGAAATTCTTAACAGACATAACTAGTTAAAGTACAGAAATAGTATATCCTATATTTTGATGCAGAGAGCATATTAGTAAAGAGTTGAGGAATCTAGAGCAATTTTCAAAACTAAAGTACTTAGAAGGAACAAAACTCACTGAAGATATGCCCTGCAGCAACATGCAGACATAGGAACACGACCACAGATATGTAACACAGTCCCATCTCAGAAGCTCCCTGTTTGTTGACACCCAACTGACGTGAAAGTTTAATACTTGGATTATGAGATTGTTTACACCTGGATTATCGATTATTCAGAGTGAGAGAGCTCGTCCGGCAACTGTGTGAATGACTGGTGCAGTCAGTCCGGTCACATTCGCGACTGAGACGAACAAGTCTGCGATGCAACCTCTCGTCTACTTCCCTGCGTTCCTTCCAAGGTCGACAGGAGCCTTGGGCTGCTGCTGAGATGAAGAACTCGTCCAGCAAGTCACCTCGGGTTGCAGATGCATGCAGTATTTTTTTAGACGAAACGAAAGAGCTTATGTGGTGTTCAAATAATCAAAGTTAATTAATGTATTAGCCAATTACAAATTGATCAAGAACCACAGAGAAAAGAATATGTATATTGAAATTAATCAAGTGGTAAGTACTCTTTCCAAGAGTGCATGAAGTACAACAAAAATTTAATACAGTACTTTGAAAATACAAAAATAAAGGCAATTTTAAAAGAAGCTTGTACAAGTGCAAAAGTAATTCGAAGAGCGGGGCATGATAGCTTAATGGAATCGAATCATAAGAATTGATAGCTTATCGTTTTAAGAAAATATTACTGCTACTCTGGCAAAGTAAAGTGTCAAAAACTAATTACGATACCCCACTGCTCTTTTGAATCACTATAACTTCAGCTCGTGCGAACTGGTAGTAACTGAACAGGTGCCGTTGCAGAAAAAGTTGCGTCGAAGTCGATAAACATTTACTTCATCTTTCACTTATTCCCTCATCTTCCAGTTATCCATTGTATTGACGAAAGACTCGACGTTTGATCTTCTTCAGTCATTTTCAGAGGAACTCTTTCTCACTCAAAGATAAAAAGTAATAACACCCGAATGGAATGACAGAACAATTTGCCGCACCCCTACAGAGAAGTTTCTTGTGACTCGAGCTACCCCTGTACTATGTGAATGTACAACACTTTCTTGGATGCCAGTACGTATAGGGAAAACCAATATTATGATACCTTGCCAGGCACAAGGGCTAAAACGATAAAAATGCTGTGAATTAATTTTCTTCCAGAAACTCCGTTCTTAAGCTAGCAAAAAGCTCAAATAATTTATAGTCCTACTGCGCCTCAAGTAATGCAACATCATATAATTTAAGATGAGGCAAAAAGGTAGTAAGAAGACGGAGGGAAAGACACTATAGGTACATCAGCGCAAGGTTTCATGAAGCAAGAGAGAAAGTTGAAGAGGCAGCAAGTCATAGGCACAACAGCTCGATGTCACTCCTATCGTGTAAGTCATCTACCACGTAGAGAATCCTCACCCACCGTTGCTTCAGCGGCGAACCCTGCTTAATTGGGTTCGAACATATTCCATGTAGCAACGAATTATCAGAGTTTCCCACTCTCTTCTGCAGGTTATATGCACATTTACGAGTAAGAATATTGAGACATTCTGTATCATAGGAAGCAAAGACATCACTAACTCTTGAGTATCTGGGAACACTCACCAACCGCCGAAATGTATCACTAGACGCAACACGCTGCTTACTAATGGCCTGTCTCGTGAATTGGATCCAAAGGGAGTTGCAGCATACAGTATAATGCACGCAGGGTAGGCATGAAGCTGTCGCCACTAAAAAGCAAACCCGTTTCGCTTCACCACAGTTCCCTATAAAAAATTGAAACCCATTTTCTATATAGAACTGATTTATTTACAGAAACAAGAACTCAAAAAAGATAAGCAGTTCTTCACGCCTAATAATAATTTTACCTTCTAACTCACTTACCGACATGAAATTCATCAATGTGCCAATGATAACATGGAATGACAGCTTTCGGATCCTTAGTCAGCGTTTGTGTTTGTGGGGGATGTTATGCACACCACAGGGATTGGTTGGATCTGTGTTACCGACTGATCACCATAGTGATGCTGCGTTTAACTTTTGCACTTTATCTAGTTGTGTACAGCTAGTTCGTCGGTCCACGCATATTGCAGGCAATTGTCTCGACCTCGTTTTGACTGATGTCCCGGACTTGATGACCGTGTCAGTTGGCTCCCCTATTGGCACTTCAGACCACTGACATCTTGTGTCATTGAACCTGAACCAGGTTGTTCCTGTGGTAGACACCAAGAGAGTGGTGTTCGTTTAGAGTGTGGCTGATTGGAATGCTATTACTGGAGCACTAAGGGCGTTACACTGGCGCCAGGTTATTTGTAGTGATGATCCTATCTCTGAGCTCAACAACTTGACGGTGTCAATTCTGAAGAGGTATGTCCCGAAGAGAACTACTCTTGTGAAGTCTCGGGACAAACCGTGGTTTAACGACCAGTGTCGGTTAGCCTTTGATGCTAAACAAGCGGTGATAGACTTGGCGGCGTTCACGTGACCTCACGTTGTGGCAGACATATGTGGATCGTAGAGCCGAGGCTATGTGTTTGTATGAGAGGGCCCAGCATCATCAGAGGCAGCATTTCAGGGAGTCTCTACTGCGTATTGACCATCCACGTCGTTGGTGGAGTAAGATAAAGGGTTCGGTTTTTTGGGCTGAACCTCCGTTACCGCCCCTTATTGGTCCCGGCGGGGGTATCGTTGCTGATCTCTTGGCCAGGGCGGAGCTCTAGTTGGCTCACTTTGATGAAAAACAGAGCAGAAACGTGCTGTCATTACCTCATGGATGTCACCCTGAACCTCGTTTAACTTCTTTGGCATTCAGATCTGCTACAATCAAGGTGCTGCTTAAGGGCCTTGATCCTTATGGAAGTGTGGACCCGGTGGGCATGTTTCCTTTGTTATATAAGCAGCTTCCTGAAGTTTTCAGCCTAAAGATTGGAGTGATTTTCCGGCGTCTGATACGGCTAGGGAACTTTCCCCGTTGTTTGCGCATTGGGAATATTACTCCCATTCTCAAGGGTCCAGTGTCGCCCCATGTCGCCAACTACCGACCCATTACGCTGACGCCCATTTTGTCGAAAGTGTTCGAGAAATTAGTTGCTTTTAGGGTTGGGTGTTCTGCTGACGCTACGAGTTTGTTGCCTGCTTTTCAGGTTGCATAAAGAACTGGTTTGGGCTGTTGTGACTCATTATTATCGGTGTCACACCATTTGCAGTCTGCGCTGGATTGTGAGTCTTAGGCACGGCTGGTTCAGTTGAACTTCAGTGCGACGTTTTACAGGGACAACCACAGTGGTCTATTGAACAAGTTAGAGTCGTTTGGTGGGTTCTTTCAATGATTCGTGATTTTTTTTCCCGAGCGAACGCAAAATGTGTGTTGACGGCATTTTGAGCGCCTCCGTCGCAATGGAGTCTGGCATCCCTCAGGGTAGCGTACTTGGCCCGCTGCTGTTCGTTCTATATACTAGTGACATGCTCTCCTTGCCAGAGAACACGATGATCACCTGTGCCGACGATTCCACTTTGATGACAGTGATACCTACCCCAGCATGCGTAATGATGTCGCCAAGTCTCTGAATAGGGATCCATTGCTCATTAGTGCATGGTGCTCGGCCTGGAGTGTGAACCTGAACGCCAGTAAAACCAAGTCTATGATTGTCAGTCGGTCTCGGACACCATTACTGCAGCATCCACATCTGAAGATAGATGACACTTTGCTAGCTCCTTGGTGATTCTCGGTGTTGTCTTTGATCAGAAGCTTACCTTTGAACCGACTGGTGTCACGTGCTTCCAGTAAGATTGGGCACCTGCGAAAGGTGAATTCTGTGCTTGGTGACAGGGAGGTTATCCGCAGATGCTTTTATGCTTTCTTGCTGCCTGTGTTGGAGTATTTCTCACCGGTCTGGGCTTCAACTGCTGACAGTCAGTTGCGTCTGGTGGACCGACTTGTTAGTTCAACGAGCAAGCTGTGCGCCTAAAATGATCAAGTGAATCTGTCCCATAGAAGAGAGGTTGCTGGACTCTGTATGTTTTATAAGATTTACAACAATGAAAGACATTGGTTGTATTCATCTGTCCCAGCCCTCAAGGTCTGAAGGAGTATTACACGTGCTGCGGTTGACGCGCACACTTTTACTTTAGAGAGTGTTAGATGCAGAAATCGTCAGTTCAGTCGGTGCTTTGTGCCCGGGTCTGTTGGGGTTATGAATTCATTGCTGGCATCAGCTTTAGGTCGTGTAAGCCTGCAGGCGTTTTAGTCAGCAGTTAATGGCTTTTTATTGGATTTTCTTTAGCAGCGCTTCGGGCTTCTCGGTGCTGCAAGCTGCTTTATTTGGGTTGTACTTCCTGTCCGTGGCGGCCCGGGCGTGAAGTTTATAATAATAATAATAATAAATCATAAAATGACAAATATTTGACTGGGTCATATATGCGAAGTTGCCGAAAAAAGTTCAAAGTTTACTAAAACCATACTATTTATGTAAAACTGGCTTATAAATAGAATTGTAGCGAACTTGCGTCGCTTTAGGTTCGGAAGTTTAACTTAAGCACTCTGGTATAAGCGAGAGACACAATTTTACACAGTTTATTACGTACAAGAAATTGTTGCAGTGGAGAAATCTTGATTGGCGACACTGCTTTGTAACCAAATCCAAGATAATGTTAAAGAAAAGTTGAAGTTCTAAACTATAAAAAGCCTTGATAAAGATACTATGAAGAATCCGAAATTATGAAGAAGCTCTACAGTTGAAGAATAAATTAGGGGAAAAGCATTTAGTAAGATGAGGAGCATTAGGGGACTCGAGGAGCCTTAGCTTCGAATAAGAGCTTTAGTTTAGGTTAGATGAGAAGAGTTGGGATGGATGGAAAACGTTAGGGTAGATAAAAGCATAACGTTAGTTGAAGAGCGTTAGGTGATATGAGGAACATTTTTTGAGGAAAACGTTAGTTTACATGGGGATCGTTAGGCAAGATCAGGAGGTTCATGTAAGAGGAGTGTTACATTAAATTAGAAGCTTTAAGTTAAGTTGTTAGATCAGGCACCATAGGTTAGGCGAGAAGCCTTAAGTTGGATTATGAGCTTTGAGTTGCGTAAGATATCAGCTGAGAAGCGCTACGTTGGATAAAGGGCGTTACCTACTGATATTGATAAACATTAGGTTTCATGAGATAAAGTGGTGGCAATAATCATAGCACATTTTGAAATTTTGTAATAAGTTTAAAAATACTGCATCAATATAGTTGAAATTTTAACTGAATAATGTTACTCTAACTAGTTACCGATTCCTTATAATCATTATTGTATTCGTTGTCTTTTCGAAATTTTACCACGAAAATAATAGTTTGTGGGTGCAAATCGGGTGAAAATAAAGATAGCACATATGGAAAAAATTGTATTTTAGAAAACAATGAAAGCAAAAAAAAAACATAATTCTTAAAATCTACAAGCGTTTTGCCTTATGATTGTAACACCTGTACACATCGGTTATTCATAGAATTAATTAAATTAGCGAGCATTTCTTCCAGGAACAGCTTCCCAGCATTTATTTATGGTTTACCACAAATTTTCTTTATCCTGAAATTGTCTCCCATTGGCGTAAACATGCCGGGAGAGTATCCCCCAAAGATTCTAAATTGGGTTTAGATCGGGTGACTTAGCAGGCCAAGCTAAAGTGTCGATATTATCGGCATGAAGCCAATTTGTGGTGAACCTCGTTGTGTGAAAGGCGGCATTATCTTGCTGGAACACCGCTTCTTGCCGATGTTCATCAGTTTGAGATGGGAGAAGACTAGTTTCAAAGACCTCTGTGTACTTCTGAGCATTCTGTCTACCTTCCATTATCACCAAATTCGCCTTGCCCTTAATTGATGGAGAATGCTCCCCATATCAAAAGGGATCCGCCACCAAAAGGTCGTTTGCAATAAATTGTGTCTTCCTTTCTAAGATCATGCCAGTAGAATTGGGAACCGTCAGGTCCGTCTAAGTTAAACTTTTTTTCATCGGAAAAAAAACATTAGACCAATTTTCATGGGTCCATTTCACTTTTTCTCGAACCCATTCTTCGTGTTTTGCCTTGTGTGCTTTCGTGAGTGCTGGTGCAGTTTTTCTCTTCTTATAACTGAAGTTCTTAGATGAACCTAGGATCTATCACACTCTTCTAGGCGTAATACTTAATTGCAGGGATGTTTGCAGGCTTCTTGACCCCTCTCCTGTCCGAGACGCCTCAAGGAGAAGTAGGCGGCGGGCTGTAGGACTCAATTTTAAAGAGCGGCCAGGAGACTTCTTTTTTCCGTATTCTTCTGGGTTCTTCAAAAAGTTAGTTACCACCTTTCTACATCTGCTAACCTTCCTAGAAATCTCAGATGTAGTGTATCCTTTTCAGATAACCCACACTGTCTTCCCATGCTAAGAAATGGGTTAATTTCCAAATACATACTGGTTACAAGGTGGGGAGCAGCTGTCCAATATGGCGAAGTCGGTTTATTTTGATATTCTTCTTCTCTAATCTGGATGAAGTAAAGCGGAAATGTAATTTTTTCAAGTTGTGCTATCTTTATTTCCACCCAAATTCCAACACAAATTTATACTTTTCATCATAAAACTTTAATCTAATAGTTCATAGGGAAACTATGATATGAAATAGGTAACTAGTTGAAATAAGGATTTTATGTCAAAATTTCACATGATATGGCGTAGTATTTTTTAAGTTACCAAAAAATTCTGAATTGTGCTATCATTATTGGCACCACTTTACATTAGGTCATATGTGAAGCGTTAGGTTAACGTAGACACGCTTGAATAGGTGAGATGTATCATATTAGATGAGGATCGTATGGATAGATAGGGAGCGATAGGCTTAATTAAGTTAAATGAGGAGCGATAGATTAGATGCGAGTTAATATTGATAAGATGCGTTAGGTTAGTCGAGAAAGAAAAAATCAGGTGAAGTTTCTTCGGTTTCAGGCACATTAAGTTAAATGAAAAGCGTAAGGTTAGGTGAGAAGGGTTAGTTTGTTAGATTAAATGAGAAGTGTTATGATCATGAGGCGTATTGGGTTATATGAAAGGTTTAGGTTAAATAATGCGCGTCAAGTTATCTGAGGAGCGTTTAGGTTTTCGATTTACTTTTAGATAATATACCGAAGACTAGATAGATCCACAACGTGCTTTAGCTTAGACCAAGGGTATTCGAACTTCATTCAATAAAAACAAAGAGGACACATTTTATTACTGAAGATGAGCCGAGGACACCCTCACATGTGTCCCTGCTCCGAAAGCTTGGGGTTAAATAAATAAAAAGCCCAGAAGACTTTCAATAAAATCTTCCTTATGAATACACCTGGGTGTCTACGCATATTTCAAGAAATATGTATATACAGTATATTGTAAGCACTATTTCATAATATCAACAGTCATGTGACGACTGTAAGTAAATACCTTAGCTGAAAAGTAAGAGTAACTTCATCTTTAATTGGCAATTCTGATAATCCAAAGATGAGTGTTCAGAAGCATCAATGAAATTCCCTGAATAATATTTCCAGAAATTCCCATTACCTCTTTTCCATCAAAGTGAGATGGCTTTTGTTCATTATTAATGTGAAATATGGGCCTGCCTCCCAGTGCACAACGTCTCTCCCTCGGTAAAACAGTTTTACCATGAATATTACCAGGGTTTTACCAGGCTTGGTTAAACCTTAGTTGCACACCCTGTTCTCTATCCCGGGATGGATGAGAGGCACACACTTGCGTCATCTCTGACGTGCATTCGAGCCCTGTATTTGGTTTGCAATTTTCAGGGCGGTCAGAAGTGAGGAAGATAACCGGCCGAAAAAAGTAGTGGGAAATGGTAGCAAAACCTTCAAAGCTGCTGCATAGAACTCAAGATACTCCTCTTTCATAGAAACCCAAAAGTCAACATAACGTGCATTTCTACGGAATCGGTTCCTCTGGCTCTCATCGCATAACAGCACCAACGTTTTTTTCTGCCTTTGCACCAGTGTTGCCAGATGGCTCGCACGGACGTCACCTGCATCCACCGTTAAATTTTGTGTGCCCCCGTGTCAAGCGTCACGGGCCCCATTTTAAATACCCCCGTGTCAAGCGCCACGGGCCCCATTTTGTGTGCCCCCGTGTCAAGCGCCACGGGCCCCATTTTGTGTGCCCCCGTGTCAAGCGCCACGGGCCCCATTTTGTATACCCCCGTGTCAAGCGTCACGGGCCCCAT
>LQNS02278170.1:44820823-44834179 GCA_001587735.2 Parhyale hawaiensis
AGTGGGGTATCGTAATTAGTTTTTGACACTTTACTTTGCCAGAGTAGCAGTAATATTTTCTTAAAACGATAAGCTATCAATTCTTATGATTCGATTCCATTAAGCTATCATGCCCCGCTCTTCGAATTATTTTTGCACTTGTAGAAGCTTCTTTTAAAATTGCCTTTATTTTTGTATTTTCAAAGTACTGTATTAAATTTTTGTTGTACTTCATGCACTCTTGGAAAGAGTACTTACCACTTGATTAATTTCAATATATTCTTTTCTCTGTGATTCTTGATCTATTTGTAATTGGCTAATACATTAACTTTGATTATTTGAACACCACATGAGCTCTTTCGTTTCGTCTAAAAAAAATACTGCATGCATCTCCAACCCGGGGTGACTTGCTGGACGAGTTCTTCATCTCAGCAGCAGCCCAAGGCTCCTGTCGACCTTGGAAGGAACGCAGGGAAGTAGACGAGAGGTTGCATCGCAGACTTGTTTGTCTCAGTCGCGGATGTGACCGGACTGACTGCACCAGTCATTCACACAGTTGTCGGACGAGCTCTCTCATTCTGAGTAATCGATAATCCAGGTGTAAACAATCTCATAATCCAAGTATTAAACTTTCACGTCAGTTGAGTGTCAACAAGCAGGGAGCTTCTGAGATGGGACTGTGTTACATATCTGTGGTCGTGTTCCTATGTCTGCATGTTGCTGCAGGGCATATCTTCAGTGAGTTTTGTTACTTTCAAGTACTTTAGTTTTGAAAATTTTTCTAGATTCCTCAACTCTTTACTAATATGCTCTCTGCATCTAAATATAGAATGTACGATTTCTGTGCTGTAACTAGTTATATCTGTTGAGAATTTCTAGTTGACATTATGATGGGCTGCAGCGTATCATTTCAGGAATTTTCATTACTTAGCCAAAATTGTGTACTTGTTCGCGGAACATGAGTTCTTCTGACTCCGGCGCTCTCTAGCGGTAATGAGTACGTTCATGTATTTACCGTATTTTCTGTAATGTGTCACACTGGGAGCATTGCCATCCACATTTTATTTTTCAAGTTGTGGTCTCAGTTTGACACGTGATTTCTGTTCTACTGCGTCCAGGGACCAAATTTAGAAGAGAACTGTCCTCTACATACCATTCTTAAGAGTTGGAATTCAATACCATCCATCCCCTTTCATTTATTTTTTCCTATATAATCCCATTTTTACAGAACTGTAACTGTAATTCCTGTAGCCACCAACTCACATGTTTACAGTTCTGCGCTTTTATGTAGTCACTGTCCAAATGCGTGTCGTTTTTGGGCAATACCAACCGCAATGCAGACCACATTGTTAGACATACCACTTGACATAGGAGCTCCATGCACCAATTAGAGCAAACAAACAATTTTTCCTGACCAACAAAGCAGACTTGCTAAAAGCACGATATTTAGAGTTAGCAAACCAACTGATTGAAACTTAATTTTTCTCAACAATAATGTCAGGAGTCACTGGCAGATTCTGGTGCAGTGTTCGATGTACAACTTAATGGATTTTAGGTAAAGTGCGGGTAATTATGTGGGAGCTACACATTCGTATTGCAGCAATTTCAAATCCTGCAATATATATGTACCCCCGTAATGTTGCCCTAAAAGTGAATGCGTGACTGATACGGATGCGATGAATGCCAGGTCCATAGAATGATCCCGCACAATAATCTACTCCTTTGATGAAATGCGAAACGAGCGTCTGTTTCTATACTTACCATCATACCTGCAGACGTTAAATCTCGAGATGAATTTTCGATTGTTCTTCATTGAACTTACTATTGCTAATAGTTCGACCAAGCTGCGCTATCCCGCCGTTCGGTTACGAGCACTGATATATTTCTTTATATAAGCAGGCAAAGAGTTATTTTTCCAAGTATAAAGTGCTACCGCGTATCATTGGTAAGCAATTATATTACTTCACTGGAGTACACGCGCTGTCAAAAATGACAGCGCGGAAATTTTGTGATGACCCGTCTCATTTAACGTACATACTTTGGTTACTAAGATGTTTGTGAAGGATACGCTGCAATTAATGACCAATTCAAATTGTCATAAAAGATAAGTGCTCTCTCTGTCAATTCAACTAAGCATCACATTTGTTCCCCACTTTAGATGACATACGAAAAATGAGCGTAAAAATAGTAGCAAGCAGCAAAGCTTTACTAAATGTAATAAAATTTCACTCTTCGTATCCTTCCTGCCTACTTCATGATACACCTTCAGTTCATTGAAATTTGTGTTGCTGCGAAAACTGCTCTGTCAAAAGAAGAGACCAAGCTGGAAAAAAAATAATTGTTGCGTCTCCTGCCCAGCGGAAAATCGTCACTTCACCTGTGCTTCGTTCATCAACTTTGGAATTTATACGTCGCGCACTGAGAATAAATATATCTTGCTGTATGAAGAAAGTTATAAAAATTAGACTCCATGGCTATGCTGTTAGAAACTGTAAATACATTTACTGCTTCGATTTCAACATATACTGACCAAGATAAAAGGTAAGGATCCCACTTTCACCATTTTTTGAAACTTGGCCTACTTTTTGCCGATCTATTTCATTAAGAGCGTGACAGAAAACATTCAACTACATATATAAACATTTAAGCACACGGTACAGCGGTGCTTGTTACATTGTTTTGAACCGAAACGTTTGCATTTCCAAGATAAGCTGTTTCTTCAAAGGAGAAGATACCGTTGAGGAATATAAATACAGTGAAACCTCAATTTCTATTTCTGCTCTGAAAAGAACATTCTACCTTATGCTTCGTTGCTCATATTAACGTTAAAAATGCAACGTAGGTAACATTGTACGTACTGACATGTATCAATAATTGTAATTATCAAGGCGATTTCCGAGGCATTTTCATGAAATAACGTGAAATACATAGTCGCCAAGAGCAAGATACAAATAAGAAAAATGAACAAAATTAAAAATTTGAGAATTAAAATTTCTAATATTATATGTTGATCAGTTTATTATCCACTCGTCGGAAATCTTTGGAGCATCATTGTGAACGCCACTTTGTGTACGCAACAAATAGTTAGTCGAAATGTTGATCGCCAAATCAGTTTCCTCTGCAAGTGTCACTAGGCAAGTTACTGATGCCTCTACAGCTTTTGTGTGGACAAAAACTCAGAAAACAGTGCACTTTTCTGCTATTTCTGGGTTACAGTAACACACTCTGACTAGTGGATGAGCTAACACGTTGAGATGAATGTCGTGTGAACTCACCATTTAAGGACGATTCTACAATTCTTTCAAGTCAGCAAGTGCTTTGCTTCACCAGCACGACAAGCTTATCTGCATTATATGATAAAAATAGTCATTAATCATGGGCCTAAATACAATACTTACAATACAGACTTCAATTGAGCTCTAACAAGAAAGTCAATAGGTTGAGCAAAATCAGGGAATAACAATACATGACATGAAAATGCCTGTAAAATGGTTTAGAAAGTTGTAATTATTGATCCTTGTCTGAAGAATGTTGCCTACGTTGCATTTTTAACGTTAATATATGGTTACATATCAGCCTTACTGCGTATGAAGCTCTGCTTTACTTCTAACTGAGAGCGCGCGTGGTCCGCAATTACGTCACAGGGTGGAGCTGTGACGTCACGATTTTTCGATCAGCTGATGTTTGGTCCTCTCGTTGTTATTACTCCCTGAGTTTAACTGTGACCTGAAGGGTCTTCTGGAATGCTTGCTTTATCACTAAGTGCTTTCCAGCGGTTTTCTTGACTTTTAAACAAATATTTAGGCAGCCACGTTGCTCTCTGAAATCTGCCATCATCAGTGGCCCATAAAGTTAACTATACAGAAGACGTTGGGAAAAACGCTTATAATCAGGGAGCCCATGCGCGAGGCTATCCGTACCTTCATATGACGCGCGTGATTCTGTATACAGAGTATCGGGAAAGAGGAGCAAGAACGAAAGAAAGATTGTCAATAGAAGCAGGCAAAGGAAGGAAGAACAGTGGGCCCGAAACAAAATTTCCCGAAAGCCTAACTCCTTTCGAGATTCTTGTGAGGCACCACTGTCCATAGCATATAATAGAATGGACGAACATACTTACCAACAACATTGTGGACCTGTTTAAAGCAGTAAATTTGCTGCGGCTAAATAGGCCTTGCTTAATAAAAATTACTGCCGTATGATAGAATAAAAACGCCATATATCTTTCTGAACCAACAGGCTTCAAACTGTCTGACAGCACTCCGGCCCTAGTGATCACAGTGGACCCAACAACCACCCACTTCAGTGCCGTAACTTCACTATCATAGACACTGCACAGACTCCATCTGACCTACGTATTTTAGGATCCATGTACATAAAAATTGAGCGCCCCTCCCTGAACATTGACCAGTGTTTCACATTTTCTAGTGTCCTTCGTGCAATACAGTGGGCTATCTCGCCAAAACTTTCTTGTAAACAATGGACCCACTAAGATCTTATACTACCTCGCCCACATGCCGCATTGCAGGAGTTGTTGCTAAGGAAACGGCTAGGTGTCGATGATGATGTTGAAAATACTTCTATTACATTTGAACTAGGTGAGTCTATTATGAAGTTTATTTATCTTGATTTATGAATTTGTTATTTGATGTAGATAAGTATGAGCACTACATTAGCACATTTTCTGAGTAGTTATGGAACATTCTTGTAGATTTGTTTTGCTGAAACTAAAGTTACCGCTTCTTGTAGGATAATTTTACCCTCAAAGCTTCAAGATTGTGTTTACCATTGTTTGCACATTTCAAATATTATAAAGTTTATCTATGAATCATTACACATACATAACTATAAGCGATGCATCAGCGCATTTCTGATGAGTTCTGGATCATTATTGCAGATTGCATCACCCTAATACATACATGTATATATAAAAGGAGCTTTTTGAAATCTACATGCCCGCTGGGCATGTTTCCTCTATTTTATAAGCAGCTTGCTGCCGTTCTTGCCCATAAGCCAGCTGTGATCTTTCGGCGCCTGATACGGTTAGGAAATTTTCCCCTTTGTTGGCATACTGAGAATATTACTCCAATTCCCGAGGGTCCAGTGTCGCACCATATCGCCAACTACAGGCCCATTACTCTGACGCCCATTTTATCAAAAGTGTTCGAGAAATTGGTCACTTGTACGTTTGGTCGTTTTACTGAGGTTATGGGTTTTCTGCCTGCTGGTCAGTTTGCGTATAGAACTGGTTTGGGTTGTTGTGACGCTTTGTTGTCGGTGCCACACCATTTACAGTCGGCGCTAGATTATCGGTCTGAGGCAGGCCTTGTACATTCGGACTTTAGCTCGGCGTTTGACAGGGTCAACCACAGGGGTCTGTTATACAAGCTGGAGTCGGTTGGTGCGGGTGATAGGGTTCTGTCAATCATTCGTGATTTTGTTTCGGAGCGAACGCAGAGTTTGTCTGTTGACGGCGTTTTGAGTGCCTCAGTCACGTTGGAGTCTGGCGTTCTTCGGGGTAGCGTGCTTGGTCCGCTGTTGTTCGTTCTGTATACTAGTGACATGTTCTCTTCGCTGGAAACAACGATGATCAACTATGCCGACGATTCCATTGTGATAGCAGTGATATCTGCTCCCCGCATGCGCAATGCTGTCGCCTAGTCTGTGAATAGGAATTTGTCACTCATAAGTGCATAGTGCTCGGCCTGAAGTATGAAGCTGAATACCAGTACGACCAAGTCTATGATTGTCAGTCGGTCTCGGACACTAGTACCGCAGCATCCACATCTGGAGATAGATGACACCTTGCTTCAAGGGTCTAGCTCCTTGGAGATTTTTGGTGTTGTCTTTGATGAAAAGCTTACTTTTCAGTCCAATGTTAGGAGACTGGTGCCACGTGCTTCCAGTAAGATTGGGCTCCTGTGTAAGGTGAATTCTGTGCTTGGTGATAGTGAGTTTGTCGGCAAAACAAACAAATATCATTTATTATCTCGTATACAGGGTACAATGAATACACCTATCGAGGTTTTTTTTTTTTTTTTGCCTTAATTCTAGAATTTTGAAGATCCAGTAGTGTGAAGAGCAGGAGAAGCAGTCCGTGCTGAGAGTCAATTTAGGATCCCTCATCGTGCATCACCTGGCCTCTCGGTGCTGGAGTGCTCCACGCAGTGTAAATCCGTAGCGTGCCGTCCGGGGAATCGAACCCGGGCCTCCGTAGATGCGATGTCGAACCGTTATCACTTCACCACCGAGAGGGCAGATGCTTTTATGCTCTTTTGCTGCCTGTAGTAGAGTATTCCTCACCGGTCTGGGCTTCAGCTGCTGAGAGTCACTTACGTCTGTTGGACCGACTTGCTAGTTCGGCCAGCAGGCTGAGCGCAGATAATGATCGGGTGAAACTGTCCCACAACAGAAGAGTGGCCGAGCTCGCTATGTTTTATAAGGTGTACTACAATGAGAGGCATTGGTTGTATTCTTCTGCCCCGCACTCATAGTCATTAGTAGAATTACACGGGCTGCTGTCGGTCCGCACTCTTTCATGTCGGAGAATGTTAGATGCCGAACTAATCAGTTCGGTTGGTGCTTCGTACCCTGGTGTGTTAGGGTTTGGAACTCATTGCCGGCATCGGCTTTCGGTCGTCTTGGCCTGTAGGCGTTCAAGTCAGCTGTAACTGGCTTTCTGTTGATTTTCTTTAGCAGCATTCCGGGCTTCCCGGTATTGCAAAGTGCTTCATTTAGGTTAAGCTTCCTGTCCGTGGGGGCCCGGGCCCGAAGTTTTAATAATAATACCGAACCAAATACCGAAAAAAAACGGAATCATACGGTATATATTTTGGACAAATACCGAAATGCCGAACCGAATGACCCGTTCTTTAACTACCGAATACCGGTACGGCAGCAAAGAAAAAATACCGAATCCCAGCTCTCCAATTTCAATAAATACGCCTGACCAGGTTGCTGCTGCTCGAATCATTCGTCTTTTTAAGTTCTCATTTTTTGCCTAGAAGTAGGGCTGCTTCTTTGTCCGCGGTGAGGAATGTCATCTGCTGCGCCCAAACAGAAGTCGTACCGGTTCTCCCTATGGAATTTACCAGCCCCTTGTTTTCGACGATCAGAGCTGAGACGGATACTTAATTGCGCGCGATTAGAACGCTCTCAGAAATCATAGGCGCCTGGTGTACAAGAAGCGGAAATAGTAAATTAATTTCTTTTAATGACAATTATATATAATTGATGAAACTTGCACCAATATTTTGCGTTACACGAAAAAGTTTTGCAAGCGAAATTCGAGTGACTTTTTCTGCCTCGGCAACGTACCATCATTTCGTGGTCGAATAAAATTGCTAAAATTATTCAAGCTCGCTCTCCAGACGACCCACAGCAATAGAGTGGTAACCCTAGAGCTATATATACAGCACCCCCGTACCATGTGCACCACCTGCTTGAAAGCGCCACGGTTAGTGGAATGTTGTCATTTTTTTATTTGGCTTACACTGTTAGTGATGATGGCAGGCATTCAAGATTTGAAAACTTTCTCCACTTAACGTATTGTGCTAATATATTGAGTACGCTCATTGCCTCCGCCAAGGAGGTTATGTTTTCGATGGATTTGTCTGTCTGTCCCTTTGTCTGTCACTGAGATAACTCAAAACTTTATGGATGTATCTTGACAAAATTTATGGGGATTGTTGGGTATGCTAGGAGGAACAGATGATTATTTTTTGATGATCTATTCATCCATTTGTTTGTTTGTCTGCCTCAATTTTCTTAACGCTATAACTCAAAAAGTTACGAACGGATTTTTACGAAATTTACATGAGTTGTTAGGTTTATTAGGAAGAGCAAGTGGCCAAGTTTTTGTGATAATCTGTTCGTTCGTTCGTTAGTTTGATGTTGTTATGAATTTTATGTTGGTAGCACACTAACTCTAGAAGTTATGACTGGAACTTTATCAAATATACAGGAATTGTTAGTAATGTTAAAAAGCCCTAAATGATCAAATTTTGATGATGATCGGTTGATCTCTTTGTGAGTTTGACAAATATTTACCAGACTGTTTGTTAGCAGCATAACTCAAAAAAAATGAAGGGATCTTCAAGAACTTTACCGAAACTGTTAATACTGTTAAAAGGCACGAATGATAAAAAAAAGTCATGGTCTCAGAACCAATTTGAACATTTCGTTACCGTTGCCTTGCTCGGCAGAAGAATGCGCTCTCAGAGTAATATAGTTGTTAATGTTTTAGTTTTCTTTTTTCCTCCAGGGGACTATGTGAAAAATTGCGAAAGGAACCATCTGGACCGCTTGAATTCGTGCATCGTGAGTGCCATGGAACGCATCCAGCCTGATCTTGCGAAAGGTAAGTGGCTAGGTCATCAATGCGGCGACTTATAACGTCACTCCATTCATTATGATGAATTAGACCAAGTTACTGGTACATACAGCCATTCACAATCCCCTACTGTATACTCTGCAGGATTAGTTACCAATTTACAAGTTCTATACAGCCCTTTTCCAATCAATATTATAATTATATATGTTAATCGCTTAGTCACCTCCGCTAATGGGGTTATGTTTTCGTTGAGTTTGTCAGTCTGCCTTTTGGCTGTCTGTTTGCATATTTGTCTGTCTACCACCTAGATAACTCAAAAAGTTATGAATGGATCTTAACCAAATTTATAGGGATTGTTGGGCATGTTAGGAGGAACAGATGATTAACCTTTGGTGAAAATCCGTTCATCCGTTTGTTTGTGTGTCTATCTGTTATTTTTCTTAATGCCATACCTCAAATTGTTATTGACAGATTTATGTGAAATTTGTGAGAATTGTAAGGTACATTGCGAAGAGTAAATGACAAATTTTTGTGACGGTCTGTCCATCCGTTTGCTTCTATGTTTGTATCTGTACGTAGATAGAAAGGAACTGCAGGGGACCTCCTCCCGGTTTCCTTGTGCGGCGCTCCCCAGGCGCTCTTCCCGGGCGTTGTTCACGACCTCGACCTCGGGAGGTTAGCTCACCGGTTGACTTTGAGTGACGAAGTTACCGGCTTTAGACTTTCAATATTCATATGCGTTTCATTGCTTTTGTTGTTCTGAGGTATATACGTATTGTTATTTATTGGATATTTTTTGCTATTTATACTTTTGCACACTGATAGTATTTGTTTATTTATGTGCTTTAATTTCGCCCCGTACATTTCAGATGGCATATACTTGCTTGATGATGATATCTGTGACCGGAAACACAGATGATATCGAAACGTTGCTGTGATATAATATACATGTAGTTCTATTATGCTTGACGTCCAAAGTACAAATATTTTAACATCGAAATGAATATCGATGCGTTTTTAAGATCCCTCACACGCAATGAACTTGAACAATATAGAGTGGCAGAGAAGTGTCAGAAAAACAAGTTTCTGTTCCTAGTTAGGGAAATAAATGACTCGTACTAGATTGTTGCATCTAATGTTATTGGTATCTATCATTGGTTACAAATGTGCTTAACAAGTAATTTTTTGGTGTACGAATACTTATTTTCCCCACTGTACCTATACTGACGACTCATGTCTCTGTCAGAATTTCACGGATCTCGACCCCTGGCCCCCAATCCAGGGTTTCTGTATGACTATTCGGCAGGTATGATGCATCGGGCAGCAGTGCTTGATCACTAGTGGACCCGTGCGGGAAAAAATTCACGCAAAAATAGATATATAAATTTGTTGAATATAGGCCGGTGCAGAATCTTCTCGTCTTTAACTTGCTGCTTCTTCTTCATCACAAGAAATTTGAAATTACATTTCTTCATTGAATGTACTTTCCTTACTAAAATACATATAGAGGAAAACGCAACAACGGCCAACTCAAATTAGCGCAAGAGATACGTGCTTTCTACTGAGCAGTACACTTCAATTCGTCTTCAGCACACTCCTTCCCTCCCTTACATAACATGCAAAAAAAAAGAAAACTTTATTAGTAGGCGCTGAAACATCATTGAATTTCATTTCCGCTGCGTATCCAGAATACACAGAGAAATAGCTTCCGGATAACAAAGTTTTCACGTTCAAGAAGTTGGCATCTAATACTAAGAATGACCGTCGTGTGGTAATATATAAATACATTTATATACTTATTTGAGATTACATTTCTTCATTGAATGCACTTTCCTTACTAAAATACATATAGACGACTCATATTTATATATAAATATATTTGTATATATATTTATATGTTTGGTGTCACGCTCTTAACGAAATAGATAGGCGGAATTTCGCCCAGGTTGGAGGCTCTGGCTGTCCTCTCAAGCTTCATTGAAAGTGATGGGCAAAAAATAGGCCAGGTTGCAGAAGATGGCAAACGTATCTTAAGCAGGGACAATTGAAATTCCAACTATGAAGACATCGCAGGCTTAGTCTGATTTGTACGAGTATTAGCTTCTCCATACATCGAATCTACGGCAAAGTATAGGGCGACCTTATGTCTGAATGCACTTCTTGCATTGCCGAAGTTGAAATCGTAGCCCTGAAGATATCTGAAGCTTCCGTTGGCACTCTCATTCTTCTTGATTCGTAGTTTCTTCCCACAGATGATTTCGTTGCATGAGATATTCTTCCCACTTTGATGCAATTGTCAACGAAACCGACGAAACATAAGTTTTCACGGGCAGTAGACAACTATTTCTTCTAGCTTACTGTTTTCCTCTGACGAAGCAGTTTTCTCTTCATAGGTCAAAATTTGAGCACCTGAAATGAAACATATTTGAGGTGGAAAGACGGTATCAACGGTATCTTTGCTACGGAGCGAACACATTGTATATAAGCTGCTATTTTTTCAAGTTTGTTGGAGTGTTTTACTCAAGATGTTACTTCTGCCTGTCTGTATAGAAGACCTAAGGATGACAGCACGACAAAGGATCAATGAAGAAAAGAAGAAACTTAAGAAGCAAATACGAGAAGAGGAGATTCCGCACCGGCCTAGAGGCATTAGGCAAACGTATAGGTTATTGCGTGAATTTTCCACTCACGGGTTCACTAGTCATATTATAATTTTGTTCTTCTTCCCTACGTTCTTTCCTTCGTTCTTCCTTAGTACGACCGTTACGCTTTCACAATTAGATAGGAGAAAATTGCGGTACTTTGGACGCCATTTCAATTGAGAAGAACCGTAGCTAAGCTTCCTTTTTATTTAGCTGCTATTGCTCGCAGGTCGTAGTTTGGTTTGCTGTCGGACGATGAACTTGTTTCACACTTCTTACCACAGTGCTTGGTAGGCATGATACGGTCTGGAGTATCAATGAAGAACGGTGTTTTTATTTTGGTGAATTTCGTCGCGCGCCAGCTCCTTGTAGCTCTCTTTCAGGTCTTCAAACTTCGTCGTACAAAATCATCGTGTATTTAAACGGTCTGAGCTATATTTACAGTAGCTGCCTCTATCTTGTCTACGGACCTGTAATTGAAAGAAACCGTGCAAATTCTCCTGCGAAAATACTAATGAAATGCCTGGCTATGTTCAATAGTTAGTTATTTGCTGCCCACATACAAAGAAATTGGGAAATGAGACAGCATTATCAAGGAAAAGTAGAGAAGAAATGACAAGTAAGAGAGAACCCATAGAGCTTAACAAAGCCATATACTGAGAATTTGGTCAGGTGTGTGCGTTGGTATTTACTGCCTATTTAACGCGAACATAACAATAAAAATAATAGCAGACTCTGAGCGCGAATACCTTCCGCCAAGCATTGTAACTTAAATGAATAATTCAAGTTGGTCCAGAAACCAGTATTTCATTTTGAACATTATGAAAATCTGGTGATTTGTGGCTCTTAACATTAATGACCCTTCCTGTAAATTTCTTGCAAATCCATTGATAACTTTTGGGTAAAGCTCTACTAATTACTAAAACATGAAATCAAACACAGATACGAACAAACTAAACATCACCAAAATTCTGCCCTTTTTACCTTCTAATATTTTTAACAAATCCTGTGAATTTAATGAAGATCCTTACACAGCTGTTCAAGATATTTTGTGATAGAGGTAAAAACAAGCTTCGAGACAAACAAACAGGCTGACAGATCAGAAGAATTCGGCCTGCTGCTCCTTGTAATATTTCCAAAAAATTACTGCAAGTTTCATGAAGATTTGTTCACAAATATTAGAGTCATGTTACAAAAAACAAAAGAAAATGCACACGGGCGGATCTTAATCATCTCTTTCTCTTGACATGCCAAACATACATTGTAGCGTCATTAATATTGATGCATTTTTGATTGAAAAAACGCTCATGTGCTCACACTGTAAGCGGAGCGTAGCGGCGCGGCGAGGAGGAGAACCGAGCGGCGCGTTCGGGAAATTCACTTGCTTTTTTTGCCGCTTGCGTCAAGCGTAACATGTGACTACCGAGGAGTCTGAGTGGCTTTCGTGATCGAATGAACGAACGAATGAACTAAAAATTTATGTAGATTGAAGAGAAAATTTATAAGACATTGAAAGTATGCTCAGATCAAGAAACGAAGTCATCAAAGGTGAAAAGAGTGTGAATAGAAGGTACGCACGTTAAGTGCGTTATGTTACTTGAGAAGCGTTGGGTTAAATTAGATGATGAACGTAAAGTTAGCTGAGGAACGTTGGGTTAGACCGAGATGTGTTACACTGGAGTGTGAGCTGTGAGTATTAGATTCGATGTGTAGCTTTAATACAACGAAAAGCGTGAGGGTGGAGGAGCAATGTTTGGTTGGGTGACGAGCGTCAAATGAGAAGCATCATGAAAGGACGATAAATGTTAGAAGCAGTGTATTAGGTTACATGAGGAGTGTTATGTTAGATAAGAAGCGTTAGTAGGCCGGGTAAAGAGCGTCTGTTTCGATGGAGGGCGTGATCTTAAATAGAGCAGCGTTAGATGACGAGTGATTTGTTGGAGGAAGGCCATTGGGTTGGATGAGGAGCTTTAGGTCGGATGAACAGCGTTAGATCAATTGAGAAGCTTTAGAATGAATGAAGAGCGTTATGTTGAATAATAAGTGTTAGTTTCACTGACGTGCGTTAGGTTGGGTGAAAAGCGTTTTATTGAACGAGGAGCGTTAACTTTTAAATAGGAAGCGTTACAATGTACGAGGAGAGTTAGATTAGCTGAGGAGCTATAGATTTAACAAAGAGCGTTATATTTTATAAGCAGCTTTATGTTTATTAAGGAGCGTTAGGTTAAATGATGGGCGTAAGGTAAGATCAGAAGCGGTAAGTTGGACGAGGCGCGTTAAGTTGGATGGAGTGGCGAGTGCTGAGATAGATGAGGTGCGTTCGGTTGAAGAAGGTGCGTTAAGTTGGCTGCAAAGCGATAGCTTAAACGAGGGGTGTTATGTTGGATGAGGAGCTTTAGTTAG
>LQNS02278170.1:45022119-45034682 GCA_001587735.2 Parhyale hawaiensis
AAGTTTGTTAGGTTCGATGAGGAGCGTTAAGTTAGGTGAGAAGTGTTAGCTGCTGTAGATGAAGTTTGTTATACTATAATTATTATGAGAAGCGTTGGGATTATTAGGCGAGTTAGGTTAGACAAGAAGTGCTAGGTTAAATGACGTGAGTTAGGTTACATCAGGAGCGCTAAGTTTGACAATTTACTTAGGGATAAAATACCGACCACTTGGTTCCACGGCGAGCGTTAAGCGGAGTTCATTCTTGTCAAGTGAGGTGCATTAGCTAGACGAGGTGAGTTACGTAAAAAGAGCTGCATTAGGACCTAACTAACTTAAGCTGTAATGGCATAGCTCAGGTTTGATACATTCAGATACTAAAGACTTGGCTTAACCATGAAATTTCTACGAGTGTTGCTAAAATTAGTATGATCTTAACATATGTAATTAATAAATATATCTTACAGCTACTGCAAGTGTTCGACTGCAGTACTGTTAACTGGGGACATGAATATATCATACTTATCATACTGGTGCTAATGTTACTTCATGTGGTTCTGATTGTTAATGACCTAAATGTTATGTTCTTCATTCGCCAAGATATTACTTGTAATGATTCCATCTTCAACGACGCGTGACCAGATTATTGTAAGAACTGCGGAGCGATAGAAGCTTGAATAAAATATAGATTCATGCCAATGGAATTCCAGGAATGCTAATTACTTTTTTCAGCTAATGCGTCCAGACCGAATGATTTATTTATGAGACCAAACCAACATGATCGATGACTGACACGCACATGTCACGTAAAGTCAACGAAAGTCTGCTTTAGTGACCCTAGAGTCTGGAGCTGCATGGCTCAGTAAGGAAGTGGCCTTGTCGGTGGCACGTAAGATTATCTGTACCGCGCTTTGTGGTCGTTCAGTGGCTATCATCGTAAACACGCGTTACTTCACTGGTAAGTTGCAGCTCTTTCCCCATTAAATACGTAACTAGAGAAGCACTCTGAGGGCGTATACCTCCGCCAAGCTAAGCTATAATAACAATACATTCAAAGTGGTTCTGAAACCAGGATTTCCTCTGTGCCGTCTTCGAAGTTTATTTGTTTGTGCCTTATGACGTTAACAAACATTTCCTGTTATTTTGTTGAAGTTCCGTCCTTATTTTTTTTTAATTAAGTTGTGACAAACACGCAAACGGACGACCCGATCATCTCCGAATTTGGTCATTTGTATCTCTCAACATTTCTAATTTTTTTCCGAGCAATTTGTAAAAATCAGTCAATAACATTTTGAGTAATACTCTGACAAACATAGAAACCAGCATAGATACAAGCAGCAAAACGGACAAATAGTGCATCACTAAAATTTGGTCTATTACTCTGCGTAACATTCCCAACAATTCCTGCAAATTCCAAGCAGATCCACGCACAGTCTTTAAGTTATGTTATCAAGAAAAGAAGACAAGCAAACAGTCGGACAACTTTTCACCATAAGTGAAATCATTAAATTATTTTGTTCTTCCTTATAGAGGTAACATTCCTTATATATTTCGTAAAGATCCTTCCATAACTTTATGTGTTGTATTAGTGAAAGACGAACAAAGAGTCCAACTGTCCGATAAACGCTGACAAAAACATAAGCTATTAGACGGGCGTAGGTAATTACTGAGGCACAAGTGTGCATGAGCACAATGAAGGCATTCCTTGGCTTGTGCGAGTAATTCGAAACTGCCACAACTCGTATACCAGACATTGTTTTCTATAAATAAGTCAAGGGAGAACTACTTTATATATTGCTATATTAAAGGAACACTGGGAAGAGATATTGAAAGAACTTTATCTCTATTTGAAAACATAAAAAAGAATTATTAGTGACTGCTTTGTATGTAGTTACAAATGACAAAAAAAAACTGAAAATGAATAATAACAGCAAGCAGCTAAGAAATAGAAACACATTGAACAAATTTTAAATTCCTAATTCAGTTCATCAAACAGAAACTCTAAATTGACTCTCGTGATAAGCGCGTCTTATATAGTCATGAGAGCTTACGCAGTTTCCTTCAAATTTAGATTTTTAAGTTAGATATGCGGCAGTAGATGGGCCAATAGGCACATTCCCAGAGAGCTATACGCTCCGGCCCTGTATGAGCTATTGCCATTATACCATTATCACAAGATGACTGAGAAAACACGAAAAAGGGGGAAAATTTCCTCCAAAGAGACGATCATGCATTCATGCATGCAAGCACAATATATAGCCGTGGATCTGCGGAGCTGGAGTTGCCACATGAGTCTTCTATATATATGCTCGAGAGAGATCAATCCCTCGTCTCGTTGGCGACACTTGTATGGTTTGTTTTGCAGGTGAGGAATAAATTTCGCTATTCTGCGTAAGATTCTGAGTAGTACAGTGGGAGGTGTTTGCGACTCTTAAGTCCCAAACGGGTCCCCATGCGCTATTCAGCCTCTAACCGGGGCGCTGTTTGGAAGTCCTAACCCGAGCGCTGTTCAGGACCTTGACACGTGAGATGTTTGAGTGAGGACAGGACCGGTTTACCTTGAGTGATGTATTTCATCTCTAGACTTATACTATCCTTACCATTGCCATAGTTGTTAACGGCTGGACAAGTCCACAGTCAAATAACCCTAAGCGGGGCGAAAGTCCATTTGATAAGGTGAGCTGGATCCTCCCCAGGGCCCCATAGCCCAAAAAGTGTACCATTACGTTTGAGACCTTCGCGCATGGTTATCCTTGGCGAACTGGCATTGTTCTTTAGGCAGGTCGGATAAAACGAACATCCTACGCATTAGGTAGTATCAGAGCTGCTGCCTCAATTCCAAGGATTATGACAAAAGGGGACTACACCAGCCACGCATGCAGATCATGCATGTAGCGCAAAGCAGGTTCGATAGCTGCGACTGCCAAGACTCCGGCCCCAACTGCACCATTTCTAGGTGAAACCTGCCACCCCCTACCCTCCTCCCCTTCAAACCATATATCCTCCCAGGCCCTTCTTTAACCCTTCTTTAACAAATTGAACATTTATATTCTAAGGTTGGGTTTCAGATCTTTAAAGTTTTACTTACATTTTTCTACCAGTTAAAGTTATGCATTGAGCCTATTGTTTTATCACCACCACAAAAAAATTCTGTTAGAAGACACAGTAAACTGCTTGTCAAGCACAGAAAGTTTGGCCAATAACAGTTCCTATGATTTCTCGCGCGCAAAGAATATAACACTGCTTGTATTTTCCGTTTGGATTAAGAGCCCAACCAACGAAGGCCTGAGTCCCACCCTCAAATATTTCGACTCGTCGGAGTGACGTCGCTCAGCTACATGCAGTCGCGACAGAGTTTTATTTTAATCCCACTGAATCCTCCCGTTAAATTCTTCGCTTCCTGTTGAAACAAATGTGTTAAGTTTTGCATACTGGATGTAGGGCCTTCATTACATCGACATGTTATAACGAAAACTAGAGCTCATATGATCGGCTTGCTCAAAAAAAATACATATATATTCGATAGGGAATTTTATTAATCTGTTTATGAGGGAGCAACTTAATCAAAGCTAATAGTACGTTGTTTTGGTTACGTAGGGGGTGACTCCAAGGGGGGGGGGGTCGGGCATGTGGCGGAGGGTATGAAAAGGAAGATAGGGAGCACAAAAGTGAGATACAGATAGGGGACCGTCCCGTAGAGAGGTGGGAAGGAGGGTAGTGGGGTTGGCGGGACTCTCAAACAAGTGGTTCACGATGTGGGGGCCGCGGTGGCACTCAGGGCAGGAGCCTGAGTCCGCCAGCCCGATCCTGTGACGGTAAGACATCAGGGCAGAGCAAAACCCTGAACGTAACTGTGATATGGTGTAGCGGGCCGCTCGTGAGAGGTCCGCCTCATCGGATGAGATCTCCGGTGGGGCAAAGCTCAAAACCCTGCTTACAGGGAGGCGGTCTAGTGAAGATTGCACGACAGACCGATGGAGGGAGGAAATCTCTAAGCGGTACTCTTCAGAAGACATGATGTTGTCTGTATGTAAGTGGTTGATGTCGGGTTGGAATTTGGTTGCTAGGTTGTGGCGGATGAGACGGGAGCTAGCCTGTGCGGTGACAATACAATGGGCTGGGTGCTCGGGACGAAGGGCGGAAACGAGGTTATGACGGCACTGGAGGTCGAGAGATTGATCGACTCTCAGGAGTCTGCACTCGGAGTGGAGATGGTCCTCGGGAGCCATGCAAAGGCAATCGGTCAGTGTGCGGAGAGTGGCATTTTGAACCGTTTGCAGCTTGCAAACCGCGGACTGGTGAGCTCCAGAATACCAGACTGGAGCAGCATAGGTGAAAAGATGTCGGATAAATGCCTTATATGTGAAAAGCAGAGTCTCTTTGCACTGGCCCTAGCGTGTGCCAGCTACAGCTTTGAACAGTCTGAGGCGGCTGGAGGCTCGAGCAGCTGTGAGAGCGGTGTACGGTGTAAAAGTAATGTGGGTGTCAAAACTGACGCCGAGGATCTTGGGGCGGCGCTCCAGAGGTAGAGCAGTGTCGTCAATAGTTATACGAGAGTCGAGTATAGACTGATGGGTGTCGGTCGTCCTCAGTGTTGCATTGGATTTGGAGGTTGATATGGTAAGGTCCTTGTCAGCTGCCCAATTCTGATTAAGTCAGAGTGATCCGACAGAGCGGCAGCAGCGGTGAGAGGCTTGCGATGGGACGCCACGACAGTGAAAAAAAATCGTCGGCATATGATGTTACAGAGGGGCAACAGAGCTGGTCCGAGGAATGGGGAAGTCAGAGACGTAGAGGTTGAACAGGGAAGGCGAGACGACCGCACCCTGAGGAACCCCAGCCTTGACAGCCCGGAACTGGGAACGAAAGCCGTTATAGAGGCAGCAGGCTGCTCGTCCCGTGAGGTAAGCCGTAAGCCATCTGACAGCATTGTGGTGGAGTGTGGTGCAGGAAACTGAGGAGAGTATGAATCAGTAGGTACGGTGTCGGATGCTTTGCTGAAGTCAATCATCAAAGCCACCGTTCGGTCAGGGGGTTTGCGTTTGTTCGTGCCGCGGGTTGCTTGGAAGGCCAAAAGAACGACTGCTTGCCTGATAGTGAGCGGAGGAGAGACCAGAATTTATTTGGGTTGCTCTTACGATCGCATTTTTGGTAGTTTTTTTTAGGCCTCCTGGGCAGCGCCACAGATGAGGCGATCCACTTCCTGTTGTATCTGAGGAAGGGAAGGATCTTGAGGATTCGTGGAGCGGAGGTGATCACGGCGGATGATGGCGTCCCTGGCGTCCGGGTTGAGCCGATTGATATATTCCTTGCGATGGCCGGCCGGGATGTGGTGCTTAGCACCTAATGCGAGGGCCCGATTGAAGACCTAGAGTATCGGCTTGACTGGCGAAGCTAAACGATGGTGCCTCTAGCAGGGACAATCTTGAGCCTTAGATAAAGTACATTGAGCCTCATTAACAGCACTACGACAGTCTGCACGCGCTGCTTCGAACATTTTATGACTGACCGCCAGCAAACGAAAACAGGTGTTCTAGTAATTTACGGCGCTTCTTGGCCGTTCCATATTGTATCCCATCATTTTTCTGTTCTATTTTGTGTCATAGCGTCACCACAATATACACGAGACTCAGCCCATTTTTCACTAATGGATTCTTGCTGCTGAACTTCCTTTTCTATCAGTTTGCTTCAGTTCTTTAAACATCATACTTTCACATTAAAAATGCTTTATATTTAAGAATACATATATATCTATATATCAATTTTATTCAGTTTTAGGAACAATGTAATATAAACATACTCAGCAAAAATATTCAAAGAATCTTACACTCACCATTGTGCGATGCATCTAACAGTAGGGTATGCAGGCAGTGGTATGACAGTCCGCTCGCAAGGCTTAGTTGTATGAGATATTTAACTCCGAAGCTACCACTGCTTACCAACGTGAAAAATACCCGGCTGCTCAACTGTAACCTTAGCTGTGTTAACCTAACCTAAAAAAAACTATTAAAAAGGCTTCCTAACCCACAGTGCCATCGCCGGATATTTTCTCCCGTAGAAAAACAATGGTAACTTCAAAGTCAAATATCTCGAAAACCAAGCATTTTGCGAGCAAAATGTCATTCGTATAAAACATCTGTAAATGTGTCTTACTATGTATATATAGCATCAAAACGTCAAAAATTCTCGGCCCAATGCTTTTCTTCGGGATTAGATCGGAGAAAGATGGAAAGAACTTCAAAGTCAAACGCAATGTGCATTGGATTACCTTAAATGCGATACAATAAATGAATTATGTTGGTAGAGTGCTAGAAGTGCATGCATAGGCGTACGGGGTGAAGTTTGCTTGGGGGCAAGACACAACTTACCCGAATTTTTCAAATTCCAATAACTTTTCTAATTTGCTGTTTATCGGAGTGAAAGTTATCAAATACGAAGTGATATCTGATCATTTCGGTGGCAAAGTTCAAAAGACAGTATATGGGCGGCCTAAAACTAAGGGTGCAGCGATTCTTCTTTTTTTTTTTTGCAGATGCAGTTCCCCATTTATCCCTAGCTGTCGATATCAATGTCACTTCTCAGTTAGTTCCCAATGCCGATTCCATTATTTATCAGTAAATAATATATGATTAGTAAACTATGAATATACCTGCTTTGCAGCTTTTAGGCTACGTAGGACTTGATTTGTCTAATACATTTATAAAAATTCATCATAAATCATTAATGGAATCCCTGTGATAATTTTTAACTTCTTTAGAGTTTTAGCAAACTTGTGTTATGTCATTTAATGGGATGTGTAGGCTTATTTGAGTTACCTGCACCATAATATGTTGTTATCAACCACTACACAGCCAGCTTACTCTGTTTACCGTCATCCAGTAACGTACGGTAGAGAAATTTTATCGAATTTGAACCATCAGATGTTTTCATCATCGGTGCAAAACTAATTCTTGACGTGATGCCGACAAGTTGGCGCCATTCTCGTTTTCATGGCATCGAATTTATTCTCGATCATCTGAAAAACTGGAACTAACTACAAACGCGTTTTTTTTTGTAGAATATTTAAACATTTTTGAAAAAAGTCGGTTGATGCCATGAGGCTTTATTTAAACTGGGATTGGATTCCTATTGTCAACATGATATTCGCCACAGCAGATGTAAGAAAGTAGAGCAAGCGTAACTATTCTTTCATGACCTCCCTGAAGCCATATTCAGCTGAAAAAAAAAAAGAAAATTGACCTGCTATCAGTCATACCTAAAGTGTGATAGATAACCTCAACATAACTTCCACTACTTATAGCTATTGCCATATTCATAGAAAGCAAACATACACGTACAAGTACACATAGGCCTAAAGATGAAACCACGTGGTGATAGCTCGGAAGCTTGACTTGGTTGAGGGAAACCAAAGTGTTATTTGAAATCAGCTTATCAATAGTAACTTGAATCAGTTAAAACTACAGTACCTTTATTTAATTCTTGACTCTAGTGAATTGATCTTGACAGAAGATTGACTTGTTTATAATCTACTAAGCACAAAACTGGCCTGATACAGGGCCACGGTAGCTGCATGCTTCCGTTCTCAGCTCTAACACCTTGTTTCGCTCGTTCGATGCCCCGTGAGGCACACGAGCTCTTTGCAGATCTTGGTGTGCTGACTCGGCAGTTGTGTGTGTATGCTCGGCGGGCGCCGTGGCGGAACTGCTTTCCTCAGAGATGAAGGGAGTGGGGGGTCTCGGGTTATTTGTTCCTTCCGTCAAATTGGCGCCATAGTTCGTAACCCGAGGGCGACTGCGACTACACTTGCTCGTCTGGGGCCAGTGGGCCTATACCCGCAGCACAAACTAGTGCATGTGGGTTTCCCAGGTGAGGGTGTGGTCAAAGTTGACTTTACCTTTACCTATCATTTCGTATTTAGCGCTTCAGAGTTTTGCCCCACAGCAGTTGAAAAATCTTGAACCAAGATTTGATTGTTGACTAGTGCTATAGATCAATCTGACTCAAGAATCGACATTTGCAAAAATGTTCCGGTGCCCAAAAACTGCCAACTCTCACCGATGCCGAAATCTTCTAAAAGTTCGACAATTCCCGTTGCCGACTCCATAGGCACACCCCTAAACAAAATCAGACGGAGGAGATAAGAAGTCACTGCAGATGTGACTGATTTTGATGATTTTGGTCCCCCTAAAAATTGTAATTTTAAGCTCGACTTGCGCTCACTATCAATTTCGCCTTACGCGCCCATACAACCCTGTTCGGGTTGAACAAGGGGTTAAAATTGGGCTTGTCCCATGCCCAATTTTTTATTATTTGGCCAATCAACAAATTTTAATTTGAAACACTATTTTCTCATACCTGAGTAGGAAGCATCATTCGTTTTTTCCGAAAATTCCTCCATAACACTGTCAGGGCTCAACAACAGTTTTACCCTGAACGCTAAAAGTTTGATCAGCTTCTTGCTAGCTAATGCATCGATTTTGATGATTTAGACTCAAAACATTCTAAATTTTGTTTCTACTTTCATATGTGACCCATCAATTGGACCCTAGGGACATCTGCAACTCTGCCAGGGTTAAGATGGTGCTTGGCACTCGGGAGAATAATATTTAGTGTTTCAAATTAATATTTTTTTTGGCCCAATAATAAATAAATTTGGCACTTGGAAAATGCCCATTTCATCCCTTTCTTTAAACCCTGACAGGGTTGTTCGGGTACCTTGGGGGTAAATTGACAGCGCGTGCATTTAGAGCATAAAATTAATTTTTTTTTTACCAAATTCGCTTCAGAAGTTTTCGAGAAAAAGTGAGAAACAAAAAGTAGCAAGCTGAAACGCTGGCCAACAAAGACATGGAACTCGGTATCGTTATGAGATATAGATACAGCTTGCAATCTGTTTACACCTGTACGTTTATTGTATTAATACTTATACCAAAAATACCGCTTCACCATCAAAATAATTTATTGATTAGGACCTATGTAGTTCACTGCCCAACAGTATCACTGAAACATTCTTATTTGTCATTTCATCCTCATTACTGTCCATTAATCTTGATTTGTTTATGTCATGATAAAATGCCCGAAAATCCCACGCCATTTGCCCGAATTTCAGCAGTCATTCGAACTCAGGGAGGACAGTTGCCCCCTGGCTCGTACCCCTATGAGTGCATGTGTTAGAGTAGAAAAAGTGAGCTGAAAGGGACAAAGTTTGTTAGGATAGTAGAGATGCGTCACTGTAGGCAAGATGAGTTACGGTGTAAGAGGTGTACGTGTTATAGACGAGGTGTGTGTGTTTTGGTAAGCGAGGCAAAGGGAAAGTCTACTTTGACTGCACCCCCCACTAGGAAACCCACAAGAGCTGGTTCGCCCAGCAGACACAGGCCAATTGGCCCCAAAGGAGTAAGTGCAGCTACAAATAGAATCTTTGTGAATTCTAACTCGCTCAGTACTTGGAGAAACAACCCTAAATATATCATCTGGGGTTTTTATAGTGTAAGAATTGCAGAATTTTGAAATTGTCTACAATATTTAAGGACAGTTTAATACTGTGCGGAATGTAGCCTTGGCTGCGGATGAGTAACCGAATTAATCGAGTTAGGTCCATGCTGATGAAGCCGACGAAACTCGTAGGTGGCAACTCGACAGTGCATGTGGTCAAAGGAGACTCAAGAGACTTACCTCAAACAAGGTGCGTTAGGCATAAAATAATATAGTGTATAATAGCGCTGGAAAAGAAGAAAAGAAGAAGAAAGTTGGAAAAGAGGAAACAATAGATAGTCGTGGAATTTCTACGGGTCCCGCTTGTCTAAGATAACTCCACTCAACTAACCCAACGCCCCTTATCTAACCCAACACTCTTCATCTAACATTCCTCTAATTTAACCTTCCTCATCCAGCTTGACGCTTATTACCGAACTAACGTACGTGATCTAAGCTAAAGCTTCTCATCCAACATAACACTCTTCACCTAAGCTATCGCTTGCAGCCGGCTTAACGTACGTTGTTTCTTCGCGTTTTGCTTCGAATCTGACGAAGCAGTTTTCTCTTCATAAGCCAAAATTTTTCCACCACAATGAATCAAATACCTATTTGAGTTGCAAAAACGGCACGGTATCTTGGCTACATTTCGCTTACATTGCATAAAAGCTGACTGGAGTCACATCAAAGTTTATGGCAGTGCTTTACTCAAGATTTACTTTTGTCTCTCACTAAGGAACACGTAAGTTCAAGAAGTAGGAGTTTGGAGGATAGGGAACGTGAAGAAGAACGCAACTACTACAGTCTCGCGAGAACAAAAGCGTGCTATCAATGGAGAGGATGAAGCGTCCATGCGACACAATGTCAAGAAAGACTAGAAATAGAAAGGTTACAGGAGGGAATAAGATTTGCTGATAAGCGTAAGCAGGAAGCTGTGGAAACAGCAAGTCAGAGCAGATAAGACCTAAGGATACGAGCACGATGAAGGATCAATGAAGAAGTAAGTTACAGAAGAGAAAATTCCACACCGGCCTACATATATTAAACACAAATATTTATTACTGTGTGGATTTTTTTTTTCACGCATGGGTCCACTTGTTATAATCTACTAGCCGCACCCATGGAAATTCCACAGTTAGTGAATGGATTCACTCACCTTATTTATTAACTTGGGATAGCGCTCATATCCTAACCCACCCCGTCTGAAATAACGTCGCGGCTTATCCTCATCGTTCGCTACGCAGTCCATCTACCTTAAATCTCGTCTAAGCTTTTCTAGTATTTCGATTTCACCACTGAATCACGCATTTGTTCTGTCAGCAAAGAATTCGCACTTGGGTCTTGATAAAGACAGAAGAACGACGGTACATCTTGCAATGTTCTCTTATGCATTGGCACACCTTTTATTAGCTCCGTCTCCTACAGTTTACATATAATTTAGCCCTCCATAAGGTTACACGTTTCAATATTCGGTCGGTGCATCCGATTTCTTTTTATTTGGAACCCGTGGATACTGAGCTCTATCTAATAATTTTTCTGCTTTGTTCTGCTATAGCTTTATAATGTAATAAAACAGATTCAGTCAATTTCTTCACTCGCAAAAAGGTAATCTTCTGCTCTCGAGATGTCATTGTATATGCTCAGACATCGCACTGTTTTGGCGGATGCTTTTCCAAAACAGACTTCAGAGAACAGATGCTCAATAATACCCATCCTATGCACCCGTGGTGCATTCTAGCTGCCCAACCTGCCCTATTAGATGTCATTCGCTACCAGTAGTGCTAATAGAATGCTGTAAAAAATGAAAAGCGGCAGGTAGATATGATACGGGCGGAATGATTTCCATTTGAAGACAAATATCTAATTATCTTCTATCTGTTTCCTTCTATCTATTCTATCTAGTATTGTAACACACGAAGGTACGAACAATATTGTAAAGTATATTTCGTGTGCCCATCTGAAGGAAATAGGCGAAAAATAGGCCAGGTTGAAATTTTCATAATCCAGTTGCGATGACCATGGTTGCAGAAGATGGTAAAAGTTGGATCCTTATCCCTTTATCTGAATAAACTTCTCTGCTTTATATGAAGACACTTATTGCTTGAAGTACTTCTTGAAATCGAAACAATATGTATGCCACTTCTGGAGTCCAATTTTATATCTTTTCCTCTCAGGTCACGACGTATAAATTCGGTGCAGATGATCAACGGAGAACTCACGAATTGATGACATTTCAAGGGCAGTAAACAATTATTTCTTCTAGCTTACTGTTTTTCTCTGACGCAGCCGATTCCTTCAAAGGCCGAACTTTAGCACTTCGATTGAGAACATACATATCATCGAAGACAGTATCTTGTCTACAGTGTACTCACATTGTATATACTGACTAGATTCATTCAAGTTTATTCCAGTGTTTTACTCAACATTTTACTTGTGCCTCTCACTACGGAAGACGCACGTTTAATTAAAAAGGAGAAAAGGGAACGCAAAAGAAGAGCAAAGCATACTACTGTCTCACGAAAGAAGACGTGCTACCAATGGAGTGAGATGAAGCGGCTATACGAAATAGTGTCATAAGAGACTTGAAGCATGCAGAAAGGTTACATAAAGGTAATAATAAGAGCTGCTGATAAGCGCGAGCGGGAAAATGTGCAAACGGCAAGTGTCACGGACTATATCCTGATTCCGTGGAGGTTGTTGGGCAAGAAAGATGCTTGGTGCATTCTATCTTTATTTCAATTAATCCATCCTCACAACGACGTTCTGCAAGAGAAATGTACTTACTAATACAGAGTAAAAAAAAATAAATGCCGGGCCAGATACCCGGAGTGCCGCCTAGTTAAATGCATTTCTAGGTCAACATCATAGCAGCAATTAAAAGAAGGTGTAATTGCGGTGCCTGTATTCGGGTTCTATCTATCACGGGTATTCTATTAGCGGGGGAAATGAGACAAGCGGTAGATGCAAAACTATATATATTGTGGTACCGAGTCACGACAGGTAACACACTGGCTAGTGATTCACCGAGCGGTCACCTGAGAAATGAGCTAGCGACAATACTGTCAGGTCGCTCTTATAGGTTCTTGGTCTGGGTGTGTCTGCTACGGCGC
>LQNS02278170.1:45066613-45079541 GCA_001587735.2 Parhyale hawaiensis
CATTAAATTTGAAGGACCTAATGGTAAATGTGTTTTTTCTTTATGAAAATTTGAAGTTTATATGTGGGTAGGCTTTAGAGAGGAGCGTTTTCTAAGTGTTACTGCACTAACAGAGGCTTTGTTGTAGTACGAAAGCGAGTGAAAGAAGTCTAATTTACGGACAAAGGGCTTGCTAATGCCGGGATCAAACAGTTTGACCATAAACAATTTTCAGTAGTGGTCCAGAAAATGGTGCGAATAATCGTTATTTACGAAGACTGTTCTGAGAAAGTCTACTTCGTTTAAAAATTGAAAGATAGAAGGAAAACAAATGGTATGCTGGAAATAGTAAAGTTCTATGGCAGTGATTTTAAAAATGATCGTAGCAATGCAAATGCATGAAAAACATGTCTCGAGGCCTGAGAATGTGGATTTTCTGTAAACTCCAGTAGTCAGTATTGAGTTTTGGTTCTTCATCAAAATATCTAGAGAAAGCTAAAGAATTATGTAATTGGTTTTCGGCAGTGAATTTCATAATTGGATGTTTACTATTCAAATATTTCAGAAATAAATCAGAATCAGCTTCATTATTGAATATGAGAAAGGTGTTATCTACATAACGATAATAGTGGATCGGTTTGAATTAATCTTGGCAGTCGTTAAACCAAAGAGTTTCATGCTGGCAAACAAAAATATTTGCTAACGAGGGACTGAGCGAGGACCCCGTACAATCGTACTCCCTCTACATATATAACTGCATTTAGACACGTTATGTTAAAGACCAGGGACTGGTCTTTGTTGACGATCTTTCTGCCGCATTTCTCAATATTTCGCACCAAACTTTTGGCAGTTGAGGGTAAGTGGAAAATCAAATTTCCGAGAGTCATCTTCAGTTTATCTGCAAGGCCCTCTAAGAATTTACAAGTATCGACGTTTCGAATGTCTTCACAAGTTCATTTTCAAGATTCGCGCTAAAGATTCTGAAAAAAATTTTGGTGAACTTAAGTATACACAATATGTATCTAAGATACGCAACTTACGAAAATAATTTTAAAGTCCTTACAAATACGGGACATTCACTATTTTTGGCAGCGGCGTACGCAGGATATTGCTAAGGGGGGCACTAACAGAGTTGATGGTATATAAAGTAGCTGTGTATTTTCGAAGGTAAGAAAGCGTTCTAACTCTTACCTACAAAATGATTCAGCCTGGGAGTCCTCCAATCTTTGAATAAATAGCTATGCATATATGGGCTACCATTTACCAGACACAAAAGTTATATGATCATGGTATATAATGTAAAAATGAATTACTATTATGTTATGCATGACTGCATGCTAATACAATGACGATAAAACCAAAGAAAAATTTAAAATTCAATTAATGTTATGATTCAACTGAAAATGAAAGGAAACACTATCCCATAATAATTGCTTATAGAAAAAAATTATTCTTTTATCCAATGCTAAGTATTGGAGAAATCAGATAATACAGGGGTTTATGATGTAGATATTGAACTGACATAAAAAATAATTGAAGAAACCGCTAACGTTGAAACCAACAATAATTATATAATTAAGCTAATTTATAGAAAAAGCGCATAAGTTTCCATTTCTACAGTTTAAACTTCATACAAAACAAACAAGTTGATTCAACTTCTACTAGGTAGGCCAGCGATGCGAAACGTGAATGCGAATTTTCAAAAAAAGATATACATAATTTCTTCTTCTTTTATCAGTTTTCTGTTTTAAACTTTGAAGGAATAACTTGATTATCTGTGGAAGTAACATTATAAAAAGTCTTTGCTCATGCTATAGGCTAATTTTTACAGTAACATAATCCTGCGATTTGCTTTCGAAAATTCATCAGTTACGTCCTCTACATTTATCTTTTTGTTGTCATGGATAGACATAAGCACTAGCCCTTCTAATCTTTCTCCTCCTATAACTGAGCGATTTTCGATCTTCAGCAGCATTAATTGGGAAAGGGAACTCTCCACGCAGCTACTTGTAATTGGGAAAGTAACGGAAATCTGCAGAAGTAATTGGATGGTGATTATAGTGTCGATATGCTTCAATTAATGAGTTTGGCACTGATTCTCCATGGTTTAGACTCATCGGAGTATTATAATGTAGTTTCCCCAAGACATAAGTTCGCTGCGGAGAGCTGTTGGATTAGGCAGATCTTCAAAATATGGCTTTGCTGCAGTTACTAATTTCTCCATATTTTTTATTTTATTTTTTTATTTTATTTTAATGACTGAATGCGTGAGGGCCTAATTACCTTCGCCAAAAAGGTTACGTTTTGGTCGAGTTTGTCTGTGTCACCAAGATAACTCAAAGAGTTGTGAACGGATTTTGATCACATTTACAGGGATTGTTAGGCTTGTTAGGGGGAACAGATGATTGATTTTTGGTGAAGATCCGTTGATTTCTTTGTTTGCTTGTCCCTCTCATTTTTATCGAATGCCATAACTCAAAAAGTTACTGACAGATTTTTATAAAATTTACATCATGATTTGTTAGGTATATCACGAGGAGTAAATTTCCTAATTTTTGTGATGATCTGTTCTTTCGTTGATTAGTTTGTCACTCTTTTTAATTTTATTCATGTTAGCACAATAACTTAAAAGTTGTGAATGGATCTTATGGAATTGCTAAGGGTTGTTAGTAATGTCAAGACATAATTTATTGAATTTTGATGATGACTTTTTATCCGTTTGTGAGTTTGACTTATGTTCGTCAGAATATTTGTAAGCAGCATTACTCAATAAGTTATGAACGTATCTTCAAAAAAATTACTGAAGCTGTGAACACTGTTGAAGGGCATAAATGATCATATTTTGGTGTTGATACAAATAAAATGATAGTCTCAGAACTAATATTATCTTTTCATTACGTTGCCTTGCTTGGTGGAGCTTTGTCCTCTCCGAGTGCTCTAGTTTGTTGCTGTTTCGACGCTGGATGGTCTAGAGGAAACCTACTATTTAATTCAGCAATCAAAAATTCAACAAAATATGAAAAAGTTTACGGTACTTTGTAGTAGTCATAGGCTGATGTAATTTCTATGTTTGAACGAAGCTTCTGTTTTCTAGTAATTTTAGGTCTCTCGACGTTTATTTCAATAGTGTTTGCAATTTCTTCAGCAAACTGAACACAACTTTAGATTTATCTCTGCATGATGGTAGAGATCGGTCACACATGGACATGAGGTCATATACAGAAGCTACATCCTGCACTGTGGCTTGAAACAGCACTGAATGCGGCTTAGTTATACCAATGAAATAACGCATGCTTTTAGGGCAATAATGAAATAGAATTTCTAATGAGGCTCTTAAATTGCAGCACGTTGCTAGTGATGATATTTTAGCATCTGGAGAAGTTTCCTGTATGTCGTTAAGAATTCCTACTACGAATGGATGGAGATCATGAAACAAGGTAACAGTATTGCGTCTCCTGCACTCATCTTGTCAGACACAATGAATTCAATCTTTTTCTTTTCTTCTGGTCTGTTGTATTCTCTTCGATGTGCTTTTCGAGGATGTTCAAACGGTTGGGAGAACGAGTAACAAACGAGTTATATTTTCAATCTAACGTTCCTGATGCCTTGAACTGAACAATCACTGCCTAAGACTAAATAAAGACAATGACTAGGGCAGTGATTGTAAAATGCCAATGGTTGTCTCTCGCGTTTTATGATTTTGGGAGCTTCGAGGAAAGGCGCACTAGGCCTGATGGTGTGTTATGAATAGAACAGAGATAGCAGTCTCTGCTTACGGTAATATGGTGATTGAGAGTCACGACGTTGTTCCGGGCATTGGAAGATATATTCTTTGTAGCTGCAGTGTGGGTACGGCACCCGTACATTCCTAGGTTTTTGCTGAACACAGTAATAGGAAGCTAAGCGCTTGTACTCCGTAGACCTGTGGCTGATAACGGAGCAAGACACGAGTGGAAATCATTGTGCCAGTTAAAATGCACGTGCTCAGTGCGCGATGCGAGATGTACACAAGTCAAAGTTACTTATATAAATTTATGTAGCCATGACAATTCTGTTAGTGTTAAATTACCACTCTCTAACGAAAAATATTCGTAAAACTTGCGTTTTAAATATACATGTAACAAAATTATTAGCATCTATTGAATATTATTACATGCTAAATTTAGATATCCTGGTACTTTTTTGCCATTTCTGCCATCACCATATTTTGATCCCTTGCTGCTAAGGGGGGGGGGGGGNCCTATGCCCCTCCCCCTGCGTACGCCAGTGATTTATGCTAGGAGACTCTTCTAAAATGTGAAGAGCTTTTCCTATGGCGAGTCATGCCGGGTCGCACTATCGTCTCTCACAACGATTTTGCGTTCACCTAAGCTTTCTGCGCGCGCCACCACTAAAATGAACACTACCTAGGCAAACCTAACCTAGCCTAATCTAACCTACCCTTACCTAACCTAACCTCCTTACCTGACCTTCTAACCTAACATTCTAACCGAACTCAACCTAACCTAACCCAATATGACCTCTCTAACCTTACCGACTTTACCTAACGTTATATAACGTTACCTAATGTTACCCAACATTACCTAACTTAACCCAACTTCATCAGTGATACAACGAGCAGCGCGGCGCACCAACTTGAACGCCGCTCACGCGCACACGATCTGCGTACACAAACACACACACAAATTGTCGTGAGAGACGATAGCGCTGCCGGGTCAGGGTATTTACAGATGATACTGGTGTTGTCTTCAAGCATGTTCCTGGTCAAAGTTGAGTGATGTTCGTTGTTCATGTGCAGTTTCGGTCCTCTTGAAGACAAATGACAGTTAACCTACGACTCAGAGTTGTTCGAGTCAAACCAATGTAAGTAGTGCTTGGGCGAAGTTTACAATCTTCATTAGGGCAAGAGAAGCGATACACTGCATTGGTTTGCTGAAAGCCATTTGGTCGATTCGGGTTATTTATCATTATTACGTAAGCAGATTTGGAGTTCTTGTAGTAGATGCGCAATTTGAAATGGTCACTGGCGTTATTGCAACTTACATTTCGATGAATGATGTTATTCAGTACGCGCTCGTCTACTTTGTAAGCTGGACTCATTTGTTTTCATAAATAGACGACAATGTTTTCTCGTGTGGTTTCCTGACTTTCGGCAGTAGTGTATAATGACGCGAGATCCCTGCTCGTGACTTTTGACCTTGACCTCTGGGCCCCCGCCGCCGGGTCACCGCGCCGCCCCCGCGCGCTCCCCCACCCTACCGCACCCCTCCCGCTGACCTTATTGCAAACTTCCGTAGGTCAGTTGCATATCATTATCTTATTGCAAGCTGTTCTTGACCTTTTATTAATTAACACTTTACTTTTATTTATCAATAGTTCATGTATGGAGAGTTAAACGGCGGGAGGCATACAAAGGGTCAAACTCGGCTTAGTATACGGAAAGTCCAACGAGTGGCATACGAATGCCAATGCGTGTGAGTGATATTCGGAGGGTCAATTACATATCATTATCCTGTTGCAAGCTTCTTTTGACCTTTTATTAATACTTTAGTACTATTTACCAATGATTTGTGTATGATAGGTCAAACCCGGAAAGTCTACAAAGGGTAAAACTCGGCTTGGCATATGGAAGGTCCATCTGAGCGGCATACGAAGAACTAAATGCGTGTGAAGGGTAAAACCTTGGTGATACATGAAATTTAGATGTTTATTTGAATTTAATTGTTTAAGTTGTTATGAGATACATACTAATTTTGATTTTTTTTATTTTTTTTGTTAGTTTTTCTATGAAATGATAGTATCCTACGCACAAATGGAACTATTATAGTCTGAGGCACTCATGGTCGGAGAATTCCTATCCTCATTTTAATTAGTTGAATTTTTATTATCTTCTTTAACAAAGCTATTTTGAAGTGGAACTTTTATATTGATATGGATTCTTAGTGTTTGAACGAATTAAATTATATCTCTGCAATTTTTTTTTTATTTGTTAATAGTAACATGAGTATTAGCTTTAACATGGAGAATATTGTGTACAGGTCTCTCCCTTGCGAGAAAAAAGGTTATTTATGAAAAGATGTAGTTTTGACTAATTGAAGTTTAATTGTTTTATTGGTAAACATTTTAGATTTATACGGATTTTAGGGTATTATTGAGCAGTTATGTCGTATCCTACGATTTTTTTGTTTTTAGTAACATGAGGCTTAGCTCTCACTTTACCCAAATCACCCTCATGATATAGATCATCCAGGTCTTTCTTGGGAAGGTAAATGTTTTTTATTAAGAGATTCGTTTGGGGAACTGAAGATTCACTTTTTATTGATTTGCTAATAGAATATATAGTATTTATAGGTTTTTTTGTGATTTATTCATTTTTTTGGGTTTATTGTGGGAGTTTTCCATCATTGATGGAAATTTACAGCCCTCCACTAACCCACATCTCAAGAAATACATCATCCCCTCTTTAATGGAAATGAACTTTTTGTTAAAAAATAAGATTTTTTAGGTAATTAAAGCCCCATATATTTGTAACAGTTATTGGTTTTGAATTACATATATATTCATATACGACTTAAATTTTAAACTTTAATAGGTACCCATGAGGACATGCTTCGTCTCTCAACGCTTGGTCGCATTTCAGTTTTTCCGTCATTAAAGCATATATTATTAGTCTTGTTAACATTTTTTCCCCATTGTAATACATTTATGTATGTTTTTTTTTTTTTTGTTTAGTTGTATTAAAACAGTTTATTTATAGCTCCTTCGATATACTCTATTGATTTCTCTAACTTATTTTAACAACTTTTCTAAACTTAACAATGAAGTTTCTTTAACACTCTATGGTTTTCACTATCCACATTTCATGGCTAAATGTGTTTTTTCCCTTATTTGTTAGGCATATGTTGATTTTTTTTTTTTTTGCTCGAAGTATTATTTAAAATGGAACTTTTGTACCCTTTAGTGTTTAAATTGACTTAGGTATTACAATAGGAGTTTCTTTCATTAATAGTACAGAGGTTATCATTTCCATAAGCTCTCCCACACCATCCACTCTCGTACTCATCTCATATTTTTAATGGTCAAACAATCCATCGAATGCTTCATCCGTCTGGGAATCCCTATCTATACAATTCGAATTTTGAACTGTGATTGGTTTGTAGAATTCTCCACTCCAATACTCTACACGATAGAAACTGGTCCCAAACAATTTTTGTTATCACATAAATTTCGACTTTTAGCTCCAGTGCCCATCGTTAATGCTCTCACACCAACTCGTTCCCACAATTTGCATAGGATCGCAGAATAGGCCTAAATGTGAGACGGTAATTCAGTCCAGACCACTTGACCTTGACTAAGCGACTTATATATTTAGCAACCGCAATCGCTATTCAAAACAGGTTCACGCTAGTTCCAGCCGCATACCGGAGCGACCCTGGCAGACGTTCTTTTAACAGTTTTTACAGTTAACTCAGACGTAAATTCTAATCAAGCAGGTTTCACTTATCATTTTCAGTAATTTTCAATGTCTGGTCATAGTGTTACATCACATTACGCGAGAATAAACGTTTAATTTTGGATTTAGTTAGACGAATATGATAGTTCGCCATAGGGACATACAAACACAATATATATTTTTAGGAAAATATTACGTGTTTAAGTAACATTTTTTGGAAATTGTATAATTAATTTTACATTTATGACAATTTTCCTTTGTTTACTCACAGCATGATATAATTATATACCTAGCAAAGACATTCTATGAATCTTACTCTCTTTTATATGTATATATTTTTCTAAATTAACTTAAAAAACTCCATTATTATGTTGAAATTTCACTCAGTTCCCGATATCTTACCATCCAAAATTTTCTATACAGACAAGTAACCCCCACTCACATACAACGTTCAACTCTTTTTTTAGCATTAACTTATACAATATTGCTTGTAGTTGCTCTTATACTCCGTCCCCATAATTCTGTAACTCTTACCACCCTATCGTTTTACTACACCCTCCTGGTTCAAGCTATTTTCTCTCTAAGACGGAAGACTCGATAATCCGTTTCCCATTCAAATATACCTCAGCTTTGGTTATAATTTGTGTTGATAGAACCACTCTTATGATACCGTTTAACATTTTCATTTGCCATCAACAGCACTTAACCCTTTATTTTTCTATTATTTGGTTATTCTATTACCATGAATTGATTGTACTTGCATCACCCAACCGTATATTAACCCTGCACTCCCCAATGGACATACACAGTTCTTCTTTCGCATCATACTCATTTTTTTTATTCATCCTCAAAGAAAACGGTGAGACACTTTACTAATCTCCCTTTCATTTATGGGCTTTAACATAGACTTTAGTGTCATACTTAATTTTTTTTCCTCAGGTTGATACGAGTCTGTCCATCCACCCAGTTTTCTAAGCACTTACCCAACAAAAACTATCAGAATATACTGATATATTTTCTTTTAATTCCCCTGCCATATTTGAATTTTCGTTTTATATTTTTCCACTTTATCCCGCACACGTCTTAGATTTCAGTTAGTATACACTTATTTTTCATACATTCATCAAATAGAATCTCTCATAACGCTAACAATAACTAACAACAACAATATAATCTGACAATAATTTACTTTTCTTAGATGGTTTGTATGTCAAACATACATTTTCCATTTTTATGTTCAATCTGACTCAGATTCATACGAGACCCGCACTGCATTCTACATTTTTCCATGCATCATTCAAAGGAAACGATTATAGAGTACTTAACTATATCTAGATTTTTTCGCAATGCACATAGTAAAGCTACAGTTGTCATTATTATGTCGAAAATATCACACAGCTTCATGTGCTACCCTCCCTTTACACAATAATATTGTGCTCTATTCATAACAAAAACACTTAGGAGACACACCTGCAATTTTTCAAATTTTCCCGTTTTTTCTTAGTATTTCTCTATTGGGAACAGATGAATGCATACAACAACGAGCGGAAGAGCTAGCAACAATTCATCTCTACACTACACCTAACTGCTTACGTACAGTTTACTGATGCGAGGTAGCTATGTGATTTTACTACAATGCACGTGAGTGCATGCCTTCGACGCTAATGAAACATAACTACAATACACGTATCCACTTACAATAGTAATCTACGCTGAATGTATGCAAGACAGCAATAAGGTTTTCTCCTTATTTCTCATATATTCACTGTTTTTTTTTTTTTTTGCAATAATGAGTTTTTGTATTAAGTTTTACATTTTTTATATAAAAGACAATGTATACATGCAAAAGCTTCAACAATTTTCAACGTTTTGATGCCTTATATAAGTAGTAAGGCATTGAGAGACGTTTTACACGAATGACATTTTGCTTGCAAATGCTTGGTTTTCGAGATGTTTCATTTTGAAGTTCTCGTTGTTTTCCTATGGTAGAAAATACCCGGCGATGGCACTGTGGGTTAGGAAGCATTTTTAATCGGTTTTAAGGTTAGGTTAACAGAGTTTAGGTTATTGTGGAGCTGTCGGGTATTTTCTCCCATAGGAAAGCAATGGAAGCTTCGGAGTCAAAAATCTCGAAAGCTGAGCGTTTGCGAGCGGAGTGTCATTTGTGTGAAACGTCTTAAAATGTGTCCTACAGTATTAACTGTGTATGGCATCGGGATGTTGAGGATTCTCGACCGATTTCTTTTTTCTTCAGTATTAGATGGGGGACTAGAGCACCTTGAGAGAGCATACTTCCCCCAAGTAAGGCAAAGGTAACGAAAAATTCAAAATGGCTCAGAAACAATTATTTTCTTTGTATCAACTCCAATACATAATCATTTTTGCCTTTTAACGGTATTAAGAGTGTTTGCTTTTTTTTAGATCTCTTCATAACTTTTTGATTTGTTCTACTAACACACATTATGACAAACATTAGCCTAACATACAAACGAACCGACCGATCTGGACAAATATTTAATCGTTTATGTCTGTTAAAATTACTACCAATTACAGTAAATTTCATAGAAATCCATTAAACAATTTTTGAGTTATGCTGCTAACAAATAAAAGCGAATAACTGATATGCACCAAAATTTAATCATTCATGTGTTTTAACATTACTAAAAACTACTGTAAGTTTGACAAAGATCCATTTGAAACTTTTTGAGATATTGCGCTAACAAGCATAAAATCAGACACAGCAACAAACACACGAATGAACTAACAGATCAGCAAAAAGATTTGATCATATTTTTCTTCGTGATATACCTAACGACTCACGAACATTTCTTCGTGATATAGGTCCCTAACGTCTCATGAAAATCGCATGAAAATCCATTCATAACTTTCTGAGTTATAGCATTGAGAAAAATGCGGCAAACAAACAAGTAAACAGACGGATGAACGGATCTTCAACATAAGTTAATCATCTGTTCCTCCTAACTACCTAACAGTCCCTGTAAATTTTGTCCAAATCCGTCCATAACTTTTTGAGTTATCTTGGTGACATGCAGAATAACAGACAGATTACAGACCCGACGAAAACATAACCTCCTTGGCGGAGGTAAAAATAGAACTTCAAAGTCAAATATCTCGAAAAGTGGGAGTTTCCCCACGAGGCAGTTGTGATTTTTGGATTCAGGACGTGTAAATCTGTAGGGAAACACATTTCATATGTAATAATTTGACTGGGCGAAAGGGTATATAATGATATACCAATGATTATAAATAATAATACAATAAAGTAGTATTTTTGGACAAATATAATAATAATAATAATAATGGACAATAATAAGACCGACTCATAAGTCTTCCAATAAGGAATGAACGCAGTTGTTACGAGAATGAACGCGTTTGGAACGAGTATCATACGTGTTCCGTTTGGTGATGAGTCGCTGGCTGATCGACTACCACAAGAGTACAGTACAGTACACAGAAATTAGTGGAGTGCCGCTCAGTTTAACTTGCAGAGCCCTATGATATGGTTGGCGTCATTAGGTAACGTTTCTCACGCTTCTGCTCGCTTTAAATTGCCCTTTACAGCAAAGCAATGGATAAATATATTACAAGAAGATCCGCAAGTGAAGCAGTTGAAAATACTGTATTAGTATTTAGTTTCACAGCAAACGCTCGCACGGGTTCCCAAGCGTCCCTGCAGGGACGTATCAATTTCTGCTCTTCTGGGACAGATATTGGAAAAATTCCTGTTGGACATTCATATTCAGCTTAAAAGAAGCTTGTGTATAAATTTTCACCAAAAAAATCCCATCGGATCGATGACCGGGCTGTAATGGGTTAATTATGTTGTTTATTTACCATTTTTGATAAATCCTGCATATTTCATACAGACCCGTTCATATTTTTTCGAGGTATTCTGCTTACAAGTAATAAATCAAACACAGAGATACATAAATGAACAAACTAACAGATCATCAGAAAAATTTGGACTGTCACTGTTCGTGACATACCTAATTAACAACTCGCGTAAATTTCATTACAAAAAAATCCTTCTATAGCTTTTGAACTTCCGGTACTTCAAGAAAAAAATAGAGACAAACAAACGGTTGAACGAACCTTCATCAAAAAAGTTAACCATCAGTTGCTATTAACTTGACTAAATATCCCTGTCAATTTTGTAGACATCCATCGCTAACATTTTGAGTCGTCTTGGTGACAGACAAGTAAACAGACAAACTCAACAAAAAGCATAACCGCCGTGGTAGAGGTAATAATCTTTATTATAAGTACTAGTGAGAGACACGAAGACATCACATGGTACAAAATGTGAAGTGTAGCTTACTACGAGTTTCACGACAAACAGAGAATGCCTTTCGTAGTCGTCCTTCGTAGTGGCAGGAGACTATGTAGAGTGCTTATGTTGCTGTCAGACGCGGAAAGAGGGAATTCGACGGTGCCATGGAAGCAGGCGAGCTTTCGTAACGTTCTTCGTGCTGAGTCAGCATTTGGTGTCCCGATGCTATTGCGGAGTACTGACCCTAAGCAGATGCAATTGTAGGGTTACCGACCTTAACTAGAGGCTATTGTTGGGATACTGACCCTAACCAGAGGCTATTATGGGGTGCTGACCCTAACCAGAGGCTATTGTAGGGGTTCTGTAGTTAACTAGAGTCCAAAAATGGGGATGATCTGAGGGACGTAAAGCACTGGAGAAAAAGCTTTCCGTCACGGGCGCTATGCGTTTGGTAATCTGTGGTGAAGTGCAGTGGTGCATTGTTCTGGATTCAGTTAGCATATAGAGGTATCTGAAATTTATACGAACCCGTGAGTGTAGGCGGGCCCAGTTGGGTTATAGGGTCAAATTGACATTACCTTTATCACTTACTAGACTGCAGCCCATTTTTTAATTCCTCTTAGATGAGAATATGTGCAAAAATCATTCAATTTTCATTTGGATCCTGAGAGCGTATTTCCATGTCCTGACAATTGGAGAGTCAACAAACCTTTGAGCTCATAGCTTCATACTTACACTGGTTAATCATGGGACATGCTTCGTCAAGCGAAATATGCTAGTGTAAGCTGCTAAGTATAGGAGTTCAATGAATTTTGTCGTTTAATTTCGGCCAGAGCCAGTAACAATGTAGGAATATAATTAAGTTGCTCAGAAATAACTGGTATTATATAGACCTACTCAAAACAGTGACAGACCTTCCTGATTAGCATGTTGCCCAGTGAGAAAAGATTCCGCGTTTCTTGTCATGAAAATAGTCTCCGACACTGAGTTTGGGGCCCAAGTTGCTACATTACAGGAGAGCGAGTTTAGTAGTGGGCAGGAAATTTTTTTCTAAGTTTGATCTGCATTCTAGAATTTCCAATATATGCACTTGAATGATTTTTGAGATACCGCACAGCGTTTAGAGGAAATTAATTCACTTCACTCGAAGCTGCACCGTGATACATGATCGTGCACACATCTTCTTCAAACAAACAGTAATAGAT
>LQNS02278170.1:45087891-45101567 GCA_001587735.2 Parhyale hawaiensis
GTTAACTGCACCGACTGGTTCAAGCTCCTGCTCTAGCATCGTTCTGACGCTTAGAGCCTTAGACCATTCTGAGCTGCAGGCCTAACACGCACGTAATAATTAAACTATTATTATAAGCAACTAATCATCAGCAAAAAAAGCAGGTGTCGACTGCCTAATATGTCAGTAAATAAAAAAGTTTATCTTTGTAGAATATAGTTGTTTCATTCGCTAAACACAGTCGATTTTGGTGGTGAATGGTTTTTTACGGTTCACTATGGTAGATCATGGTTGTGCAGCTAAGACCTTAATAGTTGTAATAGGGTATTTATGGTTGGGATTTATGTTTGATATTATGGTCGAAGGTTGTGACATATCTCTACCATACTGCACCCCATAAATGGTTGAATATGGAAGATATTTCGATAATAAACAACCAAAGTCTCGACCATGATCATAGTTGTTCTACTATAATCACAACCACAATTTCCGACAGAGTGTGTGCGAGCGATGACTTACATCCCAATTAAAAATTTTTGGGGAACAACCGTGGCGTTTGTTCGACCGTGTTCCACGGATATTCCGCGCCTTCGCAGAAGTAGCAGTGTATACTGCTATTTTGGCTAAGACCAGGTGCACACCATACGCCGCGCTTGTTCCCCCAAAGCTTTTTAATTGGGATGACCGGAATAAACTCCAGCTGTTGTGCTAGTTAATTGCAGTTTTTTAACTTTCTCTGTTGCTTCTCGCGGTCTTAAACGCTGCTATCTGTAGCTAATATCTTTCCTCTTTGTTTTTTACTGTGATTTTATTTAACCTGTTGATTTCTATGACGATCCATACATGAACTACAACAGGACTGATTGAGAGCCAGTTGTTACATAAATCACTGAGTTTATCTATGAAAATCAATTAATACGGTTATTATTGCTACGAGTCATTTGTTCAGGCTATAGTAATCCCTCATTCTGACATTCATGAAAAAGCGTTTTACAATTGCAGAGTACAAAGAGTACGTTAGCTCGAATCTCTGACAACTTCTTTGTAGGATTGCAGCAAATATTGTTCTTACTCTCTTTACTGTTATCTATATTTTTGTGTGAGAACGTTAAATGTCAATCATTTCTGCAGGTGTGGGCTGATCGAGTTAGTAGTCCATGTACGTATTTGCCTTGTGCGTGGTCACCGATTTATGTGACTTGGCCTAATCGATAGGGGAAAATTTAGTGGCTTTGTGATTTTTAGAGTATTTTTCAATCACGAACTAAATGTGTTTTTAATTAATGTTGGTTGATATGATAATAGCAACATAACTGACATTTTCATCATATGTACAGGTCTCTTTGCCGATTATGATATGAATTTTCGTAAAATCATGATTCGACGAGTGTTGTCTAAAACTCATCATTATGTATCGTGGTATTTGCGAAGCAAGATTCACCCCCGTGAAATTGAGCTCGTCGAATTTAGCTCTTTAGACGGGCGCTGTAATGCTCTGGTCGGTAACGCACCGCATTCAAAAAAGTGTTAATTTTTAAACTATTTGATTTGCGGGAACGATTAGATGAAGTGTTCATGAGTCTCGATCAATAAAGACTCTTCGTGGGTAACTACAGAATAGATTTATTGCTGCGCAAACGGAGCAGACTAATCCAGTCGTTTTGGGAAAGACTAGACGTCAGCAGTCTATACGGAGATTACGTCGAATCTACCAATGCTGACTCTGTTGGCTATAGACATTTATTACGTGTACGATCTCTATATTGCGGGCTGGCAGCTCACGTCTGCCTGCTCCATTTTTTTTTAACTCTCGGCTCCAGTGGCGGGAAACTCGGGGTGGCCTTGAAGCGCAACATACAACACTGTCCTACCCCACCCTCTCTCCCCCACCCCACCCATGTGCAAGCTGCTGCATTGCTCCCTGTGCCAAGCAACCGCTCATCGAATGACAAGCGAGGCTCCGCCCCTTAATGCGCGTTATACCAGCTGCCACGTACAGCACACAGCAATCCAAGGGCAAAAGTCTTACAGTATAGCAGCTTATGCTTGATAAAAGTTCATCGTAAAATTACACATTGCACGTTCTCTACTATGACATCAATTACCTTTTTCAAAATACAGAATTAATGAAAGTTGTGCACGGGTAGAACTGCTGAGCGAGTGCATGGTTAATCTGTGCTGCTACCATAGGTCACACCCTGACTAAGGCATACAAGTGTGTAGGTGTTCCAATGTTTGAGCTGTGCCATGTCGTGCACAGTAGTTAGAGTTAGAAGGCTTTTGCTATACTCGCTGTCTGCACCTCGGAGGGGAGAAGGCCGTGATTGAGTGGGGGCCGGAGGGGGCGGTGGTGGGAGATACAGTGGGGGTTGGGGGTCAGGGCACGGGTTAGCGGACCAGCACTGCAATACCCGTACATAGATCGACCGTCCGTCAGACGACCATGTCTCATACTTCTCTTATTATATTAGTAATCAGTGATGGGCAGTATCTAAAAGCACTTCTTGGTAAATACAATAGAGCATGGCGCCAGAAACGTGGAACAACGTACATAATAACATAAACCAATCTTACACGTCGCGCTCAAACGCCTGTGCCCACAGAGTACGTTGTAATGAAAATAGAAAGAAGAGAAGAAGGGGTTTTCTGTGAGCCAAGAGAAGCGTACAAAGCACCCACGACTCACTGCGGCATGAGTCAAAGCTACTATAAGAACAATAAGTAAGGAAGGAAGGGGAAGGAGAGGATAAATCATCATTGATAGGAGAATCACAACAAGTATTCGTGAGGGGTGGGCTGAGAGTGCTGAGTCAGCAGTTTTGGACATGTTTCATAACTAGGTTAGCCCACTAGACTACCTGCAAGGGATTGTGATGATAGCTCAATTCCTTCTGGTAGTTTTTGCGAGGAACGCCTGGAAATAAACATAGACATATTCAGATTTAGTAAGGGCAGTTTGCTATTGCATAGATACAACGCGTTTTGCAACTGTTCTTCAGAGGAAAATACAATGCTAATACTAGAGCACTCTGAGACCGCATACCTCCGCCAAGCGAGGCAATGGTAGCAAAAAAATTCAAATTGGCTCTGAAACCATAATTTTCTGTGCATGAACTCCAAAATCCAATCACCTGTGCTTTTTGATGGTAATAATAGCTCGTGTAATTTTCTTGAAGATCCGTTCATAACTTTTTGAGTTATACTGCTAAAAACAAACGTTAAGACAAACATCAGTCAAACATACAAACGAACAAACCGATCTGCACCACAAATGGATCATTTATGTCTTTTAACATTACTAACAACCCTTATAAATTTCATAAAGATCCATTCATAATGGAGTTATTCTGCTAACAAGCATAAAATTAAAAACAGTGACGAACGAACGAACTAGTATTAAAATTTTGTCATCTACTCTTTGTTATATAGCTACTTAACAACTCATATTAATTTCGTCAAATTCCATCCATAACTTTTTAATTTATGGCATTGGGAAAAATGAGGCCGACAAACAAAAAACAAACGGATGGACATATCTTCGCCAAAAGTTAATCATCTGTTCCTCCTAACATAATTATCTAACAATCCCTGTAAATTTCGTCCAAATCAGTTCATATCTTTTTGAGTTGTCTTGGTGACAGACAAAGAGACAGACAAACAAACACGACGAAAACACAACCTCCGTGGGGGAGGTAACAAGGCCAGTTATTTGGTAGATTGGTTGACAAATCTAATCCAAATAAACCTGGGGAAGGTTTCAAATGTGATGGCATCTGAAAAACATGTATAAATACATCTCTTTCTGCTATGTATAATCAACAGAATCAATGAACCATTAGTTCTGGTGATAAGGTAGCATGCTGCCAGGAGTACACTTTTTCTAACGTCAAAAACTAACTTAGGTAAGAATAGTATAAGCTGAAGGAATGTTTAAAGGAAGTAGTCGGCAAGAGGGCTAAGCTTAGATCCTTACATGGGTGCACCTGTTACAGTGCGAGCCAGTATACTTTAGCGGCTTAGCCGTTAGCTACAGCCTTCGGGACGTCTGTCGTTCGGGCCCACTTTACTTCCATCCTATCTCATACTCGTGATCTTCCTACTATCGGTTCTTCCTCTTTTTTCCCAACTTGCGGAAGGAAGTAAAGTGAGCCCGAAAGACAGCCCTGGATCTCCGGTCTCTGGATCCTTGGCCTCTGATATCCGCTTTCATTGCTGAATGATATCGTAGTAGTTGAATCTTCACGCTGAGCAGCCGCTTTTTTATATTGAATGAATTTACATCGCAGGCAAATTTTGACACTGGAGGTTCAACAATCAATTTGTATCCACAATACGGTGAGCCCTGGGCATTTCCAGTGCATTCTTTTGACTGAACTACATTTTCTTAGTGCAACTTAACGCTTGATCAATACCACGTCGATATTCACTACTGATATTGCAGGGGGGATATTTTGCTATTGCAAAACTCATGGTTGTACAGCTGGCGTTTCATTAATGGACGATCAGGCCTGCAGGGATGATACCTATAATACAGCTAAACCTATACTGGGAATCGGAACAATAATAAGCTCGATCACAAAATTTTTGCCGTCATTTTTGACGGCTAGGCCCTATAGTATATACAATGCCTAGACATAAGTATTTGCACAACTCTACTTTTTATGTATTTTTAAAAATTCAGGGTCCGCTTTAGGATAATAATATTAGTACAGGAAGTTTATATGACATATATATAATAGAACATTTAAACTGAACAGTCAAATGTGCACTCATAACAAGAAAATTTAACACAAGTAAAAGTAATGAGGGACAAAAGTATTTGACCAAAATAAATATGATTTTCAATCTTTGATATTTAACAGTATAATTTGAATAAATTAGTTTGGAAATTATTCTAGAACGTTCACGAAAAAGCCGGCGCAATCATTACCTCTCTAGACCTCATTGAAGTCGCGCACACTCTCACTACAATGCCCAAAGTTAAAGAAATCCCTGAAGCTACTCGTAAACGGATATTTCAACTTTGTAGTGAGGGACTAACTTATAGAGTAATAACAGAACATGTCAATGTTTCTCCAACCTACCAAGAGCTGGAACTCCGCGTGAGATCATGGGTCGTCCTCGGCGCTACATGCTACGAAAGGTGACTAATGACCCCAGGACAACTCGTGCTGACCTTCAGAGTGAACTGGCGTCTCTGGGACTGCATGTCAGCAAGAAAACCATTGTTAGGGAATTGAACCTTACACTCCTCGCAAAATCCCTCTTCTTACAGCAAAACATGTCAAGAGCCGCTTATCATTTGCCAAAGACCACCTGGACAAAGGAAATGAGTTTTGAGAAGGGGTTATATGGTCTGACGAAACTGAAATAGAACTTTTGGGCGAAACGAAGCTCGGCATGTATGGAGGAAACGTAGTACTGCCTATGACCTCAAGAACACCCTCCTCACCAAATAAATTGTCGAGCGACAGTCGTTCGACTGCAGATAATTGCTTTAGGACGTGTCGGAAAATCGACGTAGAATTGTCATGTACGAGTCGCTATGTCCCTTTTTTGGGCCGAATTTTACAGCTCATTTCGACAATCGGCCGGTACAGTAAATGGCGGTGCGCACGACTCATAACGGCAATTCCTCGGACACAGTTCGACTATTATCAGCTATCGGACAGCTCATGTCAACGAAGCGCGACTATGGCCACAAGTTATATTGTCATTAAAAATATAGGCACGCACTGCAATTTACAACTCGTTTCGACAGGTTTGCTACGCAACGGGAATGTTTACTTTGCTTAACTAAACGTTTAATTTGTGTGGCAATTATTAAAAATAGTTATTTTTAATGCTCGCCAATATTTTCTACGTTTACTTAAACAAACTTAACACTCTCTCTGTGCAGTAAGCTTGTCGATACGAGTTGAAAATTGCAGTACGTGCCTATATTTTAATTGGTAATGTAACACGTGACCATATACAGTCGTAACAGTAATGAGCCGTATACTATAGTAGAGCTAACAGATTATTTTAGTGTGCAAAGGAATGTCTGTTACTACGGTAGCTACCTGTAACGAATAGCTAATTTATGATCGGATGGCGAGTTGCGAAACATCTGGTTTTAAAGTTTTACTATTTAAAAATATTATCCCAAATTCAGATAATACAATGTTGAATGCGTAAGATTGATTTCCACACATTCTTATCTTACTAGGAACAGTGATGCGAAAGGTTCTGAAAAGTTCTTACATTTAATAATGACGATACCTAATTTGAGTTTACATTAACAAACTGAAGTTTTAGACTTCTGCTGGAGGCCGTCCTCTTCAATGACTTCCCCTCCTGGAACGACAGTTGTGGTTGCAGGGTCAACCTGTTCTTCTTGAGTTGCTGCGATCTTGCTCTTGTTTCCAAATGCATGTGCCTGAAGCCTTGTGGTTTGATCTTGCAGTTTCTTCCCCGAAGAAAAGTTAATTGACTTACCACAATGCGAAAAAACGGTATTTGAACTTTGTTCAAATGACGATATACGAGTTTGCTTATCACCATTTCATGTCATAGATGTGTTACTATAAACGGAAGTTGGAGTTACATATTTATTAATTGATATGTGTCAGTAAAAATTTGCGTCTTCTTAAGCTGAAAGGGGGAAGGAATTGAACATAGGCCTAATTCGAAACTGTTGTATAGAGCCATGTTGAAACAAGAATATTTAGTGAAAACTACTGCACTCTACGAGCGCATACCTCCGCCAAGCGAGGCAACGGTAACAAAAAAAGTCAAATTGGCTTTGAAACAATAATTTTTGTTGTACAAATTCCAAAATCTAATCATTTGTGCCTTTTGATGGTAATAAAAGCATGTGCAATTTCTTTAACGATCCGTTCTTAATTTTTTGAGTTATAGCGTAACAAACATTACGACAAATACAACACAAACATATAAATAAATCAGCTGATCTACACCAAAATTTAATCATTCATGTCTTTTAAAATTAAGCCTAGTAACAACCCCTATAATTTCATAAGGATCCATTCATAATTTCTTCATTTATTTTGCTAACAGGCATAAAATTAAAAACAGTAACAAACAAACGAACAAACTGATCGTTACCAAAATTTGGTTATTTACTTGTTGTTACATACCAAACAACTCCTGTTAATTTCATAGAAAGCCATCAATAACTTTTTGAGTTATGGCATTGAGAAAATTGAGGCAGACAAACAAACGGGTGGACATATCTTAGCCAAAAGTTAATCATCTGTTCCTCATAACATATAGGTACCTAAAAAATTCCAGTATATTTCGTCCAAATCGGCTCATGACTTTTTGAGTTATCTTGGTGACACACTGACTAACAAAGACAGACAAAAACGACGCAAACAAAACCTCCCTGGCCGAGGTAAATATCTCATTCAGCTTGGATTAATACCAGAAGGCGTACCGCATGGTTCCTGAGTTTCTTTCAAGATGTAGGCTAAGCCAGGTTATATATAGTTCCTATTTAAGACAGTAACAATACCACACACATCACAAATCATTTGTGCAAATCTAGTGCTACTGATGGAGGCATTAAGCAGTAGGAGTTATCGTGCGAACAAAAATTATAAATAGGAAGCCAGAAAAACTGGACCGGACTCACGCGCAGACACACACGCGGCGGCTGAAAATAAGGCAATACGCAATTAAGTTTTTGAGCGGAAAAACAGTACAAATACTGCAACTAGCTTAACTAGATTTAGAAATTTTTATATTGAGCCTCCAACTACCCCATTAATCTCGAACGTTTTTTATCATATATTAAGAGAAAAATTTTACTATAGTCGCTCTAGAAACCATGAATTAGTCCCATTAAAATAGAGGAACACTTTTTCAGGCTTTCAGCAAATACAACTGCAACTGTTAGGTAAAAACTGCGAAGTGACATACAGAACTAAGATACGTTAAATTATTACAATTGTTTGTATTCTACAGTAATTTACATTCTGCAGATATTGCTGATACCGTTTTGCAACAGCTAATGCGTGATCTATGAAACTTTATATACGTCAAAGAAAAAATGGGCAAGCTCTGTTTATTACTTATCGAGAGCTGTTAAGTTTTGGTGTTTTTTCAAAATAGTTGTTAATTTTCAACAGTTACCTGGCAAAGCTGCGAGGAAATTTAGGTTAATAATCACAGCAAATAAAAGAGATAAGGGAGTTGTTACCAGCATAAGGCACTTGCAGAACAGGTTCCATATTTCTGTCCAGATAATGATTAGATTAGATAGGCGGCAGTAGACGAACCAATAGGCCCATTCTCAAAAAGACACCGGAACATACGCCCCGGTACTCTATGAGCTATTGCCATTATGTTAGTAGAATATAGAGGACAGGAGAAAAGAGAGAGAGAGAAAAAAAAGGGGGGGGGGGGAAGAGTCCATGCCCAAGAGACGATCTTGAATGCACGCAAGCACGTTCAAGAGCCGCTGACATGCGGAGCTTAGAGACATCAAGCTGTGTAGTTAGNGGGGGGGGGGTGAAGAGTCCATGCCCAAGAGACGATCTTGAATGCACGCAAGCACGTTCAAGAGCCGCTGACATGCGGAGCTTCGAGACATCAAACTGTGTAGTTGGAGCGGGAGTGAGAATGAGATGGATAAAGGTTGCCTCGGAAGCTTTGGCCGTTAAGTGTTTGCAACTCCCGGAGGAGGAGTTCTTAGTTGCGGAGGATGTCTCTCCCAATATACGTATGGTTATAATAATTCTGTTCGTCTGTCGCATTTTAAGTCTGCGACCCCAAAAATGATCAATATAGTAGACCAGAGACGCGTGTATTTGATAGAAAAACTAAGCTGAAAAAACTTACTTCCAATTACAGTGCAGTCTTTAGACCTAATTGAATGGTATCGTTTTCTCCTCGCTGGTCCGCCCAGTTCCCGTCAGTGAAAACTCGAGTGCCAATCCTCGGGTCATAAGAATCTTCATAACGGTCTTCGTCAGGGCCATGATGCCTTCCTCATTGCTGGACACTCTGAATATGTAGGGAATGAATGTAATGACTACAATGTTTTGAATTGATGAACGACACATACATAAACACATTTATTGACACTATTGTCAAAAAATATATTTTATATTGAATCGAATTTCAGAGCAGTTTATGAAATTTTGAAAGCATTATAGCTTTTGAATTTTTCATAAATCAGTGCTATGACAATTTAACAAAAACTGCTATAGCTAGAGATTTTGCTGAAACTTAGCTTCTACATGCAAAAAAATAGTTGTATCAAAAATAGAATTTATTCCAGTTCAAATTTCTGTGTGTTAGATTGACTTTAACATGAATATTTCAACGCTTGCTCTGCCATATCTGCGGTTCTGTTTAAAATACCAACATCTGACGAACACATGACGCATATTGCAAATTGTGTGGTGTATATGTTGTGCGCGTTTGGTGGATTTGCGCGATCGAGCGATCGCGCAGATCCACCAAACGCGCGCAACTTATATAGCAAACACTAACATGTTATAGTGACCATAAAACAAGTGGATTGTAAAACCATGAATTTGTACATGGAATCGGATGCCGGAAAAAAGAACGGAAATACAAGAAGTAAATACTAAGAGCCACTATTGCACATAATCAAAAAGTTTTTAAAATGTAGTTACTCACTTCATTACTGACGTTTCTTCAGTCTTCAAATCGAAGGGAAGTCGCTGAAATGCATCATCAGATGAAGAACCTGTAAAAGAATTGCAATAGATGCGATATATTAATTATAAAACAATTTCTCTCATTCTCTCAAATCACTCAACATGACACCTTATGAGCTTCCTAAGTAGAAGTGCAAACCTGAAAATAAAGAGCATAATTTTTACAGAGAACACTAGGTACTGTGCACCTAACACTTCTGCCATTTCAGGTAGCTATATGGAATCTGGGAAGTTATAGATAGCTCTATATGCATGTATTCCAATTGCAGTGAATAAAAATTGATTAAGAAAAATATAAACGTTAAAAACGTTCATTTGTAGCGATTTACGTTAAAATAATTTTTTATGGACAATAATTCTACATTACTCAGTTCATATTTTATCAAACTTCTCATACTGAGATGTATTCATCTAACTGACAATATTACCCTACTTTTCATATAAATTCAGTTGATTTACAAATCATTTAAAAAGTTACCAGAGAGCCTGCGTGAGAAGGTGAGCTATTTATTTGGTTCTGCTCCTGGGCTTTGGACTTCTTTCCTTCCAATCTAAGGCTCCTCCTTGGTTGTAACTTCCCCGCAGATTCAACAAAATGCTGAGAATGCTGAAGGGCTATTTGACGCTGATTTTAGAAAGCTGCCTCAGCCGTTGCTCAACTGCTCTGCTATTGTCAGCTGCAAAATATAAACATACATCAGATGCAGTTCAGCTTCAGGAAAAAGTTACTGCTCGACTATGTATGCCAAAATAGTAGATAATCGTTTTCAAGTTAGCAGTAACTTTCAGTCATGAAATTAATACCCTACTAAAACCTTGAATGACAAGAATATTATCTCTCCACCCAATTTAGAAGAATACTGAAAACATGAAAAAGAGGCTGTCTTCATCTATTGGATTCAAGAAAAACTGGTCGGTCATATCTAAGTGACTTTCGACTGTAGCTATATTGCGAATATATAGCTAATGAGGCTAGTAAGATAACTGTGAAACACAGCTGAAATTTTCACTCAACTAGAATGCAAAACTCTACAAAACAACCAATTAGTTCCTCTTACCAGAATATGAAGAGATTTTCTTCACCTCCCACTTGCTCCAGGCGAACTGTGCATGGGCCTTCAGATCTGCATTGGGCCAGAAGTATCTGCTTCGACTTCAGTCATTCTTGTACCAGTTCATACTTGCCAATTCATTGTCGAAAGATGCGGAGCTTTCTAATTCACCTCTGCCCTCAGTTGATTTATTTTCACGGGCAAATGTACTAAGTTTTATCCGCTTCTGCTTTTCAGAGAGTGCATAATATGATTTTCCGAATAAGCTAGATTTTTGGACATAGTGAAAATTAATTGTACTGACTCCTGCAAATTTATAGTTCTGTGTTGAAATTTCAAATAATAAAAAGTATATAGTCTTTCTTTATTGTTCTCTCTCTCAAAAAAAAAAAAAATTCACACATTAAAATATTTACACAATATATACACTGTCCATACAGAGAACAAGCCCTTCAAAAGTAAAATAACTTATTGAGCACACGACGACCTCTATGAATTATAAATTGCAATACAATGTTCTTTATGTTTGTGTTTAAAAACATAATTAGACATAGGAAAAGTCAGTGATTCTGGAAGTCGATTAAAAGCAGACACAGCCCTAAACACCGCAAACTGTTTCTTAACTTCCAATCTTACAGTGGGTAAGTTAAATCGAGAGCTTCTTGTATTATAATGATCATCTGGAATTAATTGTTGGAAATGGTTCAGGAATATGTCCTGATTAAAAAGAGTGGTTTAACTTTGTGATGAGCACTAAGTTCTTGCACTCTTTTCAAATTAAATGCTCATCAAAAAGCGCAAACAGTCATCCAATGCGAAAAATGTGCACGACAGCCCGCAGCTTGAAATATTTAAATGCTTACACCCATTTATATTTATTGCACCTGTATATACCTTCGACATTACAACTGTATTGTATATTACCCGGGTATAAGACCCATTTTCTTAGCTGAGGTAAAGCGAGGCCTGGTTGTGTTCATTGCCAACGATTAAAACAGTATGAACTAGAGCACTCTGAGAGCGCATACCTCCGCCAAGCGTGGCAACGGCAGCAAAAATTCAAGTTGGCTCTGAAATCATAATTTTCATTGTATAAACTCCAAAATCTGATCATTAGTCCTTCTTTATAGTAATAACAGCTTGTGCAATTTTTTCGAAGATTCGTTTATAACTTCTTGAGTTATACTGCTAACAAACATTATGACAAACATGAGTAAAACATACAAACGAACAAACCGATCTGTACCAAAATTCAATCATTTATGTCTTTTAAAATTACTAACAATCCCTATCAATTTCATAAAGATCTATTCATTGTTTTTTTTTTTTTAGTTGTTGTGCTAACAAGCACAAAATTAAGAACAGTGACAAACGAACGAACTGATCATTACCAAAATTTGGTCATTTAATCTTTGTTATATACCTAACAACTCATGTTAATTTCACAAAAATCCACCCATAACTTTTTAGGGTTATGACATTGAGAAAAATGAGGCGGACAAACAAACGGATGGACATATCTGTTCCTCCTAACATACCTAAGAATCTCTGTAAATTTAATCAAAATCGGTTCAAAGCGTCTTGAGTTATTTTGGTGACAGACAGACAAATAGACAAACACGACGAAAACATAACCTCTTGGCGGAGGTAACTAGAGTATATGCGAGCACATACCTCCGAGAAGTAAGGCAACGGTTTCGAAAAATTTATATTGGTTCTGAGACCATGATTTTTTGTCGTTTCACAACCAAAATTCAATGATTTGTGTCTTTTACTAGTATTAACAGTTTCATTAATTTTTGAAGATCCATTCATATTTTTTTTAGTTAGGCCTAGGCCCTAGGACTAGGCTGCTAACAAACATTCTGACAATCAATAGTTGAATTCAGAAATATATCAACCTACAATCACCCAAATCTAATCATTTATGTCATCTTATATTACTAACAACTCCTATAGATTTTATAAAGATCCATTGATATTTTTGCGCGTGATTATGCTAACAAGCATAAAATTGAAAATTAACAAACAAACGAACAAACAATCATGACAAAAGTTTGGTCATTTACTCTTCTTGATATACCTCTCAACTCATGTAAATTTCATAAAAATTCGTCTATTACTTTTACATAAAATGAGCATAAAATGAGCTAGACAAACAAACGGATTGATGAATATTCACCATAAGTGAATCATCTATTTCTCCTAGTTAACATTCTTAACACCCATCCTAAATTTTGTCAATGTCCGTCAATAACTTTTTGAATGATACAGTATTCAGTAGCCTATTCCTAAATACTAATTCAACAGCAAAATTTGTCAGATATAACAAAAATCCAGAATGGTAAATTCTGCACTATGACCATAAATAGCAATAGAAATGGCAACCGACATAATGAGTGAAATATGTATGTACTTCTGTACATGCGTATTATTTAATCAAACATTAAATTAGGTTAGCCTAACATAGAAATGTCAACTGGCACTTGTCATCTGACTAAGTTAACATGAGTTCTGTACAGGTGTTACTAAACAACAGGAATAGCTATTTTGGGGGCCGTTTCATGAAAAAGAAGGCCCTTTCATTCAACAGCCGCCGTTTCGCGCCTCTTCATGAAACGGGCGCCGTTTCACTGTTTAGTGGTATCTTATTAATAAAAAGTATAATGATGTATGCCCCCCAAAATGCGACTTCTGGAAAAAGTGGGCTCTACTAAAGGCGTCTTTTTGTGGCCACGCTCGTGATCAGCATCAGTGCGATCACGATCATCGTGATCACTGAAAAGCACAAGAACGGTCAATGATATTGTAAACAGACCAGAGACCATGAGAGACGCCATGTCTATTTTTGAAAAATAAATTCCTATCGTATTTTTACGGAAAATGGTGGGAAATTGATTTCTTAGGAACTTTTATTCACTTTCAAGTCATTGCATAAGTGAACTAGCAGTAT
>LQNS02278170.1:45120374-45137768 GCA_001587735.2 Parhyale hawaiensis
CGAAGTCGAAGGCGGCATGACCATGACAATCAGTCCTCCCAGAGCCTAACCATTCCACATGGTGACAATTAAAGTCACCCATAAAGGCAAAGGCAGAACGCCTATCCGAGGACTGAATTCCAGTCATTGCATCCAGGAGACAATCAAAGACCCTATCATCAGCAGAAGGGCTGTGATATACCGAGAACAAATAAAAGTTCCTGAATGAGTCACAGAATCGCAGCACTCTCTTAACTATATTGTCCTTCCTGTCTTGAATACATTACCTGTAAGAATAAGAAACCTTCCTTCGTGAAAGTAAATTTAGGATCGAACGGAAAAATTATCGTCTTAGTCGTTACCAGTAAATTACAATATTTCATGCTATACTAGAGGGCCCGTGCTGTCATAAAATGACAGCGAAGAATTTGTGATGGCCTTCTTCATTGATCATACTTTCGTTAATACAACCGCTAACATAAGCACCCTAAGATGAGCGTTTACGGCTTCACAGCCGCTCAGTATCGGAATTTTTTCCTTCTCTGAAATGGAGAAAATTAACTGCTTATTGCTGGCCGATCAGCACTGCTCACTGTAATAGCTCTGCTTCGGTATTGTGGATGCGGTAGGCTAGGTTATAGAGGTCTAAGGGTGTTTGCATAGCGAAAGCTATGTAACGAAATCACCTGTGGGAAGAAACTACGAATCAAGATGCATAAGAGTGCCAATGGAAGCTTCAGATAACTTTAGTGCTGAGATTGCAACTTCGGCAATGCAAAACGTGCATTTAGACTTGAGGTTGCCCGATACTTAGCCACAGATTCGATGTATGGAGAAGCTAATACTCGTAAAAATCAGACTAAGCCTGCGATGTCTTCATTTTTTGAATCTCGACTGTCCCTGGTTAAGATACGCTTGCCATCTTCTTCAACCCGGCCTATTTTCTAACAGTTTTCATTGGAACTTGAGTAGACGACCAGAGCCTCGCAACCTGGGCTAATTTCCGCTTATCTATTTTGTTAAAGCGTGACAGTAAATGGATAAGCAGATAAATAACCAAACAAACAATTCGATAAATACACTTCGTATTCAGAGTATTCAGACTTCGTATTCAGGATTTTAATGAACAACTTGCTTGCTATGAGTAACTAATTGTCACGCTGATTCCTCAACATAATTTTTATTAAAGTGTAGCTATTTTGTAGTTTTTTTCCTAGAAAAGCACTTAGTAGTGTTTAGATATAGGCATGAGAATGATATCATGTTACATGTAACATTTATTTTCAATAAATATTGGTTGAAGATGTAAAGAAACGATATCATAACTGAACGCGCGGCGTCATTCATTTGAATGAAATAACTTTCTAAGTGTGGACAGATACAGAAAAAGTTGACGCGTTCGTTTACTTGATTGAACGCGTTACGATGAGGGACGTGTGAACCTGTCCTAAGTGAGTATGACCGTACACTTTCATCAGTATTAGATAGGGAGAAAATTAGTGCCTCCTTTGCAGACGAACACTTGATACGACCTGCGAAGAGATCATTAGATTTGAGAGGCCGCAGTAGACGAACCAAGAGGCCCGTTCCCAAAGAGACACCGGAACTTACACCCCGACCTTCTATGAGCTATTGCCATTATGTTAGTAGGATATAAAGGACTGGGGAAACTAGATGAGAAAAAAAGGAAGACGAAAGAAAAAAGAAGAGGGAGAAGTCAAGTCAAATTCGATATTCAGCTGCTACTGCTCGCTTGTCCTAGGACGAGTACACGCGTCCCTCATCGTAACGCGTTCAATCACGAAAAGGAACACGAGCTGCGCGTCAACATTTTCTGTCGCAGCCTACGTGTAGAAGAGCCATTCATATAAATGAATGACGCCACGCGTTCAGTTATGATTTCGTTTCTTGTCATTTTTGTATTCGTTTTCCATCTGTTCGAAGTGATATTCGTATCTGATTATCTTTTAGTAGGATTTTGAGACGAAAAGCCTAGCTATTTCTAGAATATTTTTAGCCTGATGAACCGATAGAAGGAAAATCAACACAGAGCAATCAGCGGGGCTCCCAAATCCAAGATGGTATCCGTGTTCCAAGAACATTTTTAGTTTATCTAATTTTCTTTTGTTAGACAGGAGTAACGTAACTCTGATCATTAAGTGACGATAATTTTTTTTTGTCGACATGTTCATGATTTGAAAGCGCTATAGAGTTTAAGGGCCGGGAGCACCCCAGCGTAAATGGTCAAATTTGACTTTTTTTTTGCGAACTTCATCCTGAGAGGGAGGTGGATCTGTGGCCAAAAAAAATTGGCCCTGGCGCATTGGAACACTTCTAAACGGAGGGGGGGGGGGAAATCCCCCTCTTCAGGGAGACGGTAAATTTTTAAAGTCGAGCGATTTGGCTGGATTTTTGTAATTATATGTAAAATGAAAAATAAAGTCTATTTTCTTCCCTAAAATTTCCCAGTTTTCTTCTCCGTTTTTTTTAAGGGTGGCTCATGTATTTTCATGAAATTTTCATCTGATCCGATTTCGCTATTTATGTGTGACGTCACATAGATGTATAACGTCATCATTTCAGATATACATTCATGATTTCCGATTGTTTTGTTTATGGAAGCACCTTCTTCAATAATCGGAGACATTTTCAGCTTGATTGGACAAATGTAAATATCAACAGATAAATGTAAAACTTTTTCAATTATTCGTTTCTTCTGTAGGATTCCATTTTTCAGCGCTCTAAACGCATCATCTCATTCAATATTCATGCTACGAGAAAAACAAAGGCAGTTTTGGAAAGAAAAATTTCATAGCTATAAAAATACTGAATTACTTTTTCGATTTTCGCCCTGATTTTTAAGATAAAAGGAGATGAATTCGAAAAAAATAGGTAAAACACATGATATAAAAATTCAATATTTAGCTACAAATGAAAAATTTAAGACATAAATGAAAAAAAAGTAATTTAGTAGTTTGTACCTATTGAATTTTTCTTTCCAAAATTCTCTTTGTTTTTCTCTTAGCATGAAAACTGTAGGAGATGATGCGTTTTTACCAAACAATAGATATATTGACGGTTACTTTGAAATTTGATGATAAAAAGAAACGCAGAAAAAACGGGAAAATTTCCACGAACAAATAATTTTCATTTTAGTTTTACATAGTGTGAGCAAATTTCGCTGCAATCGGACGATGAATAACAAAAGTATCAAAAATCTGGGGTGCTCCCATTAAATTCAGTACTTGCAGGATCTATTTACTAAGCTTGAATGACGCTGTGTGTTCCAAAAATGTAGATGTTTTATCCTTGTCTCTGCGTTTGCTGCAACTGCTGCAAATCAACGCGCCGTCTCTTTCAGTTTGAACGCGTTACGATGTGGGACGAGTGTACACGACCTGCGGTAGAAGATTCACTGCCCGACTTTGCACCTGTTTCACCCTTGGTATGCATGATATTTGTCCAAAGTCATAAGTTATTAGGAACATTTCTTTTGTTCTGTAAAATTTCCACAGATTCCTTCAGTATTATTAGGTTTTTCTCAGTACATGGGGAAAAAATAGGATGATACCGATCTGAGAGATAACTGAAGAACATTGCTTCTACTCTGTGGAATTTTCATAGGTGTCACATACTATAAATTATTATATCTAACGAAAATCGGGATAAGATTTTCTGATACCTCCAATATTTTATTTTCGTAAAAATCGTGTGAGTGGTACAGCACATAATTTTTTTTTTAGATAGGGACTATATACATGTCTACAGCTCGCATCTTCCGCGCCATTCTCATCCACCTGATCAGCTTAGTATTAGTAAATTTTGGTTGTGCTGAAATAAACAGATATTGCTGTACGCAAGCTCAGGTAGTTGTATCTTTCCTTGGGTGATCCGCCCGTCACTCCGAAGGGAAAAAACCGCCTTCGAAAATGCTGGGAAGCAAATTTGTAACTGTGACGCTGAGTAGTAATAATACTATAAGTACTGTAAAAAAAGTAATGCTAATACTAATCTCTGCTAATACTGGCATCAAGCTCCCCGTATCAACGTATGCACAGACAATCGGAAAGTAATTGCAGCTATGCTGAGGCGTCTGGTGTTGATCCCCTGACGAACATCGCCGTAATGACAGTAATATATCACTGCTATGACTAACCCAACAGACCAAGTCTTTTAGTCCCACCATCTTATATCCTCACCTGGAGCAGGTGAATGTCGGAAACTTTGCAGCGAGACAGAAGAGTGCACTGGGGTGGCCGTCAAAGCCCATATACCAGGCCAGTACATGTGCAGCCTGACGCAAGAGGTGCCGACATCTGCTGACTACAGCGACCTCACCACGGACGTTGGAGGAATTAACTCATATTTCAAAGGTTAGCGGTTTCACGGTGCTAGTAAGACAGTAGGCCGTCTCGAGCCTGTAGTCGAGCAAAACAAAAAGTAGTATTATTTCAGTCATTTTGTATCACGATGGATTAAAAATATTTCTTTTCTCAGCATCTCTCCGCTTTACTTTGGTCAGAGACCGTAGCAGACTGGAGACGGCATTTGTTCCAGAATTGACCAATGTAGACTCACAGAGCTTCTCACTACATACCTCTAAACCTCTATCTAATGTAGTTCAATTGTTTGCGAACTAGGGCGCAATTGGAGCTTGGAATGATCGCGGATGTCATTCAGAATTAAATAAGGTTTCTTCTGCTTAGCTTGTCTTTTGGAATGGATGTACTTTCTAAACAACATCTGCATAAAATTCTTTCAACTGCTGTGTACATGCCTAGTTTTACCGGTAAAAGTGAAAGATCCTCTAATGGAGTGTAGAAGTTCACCGTGTCAAACATTGCGAATGCGCATATGTTGGTGGCGTATGTTGCCAACACATGTTAATTAGAATCTACGTCATTACTTGTTCCGGATTACGTTGAATCCATCATCAGTACTGTGGAAACACAAGGATATAATAATATTTATTGAAACAAACCTATACAATGGTTGTTCACAGGCTCTTATATAAGCTTCCGTTGAGAAGCTTTTCGAGCAAAATAAAAACATATGGATTCTCATACTTATTCTATACGTATAGATTCACATAATTCTTTAATAGCTGATACTGCAGCTATGTAGACAAGGCTCCACAGAGAGAGCCCAATACCACAAATCATTCAGTGTTCTTCCGCTACAACTCGCGCTTTACAGAGATTAAGAGAAAGTGACACAAGGAAAAAATAGAGAACACACGGAGGAGCTCCTCAATGGATTAACAAGCAGTAGTGCAACAGCCGTAAAGAAAGTCAGAGCCAAGCACTATATGCAAGAGAGAAGGGAAAGGAAAAAAAGTAAAGGGAAAGGAAAAACAGTAAAGCGGCACGACACTAAAAATCCAGCCAGGACCTAGAAACATACATAGCTCCCATCAGGGAGCGATTCTCTCTGGTAGGTTCGCTAACAAGTAAGTGGATCCCACCGGCCAAAGCCATAACTTGCACCTATATATGCGAACAACGCCCCAGAAGGAGTATTATCATATTTTCCGCCGCTTCCACACACAAAGGCGATATCACTAAGAACAGAAGAATTGACACATAGCACGACGACAGACAAGCTGAACTAAGGCACAAGAGCGCTCCCACATAGTACTAACGTCCATGGGAACAGCAAGTCGGAAAAAGAAGAGGAGAAACAGATGAAAAATCGGTTGGAATATGAGATGGGAAGCAAGCAAAGTGTACACGAGAAGCAGACTACCCGAAAGGCTAGTTGACGGCTAAAATAACCTACAGGGTCCCCCTGGGGGCGCTGCTCTTCCCAACATAAGTTGGGTGAACCTAGCTAACCCTAAGGCCCATTCCACGCCCAAAAGGAACTCAGGAAGTCATTCGTAGGTGCTGACGAGGAACTCCTTTAAAAAATGCTCAAATTTAGTTAGGTTCGCTGCATTCCTAATACGACTGGGTGACGTATTCCAAAGCTTGGGTGCTGTGTAGGACAGTGATCGCTGCGAACACGTCAGCCTTTGAAAAGATGATAGCGCATCACCTCTATTCCTTGTGTCGTAATTATGTTGAGGACTAGGTAGGCCAACATCCTGAGATTCCTTAAACATGTAAACACCAAGCACGTATTTGTGCACATCATAGACTTCAAGAATTTGAGTTCTACGGAAGAGAGGCCAGTATGAGCGAGGTAAAATTGGCCTGTCAAGAGCCTCACGATCTTCTTCTGAAGAATAAAGAGTCTATCTAGATAACAACGCGGTGCACAACCCCAGACTAAATTACAGTATGTAAGGCAAGGGTATACTGTAGTATAAGCTCATCAAAGTTTGTTCTGGCACAAAGTTCTTCAAACGACTAAATGTTCCCACAGTTTTAGCAACTTTTCCGCATATGACATCAACATGAGGGGAAATGTTAAGCCACTGTCAATTACTACTCCTAAAAACCTGGCATGATCTACATATCCAATACGCTGTCCTTGAAAAACCAATTGGGTAGTTAAATTAACATCATGGGTGCGCTTACTGAATACTATAGCATGGTTTTTTTCACGTTCAGAGACAAGCGGTTGCAAAAGGTCCACTGCTTAAGGACATTGACGCCTTGATTCATCCTGCCCACGGTTTTTTTTCAAAATCAGTACTAGAATCAAAGAGAGTCGTATCGTCGGCAAATAATACAGAGGTCAAAATTCGAGAAATGTTTGGCAGGTCATTTTTATTGATCAAAAACAATATTGGCCCCAGGATAGATCCTTGAGGGAACCCTACTTTAATTTCAGCAAATTCGGAAAAAGAAGGGTTTATTCTAACGCGTTGTTTACGATCTTGAAGATAATTTGCAATGAACTGAAGAGGCAAACCTCTAATACCATACAACGAAAGTTTTTGAAGTAGTATGCTATGGTTTAGTATCAAAAGCCTTTCTAAAGTCAACAAGTAGTCCTAAACAGTGTTCCCTATTGTTCAAACAATCAAAGATACACTATGCTCTATTACGTGAATTAAACTTTGTACCGTATATTTATTCGTTTGAAACCCGAACTGGCTAGCTGATATGACGGAAAACGTGGCAAAGAATGAAGTCAGTCGCACGGCCAAACACTTCTTAAAAATTTTGCTAAATAGTGGTAACACGGAGATAGGCCGATAGTTATTCACATCATACTCGTCACCACCTTTATGTACTGGTGTAATGGTTGCAATTTTCAAACTTTCAGGGAAAGTGCCCTCTTCGAAACTGTTATTGAGAAGCTGAGCTATTGGGCCGGACACCTGACGCCTAACTAACTTGAACAGCCGAGCTGGTACAGTATCTCGGCCGTAAGTTGAATTTTTGAGGCTCGCTATTATCTCTTCACATTCTAGAGCAGTCACAGGAGATAGAAAAAATAAACTCGTAGCATTATGGCTTATGAATTCTTCCGGGGAGCAGCTGGACGTCGGTATTTGTCGATCTAATTCGTTAGCAATGGCAGTAAAGAATTTGTTGAAACCGTTGGCAATGTTTACTTCATTTTCTTCGATTTCATTATTTATATTAGGTCTTTTAACGGTTCTTTTAGATGTTTTATTGCCCAAAATATTTCTTATCAAGTTCCAGGTTTGCTTTATATCACTTCTGGACTGCATGAAACATCCAGAGTAATATTGCCGCTTAGCTTTAAGAACTGCCGAATTCACTTTATTTCTAAACGAGTTATTCGTTGCTGATGAAATGAAACCTAATTTGTAGTGTTTAAAATATTGCGCCTTTAGTTTCGTTAATCGGAGGACCTCATAAGTAATCCAAGGCTTAGCAGCGGGTTTCGCACTAACATGTTTGACCTTTAGAGGGAATGATTGGCTATAAAGTCTATCTACAGTGTCAATGACGCCATCCAGCCACTCCTCCAGAGAACCGCGGTTCAGAATTCCATTCCAATACACCCTACAAACAGTATCTGCGAACAATCTTTCCGCTGCAGGATTTCTTGATCTAAATTCAATCCTAACACACTCATCGATACTCCGATGCTGTGGCAATTTAGTAAAGGTAGGACAGTGATCCGTAATATCTAGGAATATAACACCAGATACAAGAACATCAAAATAATTATACCAAATGTGATCCTATAAAGAGGGTACCCCATGTGCTTCCGCTGGAAGAAATCTTGTTAGTTTTGATATGACTGGTCGAAAGTTCAAAGAATACATGGCATTGGAAAATATTCCTACTGAGGGATTAGAACCAGTCAGCAAGTTGATATTCATATCACAAGCTATTATCATTTTTGAGTTTTTAACTGAGTTAGAAAGCAATGTACACTGTAGTTTATCAAGAAACTGTGCTGCATTTCCCGAGATTGGTCTATAAAGCCACAACAACATAGGATTCTCCAGCAAACCTAACTCGCACTACACACGATTCGATATCTTCGTCACACATACTTAAGTTAGGTATGGGTGTAGCCTCCAGGTTCCTCCAGGTTCCTCCGCCGGTGAGTTCGATTGCGTCACGCCTCTCATAGGCCTCCGCGTCGTCAACCCTTTCCTCCAACTGTGCTATCTGTAGTTTTAACCCTTTCACTTCGGACCTCAGTTGTTTAACTTCCTCTTCTTTTAAATTGAAACAGGCAACAAATTTCCTCCTCATATCTTCGAGCTGAGCAGTTAGAGCAGCCACATTCTGCTTACCATCCTCCGACAGCTCCGGTTTAATGTCCAAGGGATTTGCTGCACCACCGGATTTACACTTGCTTTTAGCACCACTGTTTTTTGTTTGTTGTCTTGTTCCCGACAACGATAATATATAAGCTACATCCACAACAACTGTTCACAGTTCTCAACTTCGGTAGCAGAAGATGTAAAAATTGATACAACTACAAGAAAATCGCCATTAAAGGTAGAGCGAGGAGAGACACGTCCTCACCCTACGACGGTCATTCAAGGATAATTATTTTTAGTAGGCTAACATGAAACATAAAACTATATAAAATGTAGCAATAATAACTTACAAACCTAACTTAAAAGTAGAATGTAGCTGTAATGAATCACAAACCTAACTTAAAATTTACAACGGTACTGCAGATGCTTGAGTATTTAGAGATGATTTTTCACTGTTTTTGTATATGGATTCCAATACCCTATGTTCTTTGCTAGTAGCTATTGTATTTATAACAGAAAAATCAGAAATTTTCAATGGATGATTGGCTTCCTGACTATGATTTCTAATAGAAGACTGAACAGGTTTGTTTAGCTCTATTCCGGTTCGACCTGAGACCCCCCTATGCTGTGCGCATCGCATGAACATCTGCAGTTCAGTACTTCCGATGTAATTGAGCTGGCAGCTCCCAGATACGTATTTGTAAACAACTAACGATCGCAACAGCAATTTAGGAGATTCAGTACGCCCATAGAAGGATCATATTGTCTTATTATTACGATAGAAAAAAATTGGATTTACATGAAAAAGGTATTGACAAATTACAGAAGATATGCATTCCTCTAATTTCCTTGAATTATGCCCTAAAAATGGCAATTGCAAATATAACTTATACTTAGGAATAGTAGCGACTACACGATGAGGAGAGTTCTTGCGTAGGAAATTTCTTAAAATAATATTGAACAGTTTTGTGGAATAATGTCTGAACTTCTTGCTGGAATAAAACATTACTCAAACATATACGAAAAGCCCTATATAGCAATGTATAAACACTCGCAGTTTTGTACTTGTCTGGTATTGCACTAAAGTTATTTGTACCTAGGCTTGAAAAAGTGGGTTTACGGTAAACAGAAGTTGAAAAATCATCTTCAGACCGCACGATATCCACATCTAAAGATGAAATCCTATGATTCGACTCTAACTCCATAGTAAAATTAATATTTGCATGTCTAGAGGTAAAGTAATTGCAAAATTTTCGAGCCTGCTGTTCATTGTCAAATAGTAGGAAAGTATCATCTAAGTATCTTCGATACAACCGAGGTTTGAAATCATGGTGGCAGTTCTGGTTGTGTGTTTCTTCAAATTTATTGAGAAATATGTTAGCTACTATTGAGAAAGAAGAGAATCCATTGCTAGTCTATCAACCTGCTGGTATATTTTACCATTAGACTTAAAATAGCTTTCAGTGGGTATTAATTCAAGAAGTTTTTTTCATCGTTGTCTTCTGCAAGCCACTAAAAATCTCTGTACCATCACTGTAAATCTTATCAAGTATAATTTGGATAGCTTCTTTTACAGGAATATTTGTATAAAAAGATTCTACATCCAGACTCACCATGAAACTATAGCGAGCATCACGCAGATTGAAAGTTCTTCTGCAAACCTATAGGACTGTTTAACTGGAAGATTGTTTTCTGCAACGGGGGTAAGTAGTGGAATCAGCAACTTTGCTAACTTGAAATTGTGCGTATTTATTGCGGACATGATGGGAAGAAGAGGATAGTTAGGTCTGTGGACCTTCGGTAAACCGTACAATGAGCTTAATCGAGAGCCCGAGAATCGGGCAGCGTCGAGAATTTTACAATTACTTTACCTCTAGACATGCAAATATTAATTTTACTATGGAGTTAGAGTCGAATCATAGGATTTTATTTTTAGATGCGGATGTCGTGCGGTCTGAAGATGATTTTTTAACTTCTGTTTACCGTAAACCCACTTTTTCACGCCTAGGTACAAATTACTTTAGTGCAATACCAGACAAGTACAAAACTGCGAGTGTTTAAACCTTGCTACTTAGGGATTTTCGTATATGTTCGAGTAATGTTTTATCCCAGCGAGAAGTTCAGAAACTCAAAAAGTATTTCACTACTAACTATTGTTCTACAAAACTGTTCAATATTATTTTAAGAAATTTCCTACGCAAGAACTGTCCTCATCGTGTAGTCGCTACTGTTCCTAAGTATAAGTTATATTTGCAATAGCCATTTTTAGGGCATAATTCACGGAAATGAGAGAAATGCACATCTTCTGTAATTTGTCAATACCTTTTCATGTAAATCCAATTTTCTTCTATCGTAATAATAAGAGACAATAGAATCCTTCTATCGCCGTACTGAATCTCCCAAATTGCAGTTGAGATCGTCAGTTGTTTACAAATACGTATCTGGGAGCTGCCAGCTCACTTACATCGGTAGTACTGTACTGCAGATGTTCATGCGATGTGTACAGCATAGGGGGGTCTCAAGTCGAACCGGAGTAGTGCTAAACAAACCTGTTCCATCTTCTATTAGGAATCATAGTCAGGAAGCCAATCATCCATTGAGAATTTCTGATTTTTCTGTTATAGATACAATAGCTACTAGCAAAGAACATAGGGTATTGGAATCCATATACATAAACAGTGAAAAACCATCTCTAAATACTCAAGCATCTGCGGTACCGTTGCAAATTTTAAGTTAGGTTTGTGTCTCATTACAGCTACATTCTATTTTTAAGTTAGGTTTGTGAAATAATATTGCTACATTTTATATAGTTTTCTGTTTCATGTTACTAAAAATACTCATCCTGTGTTTCCACTGTACTGATGATGGATTCAACGAAATCCGAAACGTTTACAAAATGTTTATAATACAACGTTGGTTTTATTTTTATTCTTCGAGTGAGATTCTCTAATAATCAACCTATATCAATTACTTGTTCCTTACCGTAGTTAGAATCAAGGCAAGTCAATATCAACATCATTAGCTACGTTTCTCTCCAGAACTATTCTTTTCTTTCCAGTGGATGCATACTTTTAACTGACAGTGAGAAAGAACCGAAAATAACAATGTCAAGACATCAATATCAATAATTGTAATGTTTGATGTATTTAATGAGATTATTTCGATTGTTATGTGCACATGACTGCTGCCAAAGTAACAACTTGAGCTCGTACTCATGATACTCGCTGACTTCAGATCTACCCTGCATTGGCAACTTCTCGCTGGTGGAAGGCGTTGGTTGCGTGCACATCACAGCAGAGGCGGCGAGACGCGCGGACGTCGCTGCACTGTGCCCCCCCGGCACCAAGCTCTTCTCTCCCTTAACCAAGGCTGCCTTCCGCGCCATGAAGCAATACCTGGTGTCTCTAGTCCGTGAGTACAGATTTCTTCTCGCGTTTTGTCTGTGGCCCATTAGTTCGGTCAGTTAGAGAACTAATTGTCTCCCTATTACAGCTCAAAGTGTTCAGGTGAAGCTAGCACTTCAGGATAATCTGTGAAGTTAAACTATCTTGTAGCCGTAGAACCTAGCTTGCGGACAAACAATTTGTCCGACTTCGGCTCCTGCGATTCCGAGCTCGGCTCCCCACTCGGATACCTTAGCGTTATTACCGCTTAGTAAGACACTATACTCACTCCAACTCACCTCAAAATAATTATTCTTAAGTAATTGATTCATGTTGTTCTACATGGGGGATCAGGCTAAATGCGGCAAGACGGAGACCAAGCTTGTGTCTAGGTCACATACAGTGAAACCTGCTTTCCCGCACTCAATACTGGATGGTGTGTCACTTCCTGTGGTTGATAACATGGTATTTTTGGGTATCAATTTTGATCCAAAGTTTACTTTAAAACGCACATTCGTTCGGTTATCTCACGGGCATGGCTGAAAATTCGTTTTCTGCGATGTACTTGTAATGGGTTTGGCTCGGTAGAGTGGACACGTCGCTGCTCTAACTGATATGTAATCCCTCTTCTGCCTTGTGATCTGGCACAGTCATAGTCGCAAAGTTGGTGGGGTTTGCTTTGTGTATGTCACGCCGCGCCAAGTGCCCACTCACCATCCGGCATTAGTCGCTCTTTACGCCGCTCCGGAAATAGCCTAATCACCCCAAACGACACTCAGTAGGTCTATGACTGCTTGGTGCATTGTGCCGCAGTCTCCTTTCCAGCGCACGGTAGGCTTGCGCCTGGTGCGTGTGCTGCGCCCAACGTCGCGTTGCACACGCTTGTAACTGAGTGGAGCTACCGCTTGAATTCATATATCGCGCATATAAGCATTCTCTAGTGTTATCCACGGTAAACGAAAAAAACAAATGTTCTCCAGTGTAACTTTAACTCGTATTTTATCGAGTTTATATATCTATTGCACGAACAAAGTATTGTTTCTAAATTTAAGTAATATCTTGTATATGATCATCAGTTATTTGATGAGTAAGCCGGTATCATATAAGATTTTTGTAATATACTCCGAGATAAAAGAAACTTCTCTACTTTCTTTTGCTACGCTTGAAGCTACGTTTTTCTTGAAGGACAAGTTACACCTGAGTGGGTAACCTGTCTTTAAGATCGCTCTCGCAGTCTGGCACATGACCAGGATCAGGAACTGATTTGCCATAACGGACTAAACACGGCGAAGAGAGCACTCCCCGGCCTTCCTAGGATCCCTCCGCTAAGCCTTAGCGGAACCACACGACGACGGCTGTGCCCTCGGTTTTTGCAGGGTCTGGCGCGTAAAGAGGGATCCCACGCTAGCCAAAGCAGCTAGCCGCTACGGCCAACAACTTCAGGCCGATTAGCACAAGCAGGGCGGTCTACGCGTAATACCGGGAATGTCCGCAGACTCACAACATTGCCCCGGCCTGACAAAGGAGGCCCATCACACGCACGCCGGACGGCCCGAAAGAGCTATACGGGATCGTCCGCACAGAAGAACGTTGACATAATTGGAGCTCGAACAGGGACCCAGAAGTTTCCTTGCAAGCTAACGACAACGCATCATCGCTTCTTGACCGATAATTTCCCTACCGCGTCATAAGAACGGGTCGCATTTCGCAAGACGGATTTTCTTTGCCAAGCCAGAGTATGCCGAAGCTCTCGCCTATACAACTGGACAGGGTGAATATAGAGAAGCCTTGCAAAAAGTCGTCTAAGAGAATTAAAAGCGGCACAGCTAGGCTCAGGCCGAGAAACGACGAGCACATGCCGAAGAATGACGAGCAGAAGCCGAATACCAGGCCGAGTAACGCAGGGCAGAAGGCGAACGGCAGGCTCAGGCTGAGGAGCACAGGACGCAGGCCGAGGAACGCAGGGCAAAAGCCGAACTACAGGCTCAGGCTGAGGAGCGCAGAGCACAGGCTCAGGCTGAGGAGCGCAGGGCAGAGACGGCAGAACGACAAGCACAGCGGGAACATGAGATCCGGCTGAGAGAGTTCGAAGGTTGAACTACAGTACAGCTGAAACTGCCCGAATACACTCAAGGATTCCGCTTCCTAGCCCCTTTGATCCTGCCAAGAAGTACATGGACAAGTTTTCTCCAACGTTTTCCCTGCAATGCTATCGTCATGGGATTCACTGACGTGGAGACAATTTTTATGCTCTACGACCTGCTCCCCCGAATGAGCGACGGCCGGCTGAGCCACTCGCTCCCTTCACAAGTTCGCTTCCTACTGCCAGGTGAAAAAGCTCTGCTACAGGACGCCCATATGGTTGCCCCAGCTAAGCTCCGCAACAGTTACTACGACGTGAAATCCGAAAGAGATAGTATGTCCCGTTACTTGCTGCGCTTAAGGCAAGCATTCCGAGTTGGTTAAAAATTGGAACATAGAATCTACTTACGAAGTCCTTAAAGACTTCCTCCTGGTTGATCGCGCCTCCAGCCTTCTTCGTCCATCCGTCGCCACCTAATTGCGAGATAGAGAGTGCAACAGTGTTGAAAGCTAGGGAGAACAGGGAGATAAGTTCTTTGGAGCCTGACCGCATACTTTCCTCTACAAGCTCTTCAGAAACCGTACTCCTGCACCATCGCATAGTAAAAGGGCCCTTCACAACAAGAGCTACCAGCATCCCAGCGACTAGAACCGTCGGCCACTAAAACCCACGTTGCTACAGGTAGCCTTCAAAATTGCCACCCCCACCCCAGCGGTTCGCTGGGGTAAAACAACAGTAGCACTTCTAGCTCCGCCTCACGAAGTACACCTCTTCGTACTTTCTGGTGCTCGTATCACGGAGAAAATTACTCACACGGCAGCAAAGTCTCTTTCTCTCAGCGAAAAAGGGCCCCGAAGGAGAGCAACGTTGAGCAGACCCTCAGTCTACCTCCCCACCACAACTTACAGGAAGTACGGCACAGCTGGCTTCCATAACGCTACCCGAAGATTCTAAAGAATACAATGAAGCGCCTACGGTAGCAGTGAACCACATGTCTGTGGAAGGCCTTTATGCAACCGCCCAGCTCAAAGCGTGCACTGGTTCTATAGGTGAACGTTCCGCAAAAATTCTGTTGGACGGAGGATCAACGGCCATATTTGTGAAGAAAAATTCTATTTCCAACACCGCCGTTTCGACACAAAAAGTATCCGTACGGTTGACAAATAACCACTCTTTGCGAGCACCACTAGTACTCGTACACCTCAACTGCCCGTACTATTGTACCAACGTGACAGCAGTAGCTATGGATAACCTCGCCCAAGATGTAATATTGGGCCGCGTCTCAGGCATTATGTGTTCCGAAAGAACGCAGACTAATTCTAAAAAGAAACCGGGCACTGAAGCCAACGAAGCAGCTGCATGCAAACCAGCGGCGTAGCTATCACCCATCACAGTCCTCTGCAAAACAAACAACTCTCTGCTGAATCCCACAACCTGAGGCCAAGGCAAACGGCTCCTGTCGCTGAACACGGGACAACAAGAAAACAGCCCTGGCACCAAAGGCCACGACCATCGGCCAAAGGCATGACACTTTACCTGGCGCAAAAAATATCGCGTCGGCACCACAAAAATAACATTCGACGCGCTTTTCTGGAGCCCGAAAAAGCGCAGAATTCTAAACGTCATCGTCGAAAGCGGCGCATGAGGTGTAAGCTTCATCCGAATTCCACAAAGCAAGTTCCTGCAGCGAGGTGACGAGTGGATCACCATTGGGCCAATCTCCTGTCTCTGCTACAGCTGCAGAGGCATCATCCCTCTGGACATGTCACGTCGCGCCAAGGCCCACTCACCATCCGACATTAGTCGCTCTTCACGTCGCTCCAGAAACAGCATGGTCACACTTAACGATACTCAGTAGGCCTACGTTTGCTAGGTGCATTGCGCCGCAGTCTGCTAACCAGCGCACAGTAGGCTTAGGCTCGTGTGTAGTGTGCCCAACGTCGCGTTGCGGACGCTCGTAATTTAGTTGAGTCACCGCTTGTATTCATATTTTGCGCTTATGTTCATTCTCTAGTGATGTCCACTGTATACGAAAAAAACCAAATGTTCTTCACTGTAACTTTTACTAGTGTTCTATGAAGTTTATATTTGTATTGTACTAACAAAGTATTGTTATTATTATTATTAAATCACACCACACTGTCGACGTAGGAACGGAGAAACTCCATGACGCTAACAAACCCCCACACTACCAGCCTAGCGGGTGGAGAAAACAAAAGAATGAAAAAAAAGAAGATCCGAGATCATAGAATAGCTCTTTGTACAGATCGTTTAAAGCTGTCAATACCAGCACCAGCAAAGACAGAGCCATCAAGACCAGTTCAGACATCCACACACGATGGAAAAAGCGAATGGGAATACTGGCCCGTACGGCATCGTAACGGAGAGCACCAGTCCGCCGAGTATACCTCACTCGAACAAATGGATCCGGAAGAAACTCAGACAGTGGATGACTGGGGCAGTTATAGATTTTATACAGAAAACAGACCCCACCAACTTTGCGACGATGCGCCAGATATCACGGCACAACACCACCCAGCATGAACGCACATCGATGAACCACTTTGTCAAGCAAACGCAGATGGCAATCGGCAGCAGAACCCCAGACTTCAGAGCAGTACTCCAGAAGAGGAAGGACAAAGCAATTAAACCAGCGACGTGTCAATTCTACCGCCGAGCCAAACACCCTCCCAGCACGCCTCATAAGACCAATTTTCTGCGATGCACGTGAGGCAACTGAACGAATGTGGGGCTCAAACGTTAACTTTGGATTAAAATTGACACCCAAGAATACCAAGTCATCAACCACAGGAAGTGATACACCATCCAGCATGAGTGCAGGAAAGGAGGTTCCACTGTACGTCACCTGCACACGAGCATGGTCTTAGTCATGCTCGCATTTAGCCTCATCCCCCACCTAGAACACCAGGAATCAATCATTTCCAAATCATGCTGAATAGATTCTGAAACCTCTAGTCTATCACTAGGCTTATCGCAAACAGCCAGCAAAGAAACATCATCAGCGTAACCAACAAGTAAATTATTAACAAGATGAAACAGATCCGCCGTATATACAATGAACAACAAAGGGACCAGAATACTACCCTGTGGGACACCAGAAACCAAATCCAAAAACTCACTCCTCTTCCCATCAACAACTACACATTGACGTCTGTTAGATAAAAATTGACTAGCTAATTAACGCGAGAACTGAACCACCAATACCCATTAATCTCAGCTTATGGAGCAGCCCAAGGTGATTCACGCGATCAAAAGCAGCACTAAAGTCAAGCTGTACCAACCTTGCC
>LQNS02278170.1:45137788-45154777 GCA_001587735.2 Parhyale hawaiensis
TGCAACACATGAGAAATGTGAAGCAGAGCATCACAGGTTCCCAAGCCCTTACGAAAACCATACTGTGTTGGGGGAAGGACACTCTGCTTTTCAAGAAAGCAACCCAATCTCGACGCAACCAACCTCCCATAAACTTTCGACAAAACAGGTGTGATCGAGATGGGTCTATAATCAGAGGTACGGGATGAAACCGAGCCCTCCGGAACAGGCGTCACATGGGCAATACGCCAGCACTCCGGAAAAGAGCCCAGCCGCAACATTCGACGGAATTCGGAAGCAAGCGGGGCTGCGAACACGCCAGCCACCCTCCGAAGAAAGAAAGGAAACATACCCGATGGATCAGTGCCCCCATAGGGGTCCAGGTCAAGAAGAAGGCGGTGCACTTCAGAGGATCTGAGAGCAAAACTGGAGAACCTCGGCCCGGGATCACATGCTAAAGGAATGCGCACCCGGCCCCGGCTCTGCTTCCCATCAAAGTAGCACAACAAAAGGTCCGCCTTGGCAGCGGGGTCCGCAACAAGATCAACACCAGTACCAATTAAAGGAGGCACAGAAGAGCTCACAGCAAGCACAGCGCTCTTCAAGGTGGACCACCACTTATGTGCTTTAACAAACGAGGCAAAAAACTCCCTGGACCTCAAATTGTACTCCCACTTGGCTTCCTCATAAGTAGCACCAGCTCGACGCCGCTGTTTCCTGAAAAGCTGAAAGTCAACAGCAGACCGGCTAGTACGCCAACGGGCATATGCCTCCCGCTTTGACTGGTGCGCCCTCCTACAGGCATCATCAAACCAGGGCTCATAGCCCGTCTTAATCGTTATGAAGCGGGAATTGGCATAAGCGCGCACCATGTCAGAGAGAAGCCGATCCAAAGTAGACCCAGGATCAGCAGACTCTCTCACAACACCCCAAGGTAGTGCAAGGATGGCACCAGAGACAGTATCCCAATTCACTCTTGACTTCAAAAATATTTCGCGCCTAACAGGGATTCTGGGGACCCGCTGACGAACCTGCAGCATCGCAGAAAGGGCACCATGGTCCGAAGAACCAATGGGAGACACCACTGAGACTCCAACCAGATCAGAAACATCAGTCATCGGTAGGTCAAGAACACCTCCTAACAAATAGGTGGGACAGGACCTTCAAGCAATTGCTCACAATCAGAGGCACTCGCGAAGTCGAAGTCGGCATGACCATGGCAATCAGTCTTCCTAGAGCCTAACCATTCCACATGGTGATAATTAAAGTCACCCATAAAGGCAAAGGCAGAACGCCTATCCGAGGACTTAATTCTAGCCATTGCATCCAGGAGACAATCAAAGACCCTATCATCAGCAGGAGGGCTGCGATATACCGAGAACAAATAAAAGTTCCTGAATGAACCACAAACTCGCAGCACCATCATGTCGCAGTATGGACACTCATATTCACTCTGCCCGGAAACAACAACACCCTTTCGAACGTAAGCAGCCAAACCCCTAAATCCAGGGCAAGAGCCACGCAACCGCAGTACCTTCTTTCCAAAGTTCGGGATCATCAGCTCAGAAACATGGCGATGGCTTGAGACAAGCGTCTCCGAACATAGCACAAGGTCATAATTGGTAGAGGCTACATCTAGTTCAGTCAAATTACCATATAAACCCCGAACATTAATGCACAATATCCGGCAGGAGCGAGATCCAAAACAACGAGGACCAGGGTTCTCATCCACGTCCGGATGCCTAGTTATCAGGCCCGCAAAGAATAATATATAAACATACACCATAAGCAAAGAAAGTCATAAAAAAAATTACAAAAAAAGCAAATCGACAGTCGTGATAGCAACGGGAGCGGCCAGCTATCCACGCGCCCCAAACCCTGCCATCACCAGTACGGGCTCTGGCCGAAAAGAGGAAGAAGGGAAAGGGAAAGAGCATTAGGTGGTACTACCCGAGGGAAGGAAGAGAGGAGCAGACTGCGGAAGACTGAGTACCCAGCTATGACACCAGCCTGTTCATCTCCTCTCAGGGATGCCGTTGGACCAAAAAAGTCTCATCCGCCTTTAGAATGGCATTTCCTCCAACTCAGGGGCTACCCAGAGCCCCTTAAAACCAGAATTAAGTGATATTTTGTATTTGACCATCTGTTGTTAGATGAGTAAGCCGTTATGTCATAAGAATTTTGCATGATAGTCCGAGATAAAACGATCTTCTCTATGTTTTGCTACCCTTGAAGCTACAGTTTTCTCGAAGGACAGGCTAAGTCTGAGTGGGTAACATGTCATGAAGGCCGCTCTCGCAGTCTAGCACATGACCAGGATCACGAACTGGTTCGCCGTAACGGACCAAACACGATGAAGGGACCAAACACTACTCGCTCTTCCTAGGATTCCTGCGCTCAAGCCTTAGCGGAATCACACGGCGACCGCTCTGCTCTCGGTTTTTCCACGGTTTGCCATAGTCTGGCGCGTAAGGAGTGATCCTTACGCTAGCCAAAGCAGCTAGCCGCTACGGCCAACAGCTACAGGCAGCTTATTTTTTCACTCTTCACTTGCTGGGCTGGTTGCGTGCCGTGTGTCAACCTCATGGATTTTCTCCGTTCCCAAGTCGCCAATCTACTGTAATTTGAAAATGATACGGCCTAATCTATTATTATTGGTGCAGTAAAATTCCCACTACTTATAATAAAAGATCAGTCCGTTGTCACCCGCACAGAAATATGTATGCAAAGAACGTGAAGCGCTTCCGTAGTTTGATTCGCACGCACGAACTCTATTTTGTCCGTGTAGTATGCCTGCCTGACACTATATCGCCGGTTGACCTCACAGATATCTTACCAGCAAAGTTTTTACCCTTGTATTTCATGATATAAGCATAAAGACAGCATAGAAACGAATATAGCAATCTCCCTCTTCGGAAGTACTTTTCTTCTGTTTCCTTCTGTACTTACACGCCTTCGCTAACCTCTGTTTCTCATCGACTGAAGATGTTATTCAGGCTTTCACATTTTTAACATTTTTAATTTCCATCGATGAATTTGATGATTTCAATTCAATTGCGAGACCCGTGGCTACTTTGTCCTTTATATGTGGGATAGTTTTCCCACAAAATAAAGATACAACAGACTCAGCCCCTTTTTATAATAATTTATTCATATCGGCGTGAGCACTTTTCCTGTCAGCTTAGGGGACTTCTTTAACATCGCGCCCTCACTTTAAAAATGTTTAAGGATGAAGCAGTTCAAAACAGCTCGCTGAGCAATTTTCTGGATACGAATTTTCCCATCTTTATATCGTTATGCGACTTCATCAACGTGAATATTTCAAGATATTAAAATCGGTACGGTATGAAGGTTTAATACGTGTAAAATTATCTTCTTGTCTTTTCTTTGAAAGTGACTGAAAATTTCTTCTAGAGCAAGTAACAAGGAAACAGTCATGGTTGAGCTTCCTTCCAGCGAAAATCAGAGTTCTACTTAGAAGTTCAATTTACCCCTATTGAAAACTAAAAAGCGTAACGTACAGAAGCAAGGACGGGAGTGCGAACGGCTGGAGCCTCAAGCAGAATTATTATATAAATTTTATCGAATAAATAATCCCAGTACTTTGTACATATGAATACTAAGCATTACAAGTGCATAATTTAGAGTTTGAACTTTTTAATATTGCTCGTAAAATTTTGTCCATTGAAACTTCCAGACAATTTCTTTGCAGTTTGTGCAACACCTCCCCAGATTACTATATAGTAGATTAAGTTGGGATACACTGTACCGGAATAAATCTTAATTTACTAGTGGACCCGTGCGTGAAGAATTCACGCAATAACTTATACGTTTGCCTAATGCCTCTAGGCTGGTGCGGAATCTCCTCTTCTCTTATTTGCTTCTTAATTTTCTTCTTTTCTTCATTGATCCTTTATCGTGCTGGCATCCTGAGGTCTTCTATATAGACAGGCAGAAGTAACATCTTCAGTAAATTACTCCAACAAACTTAAACAAAATAGCAGCTTGTATACAAGGTGATCGGTCCGTAGCAAAGATACCGTTGATACCGTCTTCCCACATCAAATATCTGTTTCATTTGAGGTGCTCAAATTTTGACCCATGAAGAGAAAACTGCTTCGTCAGAACTGCCCGTGTAAACTTATGTTTCGTCAGTTTCGTTGACAATTGCATCAAAGTGGGAAGAATAGCTCATGCAACGGAATCATCTGCGGGAAGAAACTACGAATCAAAAAGCATGATCATCGAGAGTGCCAATGGAAGCTTCAGACATCTTCAGTGCTACGATTTCAACTTCGGCAATGCAAGAAATGCATTCAGACATAAGGTCGCCCTATACTTTGCTGTAGATTCGATGTATGGAGAAACTAATACTCGTACAAATCAGACTAAGCCTGCGATGTCTTCATTGTTGGAATTTCATCTGTCCCTGCTTAAGATATGTTTGCCATCTTCTGCACTCCGGCCTATTTTCTGCCTATCACATTCAATGGAGCTTGAGAGGAGCACCAGAGCCTCCAACCTGGGCTAATTTCCGCCTATCTATTTCTTTATGAGCGTGACACCAAACATATCTAATACTAAGAATGACCGTCGTGTGTTTAAATATTTATATGTTTGGTGTCACGCTCTTGACGAAATAGATAGGCGGAAATTAGCCCAGGTTGGGGGCTCTGGTGCTCCTCTCAAGCTCCATTGAAAGTGATAGGCAGAAAATAGACCGGGTTGCAGAAGATGGCAAACGTATCTTAAGCAGGGACAGATGAAATTCCAACAATGAAGACATCGCAGGCTTNGCACTTCTTGCATTGCCGAAGTAGCACTGAAGATATATGAAGCTTCCGTTGGCACTCTCATGCTTCTTGATTCGTAGTTTCTCCCCACAGATGATTTCGTTGCATGAGCTATTCTTCCCAGTCTGATGCAATTGTCAACAAAACCGACGAAACATAAGTTTTCACAGGCAGTAGACAATTATTTCTTCTAGCTAACTGTTTTCCTCTGACGAAGCAGTTTTCTCTTCATAGGTCAAAATTTGAGCACCTCAAATGAAACAGATATTTGAGGTGAAAAGACGGTATCAACGGTATCTTTGCTACGGACCGAACGCATTGTATATAAGCTGCTATTTTGTTTAAGTTTGTTGAAGTGTTTTACTCAAGACGTTACTTTTGCTTGTCTATATAGAACACCTAAGGATGCCAGCACAACAAAATATCAATAAAGAAAAGAAGAAAATTAGGAAGCAAATGAGAGAAGAGGAGATTCCGCACCGGCCTAGAGGCATTAGGCAAACGTATAGGTTATTGCGTGAATTCTTCACGCACGGATTTACTAGTAAATATATATATATAGTATTAGATGAGGATAAGGGCAGCTTTCTTGAGGTATACTTGAACATTCCAAGGGCTCTGTTCAGTTTAACATATACCTCACTTCACTTATATGCCTGATAAATGAGAGAGTAGAGTCTACAGTTACCCCAAATTATTTAATTTCAGTCACCCACTCGAATTTCACATGGTTAAAAGTAATTTCTGGTAACTGAGGGGTGTCGTTGCGTGTTATCAGCATCAACTTCATCTTGATTTCATAAGGGATAAGTTTGTTGACCAGCAACCAAGACTACAGCCTTGAATGTCAAGACTGTAGTCTTGACTATAGCCTTGAAATGAATAATCTACTTTTATCAACGACAAGATCAAAGCTATTTTCACTTGTCAGTGACATAAAAGGCAGCGTCATCTGCAAATAAAATATATTTAACATCAGAGAAAGCAACAATGTCGTTTATATAAGCATTGAACTCATAACAAATTAAATCTTGACTATGGCTATTAAAAAGAACAAGGCCAGTTCACGCCCCTCATTAATTTATTCAAATTTTGAGCAGCAACTTCATTCTTGACTTCCAATTGTTTTCTGACTAAAGCAATTATTTGTCTATGTTGGCGGAATTTCGCTGTTGATTCACGTATTCCATTGAGAATATTATAAAAAAGGCATATCAGTATAGTTGAAGTGAAGTAGAACCTACAAATATCAAATACGTCTACATATATTGAACTAAGGCTAATTTCATAAACTAAATATACCGTAGTTATCGACAAACTTCATTTTCCTCTGCCTCCCATATCGTCCGACACTTATATGTATATGGAACCCCACCCAGTCGGAAATTATGGTTGTGATTATAGTAGAATATAATGCTGTATGAGAGATTAAGGTCGATTTTGGATGATGAAACAATATGGTAGATATGTCGACCATAACATTACGGTGATTTTAGTATATTTAGGTTGATATTGGCGGAGGCAATATTGGTTGTTTAAGGTTTGTCAGTAAACGAAGGCCGATGGTAGTACATGGATGTTTGACGACTATATATGGTAGATTGTTGTACATCGATATTTAAAGACTATATATGGTAGAGCATAAGCTAGAGCATAACTATGGTAGCTGTTCAACGCGTTTCCGTACGTACGATCATGAGGGGAATTCCTCGTATTATATGGGGCAGAATATGTATGGATTGCCATGGATTTTAATAATATGGCTAGAATACCCAACATTATTGACCAAAATAATATTGTATGACTATAAGTTGGAATGCGAAACATCTATAAATTCATATTATAGAGCAAAAATTGTCCATAGTTTCAGTTTTTTCTGTCCTGTCGATGAAATGCAAAAATTGCAGGGTATGTATGGACACTAACCGCCTCGATGTTATTTTTATCTATTGATTCCCGATTTTTTACGCTTAACCACTTTAGCGTAGATTATTATTATTAAAACTTCACGCCTGAGCTCCCACGGACGGGTAATACAACCCAAATGAAGCATCTTGCAACGCCGGGAAGCCCAAAATCCAGCAAGAAACCATTCACAGCTGACTTAAACGCCTGAAAGCCAATACGACCAAAGGCCGATGACGGCAACAAATTCCAAACCTTAGCCGGCCAGGGCACGAAGCACCGACAGAACTGATTAGTTCGACATCTGACAGCATCCAAAGTGAAGGAGTGCGCTCCGCACGCAGCGCGAGTCGCTCTCCCAAAAACCTTGAGAGCAGGGAGAGAAAAATACAACCAATACCTCTCATTATTGTACACCTTATAAAACATGGCTACTCTTCTCCTGTAGGACAGGTTCACTAGATATTATCAGCGCACCCTTTATCTTCATTTTGTTGTTGTATCCTTTACTAAACAGTATTACAATCTTTGATCAAATATTGCCATCTATTTCTATGTTCATTCAATTTATATCTAAAAAGATTTATCAAGGAATTCATCCCATTAGCTTTATGCAATAGATGTCAAGTTTTATGAGATATTTAGCCTTACGTACCCTGACAACGGGTACGGCGAAAACTTATCAATCAAGTCGTGACTTCCTCTAAACTGGGTAGTGTAGCTCTAGATCGACTTAGAGTTAAAGAAGTTACATATAAACGTGCGTTAACTGCACAGACTGGTTCAAGCTCCTGCTCTCGCATCGTTCTGAAATTTAGAGCATTTGATTATTCTGAGCAGCACGCCTAACACGCACGTATCAATTATACTATTTTTTAAATGCAACTAATCATCAGTAAACAAAGCAGGCATCGACTGCATATTAAGCCAACAGTTAACAAAAATTATCCTGGTAGAATATTGTTTTACTAGCTGTACCCGTGAAATATTCACGGTCTACCTGGCTTTATATTTTTATATATACCGTGTGTACTCCTGACCCAGTAGTCCCTGCATATATATCCTCCTGGCCCAGCAGTCTCTGCATAGATATATCCTCCGGACCCAGCGTCCCTGCATATACAGCATATCAATACATTACTGTGGAATTTCCACCTGGAAAGCCTCGGCGAGCCGTGAAAGTTTCACGGTCTACCACGCTTTCCACACTTTGGCTTAATAATGTCCGTTAAGGGTTAAGCCTAGCAAAAATCCGCGATAATATTAAAATGGAAATTTAATTCCCTTTTCAGAGGCACAAAAATCGTTTTCCTACGTCTGATAGTATTCAAGCAATAAACGAAAAACTGACAAAAATATAAGAAAACAGGACATTTTTGGCTAAGTTACCAACTTTGAGGAGCTTCCTCCCGCCGAGAATTGGGACCAAACCCAAAGTGTGATACTTGAAAAGAAAGCTCTTGAAATGAGCTTCCCAACGGTGCAAACCAATCTCTTTCTGTTCTACCATTAACCTCAGCTCACCCCAACCCCTCCTTTGCCTTACCCCCACCTCATTTCTACCGAGACATGATGCAATCGGCAAACTTTCGCGTCACGAATTGCATGACATGGTGCAATATCCATTTTCAATGCCCATATTCCACTGTGCTCTCGACTGCATTAACACAATTAAAAAGACCTTGCTCAGTGGCCGAAAGATTACTGACGCCCCCGTGCCGTATCATAGATACCCTACTTCCCCAAGTCATCGAATCTCTAATTTCCTTCCGTCTATTAGTGATGAAAAGCATGACACACACCGCAGGTAGGTAGGTAGGTAGGTACAAGCGTATTAATATATAGATAATTCGCTGAACACAGTCGATTTTGGTCGTAAATTGTGTTTCTTACGATTCATTATGGCCGATCATGGTTGCGCAGTAAAACCTTAATGGTTGTATTTGGGTATGTATGGTTGGGAATTATGGTTGGCATTATGGTCGAAGGTTGTGACCTTTCTCTACCATAATAATATGGAGGATATTTCCATAATAAAAAACCATAGTCTCGACCATAATCATAGTTGTTCTGCTATATATATATATAATCAGAACCATTATTTCCGACTGGGCATAGTGCACTATGGTCATTTACCTTTTAGGTCCCCCCCTCCCCCTTGTTAACATATGCCTCAACTTAGTTCATCTAAAATAAGAATTTGTTAGGTATCCTTCGTTGTTCAATATTTCTGATGATGGGAACTAATTTCCCAAAACGTTACGTTTTTAACGAAATTTATCGACACCGTATACGGTATATTAATGTCAACATATACTATATAAATACAAGAGTGGGTGACCCCCCTGTCTGGATGATTGTAGTGAAGTAACTGGCCTTGGCGCTTGTTTTGGAATATTCGTAATATTTTCAATGGTAAATACCGAAGTGAAATATTCGTTTAGGATAGAAGCTTTTTCTCTTTGGTCGTTGGTGATTTCACGGTCGGGTGTTCTGAGCCGACCTATGTTTTTTTTTTTGTTGTTGAGTTGTCTTTCATTTACATACTTATATAATGCCTTTGGATCGCGTTTGGCTACGGATGGCTAGGGAAACTTATTTTTTCCGTCTTAGCTGTCCTGACATTCCTCTTCACTTCCCGACATGCCATTCTGTGATTGTACCTATTCTCCTCAGTAGGATTACGCTTCCAGGTTTTGTACAACATTTGTCGCCTGGTAATGCAATTTTTGACGGTCCAATTCATCCAGAGGGGTTTCTGTTACGAACTCTTTTTTGTTGGGGTACATTGCTCCGTAGCAGTCAGGATGCTTGTCTCTAAGATATTAGAGTATTTTTTTACATCTTCAGGGAGAAAACCAAGAGGACTCTTGCCCTCTGACGACGAATTCACCCCGACCACCACCAATAAAGGGTTTCTAAATTCCGTGTAGACATTCCAGACATCGTTTTAACACAACTGCCACGGTTTTGCATAACCTTGTCCATAGACCACACCATGCATTGACGAGACACTGGCTGCCAAGGCAGATTTCGGTTCCGCAATTGGGCCTGATAGCACTGTGCCGCAGACGCATTTTTATAAAATGTTTTCTAATTATTTTTTCATACTTTTTTTTCATCTATTTCACTTAATTCTTTGGCATTCAGTAATGACTGGCAAACCTGTACATACTTCTAAACTAAAATAGTATACTAAGGAAGATACAAATGAATAAATAGAAGTCAACTAATATAAAATTCAACGTTTCGGGATGAAAGATCCCATCTTCAGAAAAAAGATAAACTAAGCTACAACCTATCAATAAAAATTTCTTTACTTTCAAATCTTTAAGGGAAGCATGGATGTTCAATGCCCGTATTGACCAACATTTAGGTGCATCCAGCCGCACCGGTTTACCGCTTGCGAAACCCTCACATTCAGCCCCTCGCCTACATATTGAGCAAAATAACCAACCCATCAGCAGGAATGATTTTTCCATCATAGACTCTTACAATCCCATCGAGCTCACAACATTAGAGTCCCTCCACATCCATAGAACCAAACTTAACCTCAATATTATCACCTCGGCTGTACCGCTTCATACGATTCATACGTAGCCTGATATCTGCTGACTGTACGGGAGCCGACATTGCGCCCCGGCACGCATTTGCGTTCATTTGCGTTTTAGACTTCTTCCCAACAACATCCATGCTTCCCTTAAAGATTCGAAAATAAAGAAGTTTTTCTTGATAGGTTGTAGCTTAGTTTATATTTTTTTCTGAAGATGGGATCTCGATCTCCTATCCCGAAACGTTATATTTTATATTAGTCGACTTCTCTTTATTCATTTGTTACTTATAAAACTTCTATATGCAACAACTTCACAAAAATAATTTTCTCGTGTGTTTTCACAGAGCATGAGGTCCTTCAAGAACTGACTCACCTAAATTTGTACAAATCCAGTGGCCCAGGTGCTCTTTCCCCTCGCGCCCTGCGGAAATGGCCCTAGTTATAACAACGCAACTGCTAAAAATATGCAATCAGTACCGGAGAAATTTCACGAGATTGGAAACTTCTAACGAGATCCCGATTCACAGGGAATAAGAAATGTCCCACTAACTATTGACCAATTAGTCTTACCTCGGTCGTGTGCAAATCTAGTGAATATCTTTTGAAAAAGCGCATCACAGACCACCCAGGATGCTCCTACTCATTTCTGACACCCAGCACGGCTGCGGTTATAGAAGAAGCTGCCTTACCTTACTGGACTTCTTTCGAAAGTCAAGGAAATCAGAGACAATGACAAAAATGATGTTGACCTCGTTTATCTAGAGTTCCAAAAGGCAATTGATAAAGTTCCCCATCGACTATTCATGAAACTATTAGAACCCCACGGCATACAGGGGACTATTTTTTTCACGTTGGATCCATGCTTGGCACACTGGTAGACAGCAGCGAGTAAAACTGCAAGGTGAGACGAGCCTCTGGACGCCTGTCTCAATAGGCGTTCCACAAGGAAGCATGCTTGGCCCCTTCTGTTCATAATTTATATCAATGATCTTGATCCTAATATCTGCAGTAAAATCAGTAAATTTGCTGATGGCACTAAACTATATCAGCCTTCCAGAAACAGAATTGAGCTCCAACATACCTATATACATTACCTCTCAGATTGGTCTGTAACTTCGCAGATGAGTTTTAATGTCGACAAGTGCTCAGCCATGCACGTTGGGCCAGGGATGGAGCACCCCCAGCACAATTGGAAATGGATGTGGTAAAACTAGCGACCGTCACCCAACAGCGCGACCTATTAATTAACTATCACAAATTTTCTACAACACAGTCATCAAGTAGACAGAAGCGTCAAAAAGGCAAGCTGAGTACTGAGTTTCATTACCAGGAATTTTCAGTATAATTCCAATGACATAATAATTCCTTTGACAAAGCGCTAGTGCGCCCTCATCTAGAATTTGTTATTCAGTTCTGGTCTCCACAAAAGTGAGAAAATGAAAAAAAAAATCCAACGCAAAGTAACAAAGTTGATACCTAAGCTGCGCAGCAAGCCAAGCGAATGTCGCCTAAAAGAATTGGGACTCATCTCCCGGGAACAAAGGCGATTGAGGGACAAACTAAAGTATTTGAATGGCTTCAACGACGTGCCTACAGCGGGACTCTTTGAGAGAGACGAAAATAATAGTTTACGAAAGAACGGCCAGAAACACAGGCACAAAGATCGAAGAACCACTCTAAGTCAACAGTTTCTCCCGTACTTTATAGTGAACATATACAGCAGACAACCTTCCGAAGTTGTTGGTGCAGAGTCAATCAATGCATTTAAAAATCGTTTCGGCAAATATTGCAAGCGTTATCCTCCACAGTTATGAACTCCTCCGTCAGGAGTACGAAACCCATAACGACTCAAGCTTCCAACCCACAGTAATGCATAGTTCATGTCACGACTTACTCCACGTCTCCAAGCTCCCCGGATCTGCAGCACCTGATTGTGCGTGGGCGATATTCTCCACGCCTGACCCTGTTATGCTTTCTTCTTCTTTTCCCCCCAGAATTCTCCATGATTCTAGACTAATGAGGATAGCTCTTACAGGGCCAGAGCGTAGGTCCCGACTGCTCTCTGGGAGTGGGCCTGTTGGTCAGTCTATTGGTTCAAATCAAGGACGCGAGCTATGAAGGACTTATATCTGAGCTACCATCTATTATAAAGATCTTTAGTCACGATTTGTGAAACGGTAGCCAAACAGTACTCAAAAATGACTCCCAACAAAGTGTCGAGTTTTCAAAAAAATTTTCACCCGTGAACGAAGTGAGGGAGGTGACTAAGTTTTCGTTGAAGATTTAAATACATATGTCTGCCCACCAAATGAGTGATCGAAGTAGTTAAACAATATTCATAATTTTTTTTTTCAAGAAGTTTGATGAGTTACCTTCGATGTGACTCATACCAAGAAACTGGGAATAGCTGGCCATAAAAATTAACGGCGATGAAATTTGTTCTCCACCCAAAAACAGGTAAGTGTTAAGCTATATTCATGATTTTTGCAGGGGGCCTGGTGGGCTGTCCTCAATTTCAGCCATGAAAAGAAAAATCGGTGAATATAAAAAATGACGGCAATGAAATCTGATTACTACCCTATAACATTTAGAAAAAGCTGAGCTATGTTCAAGATATTTTGCAAGGAGTCTGGCGGGCTGTCCTCGATGTTACCCATGCCAAAAAATAGGATTAGCTGGGCATAAAAATGACGGCAATGAAATTTGCTCCCACCGCTTATGATGGTCTTCCGCCACGAGGCGTATAGTTTTTTTCTGAGTATGAATGTCCACCATCTAGCACAGCAGTCCAAAATGACGGCAATGAATTAGTTATGAGCTATGATCGTTTTTGTTGTCTTGCTTGTGCTACGAATTTTGCATAAATGACGTATCATACCTGCAGACTTTATCTTTTAATAATTAGCCAAAACTTGATTTCGTATATCTGACGTGCGTTGGATGCGGCAGAATTTTTTCCTTGCCAGCGAAGTATCGAATTTTAAATGTTTCGTGTTTTCTTAGTACCCGCGATAACCATATCAGGATTAAAATTTAACCGCAATAAAAAGTGAAAATAAATGCCTTCTGCGCAGCGTGAAGTCTCAACTGTTGGGATATAATTCACGTAAATAAAAAATGCAGAACGAATTATGAACTCAAACTGGATCGATTGAAGAACATGCAGCACATAGAAGACCCCTAATGAATATATACATCCGCCAGCTGTCAATCTAGGTGAGGCTAGGATCCGAATCCTACCTGGCTACCAGGTGGGAAGATAGGCAACTGGTGTTCGTTGCCATCGTCAGGGTCCAACAAATGTCAAAATGGGGTGGAGGCTCTGGAGGGGTCCTAGGCAGAGGGGAGAAAGTCGAAGAGAGCAAGAGAAGCGAGGAAACGCTCAGCTCGAAGCGGGTCCTACCAGAGGCTGCTCACCGAAACATCAGTGGCGTGGCAGGAGACGAAAAGAGGTGACGAACTGACAGTTTGCCCAGTCCGTAAAGTTGACTGGCGGGATCGACGATCCGTCCCACTCGGAACTTATTATCCGCTAAGACCGAGCAGTGGCCAGATCGTAGCTGGGAGAGGGTAGATCGGAAAGGTCTGGGGGAGTAAAGACTCCTCCGCATATGGAGGAGGGCACTGATTGCCCAGAACCCTGCTGGGGATATGCAGCTGCTGTAGTTACAACAGCAGAAGTGTGTAATGAACTCAGGGCAGAGCAGTATTGATCCAGAGGGAGTGTCCCATCTGTAGGAAAGAAATAAGCAATGTCTGTTTCAAACTTCGATTGAAGAGTGTGTCGGATACGACGAGGGCCGGCGGTGGTCGTGATAGTACTATGAGCAGTATGATGTACCCGCTATGCGATGAGTAGATGCTGTTTTGACAGTAACTCCAGACTGTCGCTAACTGGTAGGGTTCCGGTCTCCTGGTGGATGTGATGCGCCGAAGCCATGTGGTGGGATCCAGTGACTATGCGCAGGGCTGCATTCTGTACCGCCTGCAGCTTACTCACGGCGGTTTCTGAGACGTTAGGAAACCAAACCGGGGCAGCGTAGAGAATGACGTTTCTGATGAGGGCCGAAGGGTCAGTAGTAAAGATTCCTTCTGTTGTCGCCACCTTGCGCCAGCCAGCGCGGTGAGAATCCGTAAGCAGAAGCAGCATCTGTCGCGAACATCATCCTCGTGAGCTGTAAAAGTAAGATGTGGGTCAAACACCCCGTCCAAGATTTCTGAGTTGCGCTCCAGGGTGAAGTCCGACGCACCCATCTTGATTGCTGGGTCCATCATGTATTGATGATGGTCCGACGTAAACAGTGTGGAGTGGGTCTTAGAATGAGAGATGGTCAAGGCTCTCTCTCCGGCTCTGACCTCGATCTCGATTGTGGAACCATGTTGGAACAGCCTCGAGGCCGCCTCCGGAACGAAAGTAACTGAGGATATGACGGTAAAGTCGTCTACGTACGAGGAGGTAACGTCACCAGCAAGGAGAAAGTCACTGAGGTAATTATTAAAGAGAAGCGGAGAGATCACCGAGCCGTGAGGAACTCCCGCGTGCATGGGGTGGGAAGCCGACCTCTTGCCCGCCTATAGACAGGAGACGCGGCGCCAACGTAGGTAGGCAGTAATCCACCCAATGATGTTTTAGGTGGACGAGAGCGCGTGATCTTGAATAAAAGTGGTGGTGGGAGACTGTATCAAAGGCCCTGAAGGAATCCACTGTTAAAGCTATCTACCGAGTAGGGGCTTATATTGGTTGAATCCTTCTACAATGTGTTGGACTAGGGAAAGAAGGGCTAAAGTCGTCGACTGCATAGAGCGGCATCCATGTTGGGAGTCTGATACCTCCAATAACTCCGCACGAAGCGGGAGGAGCAAGCGCTCCAGGATCTTCACCGCCGGACAAAGCAAGGATATCGGGCTGTAGGATTCCCGCTGGAGATAGGCTTGCCAGATTTAGTGATGGAGATAATGTTGGATGCCTTCCAGACACTCGGCAGGTTGCCATGCGCCAGGGATAGAAAAGAGTGGTCGAGAACAGGAGACCGTGGTGGGCAAGATCCTTGATGTGTAGGGGTGTCAGTCCGTCAGAGCCCACGGCCGAGGAGTTACTTGAGGCTCGGATGGAGGCTCCTACTTGCTGATGAGTAAAGAACTCCTGGTAATGGTCCAGAGGCAGCTTACGAATTTTTCTCTTAATAGCCCTAATTCAATTCTTAAGAACCCTGTCCAAAGGCGGACGTGTTGCTGCGCCCATACCCACGAATTGGTTGCAGAAGCATGTGGCTACTTGACGGCCATATGACACCTGAGTGCCATCAAAGGTGATGAGTCGGTTAGGGACGGCGGATTTTCGTTTAACCGACAGCTACGAAGAAGAAGACACCATAGTTGGGCCTGTTGAGATCTATGATCACATCATTCGACTGTGCCGATCGATGCCTTCCTGGTACAGGCCGTCAGGATATTCGTGGTATGGGCTTCGACATCAGGCAGGTTGGGGTGATTGGTGTCTTTCGGTCCGAAACTTATCTGTCACCTGGATCAGCTGCTTGGCCTTGTCCAAGAGAGCGGGGATGGATGATTGACGGCATCCTACCGGATACTGCGCTTCGATGCCAAGAGTAGAGTATTCCTGACGGATTTCTCCCCTTGGCGAAGGAGGTATGGAGAGGCCGCTTCTGGAAGGTTTGTTAGGTGAGCTCAGTCAACCTCTCCTAGTTGACTTTGCTATAATTGATGAACGTTTTCCGCGGTATAGGAGGAGGGGGTAAAAGGTGGTCGAGAGAGATTGTTCTTCGTAAGTGGTCTGAGTTCAGCATGACGCAAGTTGACCAAGTGGCCGAGGGAACCAGCGGAGCCGAGATAATTGATAGCTCGGGAGAGGACGGACGTCCTACTGTGGGTAGTAGCGTAGGGCTATCTTTATTTAGAAGACATCAAATAAGGAGAAGAGACATTCAAAGAGGACCTGCACCTTCGCCGTCGCTCCACCACATCCTAGCACTATACCAGCCCGGGTGACGGGCTTTCATGTCACCCAGGATAATATGATTATTTACATGGAAGAGTCTCCATCTTTCACGTTTCGCGATAAAAATGATAATAATTTCCCTGATTTTAACTGTCTGGTTACCAATATAAATGACTTTAATATAAGGATTGTAAATTTTTTTACTGATGCAGTTTCAATTATTCTAGTTCATATTCGTAGTATGCGTAAAAATTTTGCTATTATGGAAACCTTACTTACGTCACTAAAGATTAAATTTGATATCATTGTGTTTACTGAAACTTGGCTTACACCTGAAATAAATCTTATGTTTCAGCTATCTGCCTACAATCAAGTCAATATTTATCGTAACCGCATGGAGGCGGTGTAGCATTATATCACAAAAATTTAATTAAAATCAAAATATTAGATAACTTGTGCATCGTTAATGATATAGTCGAATCTTTGAGTGTGGTAATGAAAATTAATACTTTACAATTTACTTTGGAAACTTTCTCCACCTTCCTAAGAATTTTTAGACAGTCATTTGTCAATTTCCTTAAAACTACTCGTGAATAAAACTTTGCAACTGCATAAAATACTGTATTAAAATCATTGACGATGTTTCGGCGTAAAATTCGGCCATTTTCAAGTCAATAAAATCATAATATTCTGCAAAGAGATGAAAACAAAATGTCATAGCACATATATAGTGGAGTAAAATCGAAAAATGTTCCTATTGCACAGAGAAAGTATCAATGAAAATCTAAAGTATATATCAC
>LQNS02278170.1:45169541-45186823 GCA_001587735.2 Parhyale hawaiensis
ATTACTGATACGAACTCGTTTATTAGGGATGTATCGTTCAGCTGCACACAGAATGCTCGTCTTTAAAATATGTGAGCATTGTTCAACACTGGCGTCTCTCATGGGGGTTACGAAACGCGAGAAACGCGCTGCTTTTGTATCTAACAGCTGCATGAAGAGATTAACTCAACAAGTCAAATTAGGTAAGCTGGCCAAGAACCATCTGCGCAAACCCAGGCAAAAATAATCTCTGTAACCTTGTCGTAGGACCTCCGAAAGGAGTCACGCTAGTCGAGATGAGTTGTAAATTGCCGAAATGAACTGTAGAATTGCCGCAAAATAAACAATTGGCCAATTAGGTAGTTTTACTGCGGTTTTCACCGCATGGGAAAAGGTGCCGAAAAATCGCTGTACCCTCTGCAATTTATCGGCGTAGCGGTGATCGGTTGCACAAGCTGATACACGACACAGGCTCGGTGTCCAAGCAGCCCAACGGCCGGGGGTTGGTCTGTACGAATGCAATTGTGGTGGTGAATGGTGGTGCGCTGTGCTCAGATTATTCTCGTTAGAGACGCAAGTTTTGGGTGCAAAGCCAGTAGAGTTGTAAGTTCGAAGTTAGTAATTCAAGTGGAGTTTCATCGTACTGTGTGTTTTGTAGAAGCATAATTAGAAGCAGTGGCAGACACGCAGAGATTTCCATGGCATCGTTGGTACGTAGCCCTAACGTGTATATTTTCTCTGGAAACTAGCTCACTAATCGCCGTTGAGAAGTATCTGACGGGGTGCGCAGGTTTTTAGACGTCGATTTGGTGCTCAAAACTCGGATACTAAAATTTTTCACCGATCACCTGATTCATCAATCCGTGCGCCACAACCGATAAAAATTTCAAATGGTATTATTGTGTTTTAGCTAGGACCAAAAAAGCGTACTTTTGTTGTTGTCGTTTCTATGTATTTGTCATGTACATAGAACCAGAATCTGAAGTTCGTTTTTGACGGTCGGATTTAGTTTTTAAGTTATAGGAAAATAACCTATCACATTGTTTCCCTATGGGAGAAAATACCAAAGGATGACACAGTGCACTGGACAAACTTTTAACTAGGATTATAACCTAACTAATCTAACCAACCTAATGGCGTATTTTACAGGTTAGGTTAGGCTAGGTTAAATTAAGCTGGGTTAGGTTAGGCTAGGTTAGGTTAAGCTAGGTTAGGTTAGGCTAGGCTATGTTAGGCCAGGTTAGGCTAGGCTATGTTAGGCCAGGTGAGGCTAGGCTATGTTAGGCCTGGTTAGGCTATGTTTGGCCAGGTTAGGCTATGTTTGGCCAGGTTAGGCTATGTTAGGCCAGGTTAGGCTATGTTAGGCCAGGTTAGGCTGGCTAGGCTTTGTTAGGCCAGGCTAGGCTATGTTAGGCCAGGCTAGGCTATGTTAGGCCAGGTTAGGCTATGTTAGGCCAGGTTAGGTTATGTTAGGCCAGGTTAGGCTATTTTAGGCCAGGTTAGGCTATGTTAGGCCAGGTTAGGCTATGTTAGGCCAGGTTAGGCTATGTTAGGCCTGGTTAGTCTGGCTAGGCTTTGTTAGGCCAGGTTAGGCTAGGCTATGTTAGGCCAGGTTAGGCTAGGCTAGATTAAAATCTTAGTTAAAAGGTTACCCAGTGCACTGTGCCATCCTTTCGGTATTTTCTCCCATATTAAAAAAAAATTGGATAGGTTCTTTCCCTGTAACTCAAAAACTAGGTTCGACCTACAAAAACGGACTTCAAATTCTGATTTTCCTTGAAAAATACAAAGAAACAAAAGAAAAAAGTACCTTTTTTGGACCTAACGAAAACTCAAAAATTGCTTTCAGTTTTCAAAACTCATAGTTTAAAAGCTATCTTATAAAAGATTTAATGGATTTCTACACGTTTATAAAACAAATTTCTGTTCATTGCTGATTTTAAAAAGAACAATTCTAGAGTAAAAATATGCGCATGCTATATAAAACACAACGCTTCGGCCATCTACTACTGGGGCCATCATCAGGTATATATATATATCTAGTCTGAAATAAAATGAAGCACAATAAGTAATGTTTATGATTACATCCATTGACAAGCTTGTGGTACGTAAGTAACAGCTAAGACTAAAGCGTGAGGGAGCGCTGTTGGTGCTGGAATGATCGGTGGTGACTGGTGCCTTAAGTACTCCACGTGGGCGTGGCTGTGTTAGACGAGCAGATTTAGATAGTTTGAAAATTCATCGTGCTTGACGTTGATGATCAGTGTGTATTTCCTTATTTCCAGTGCTTCTCGTATTTTTATTGATGTTCACTCACCGAGCATGCCAGCAGCAACAGCGCTTCCTCACGCTTTGGTCTTAGCTGTTACTTACGTACCTTAAACTTACCAAAGAATGTAATCATGTACCTTACTTATTCTGCTTCATTTTATTTCAGACTCGATACACACGTGATGATGGGCCCAGTAGTAGATGGCCGAAACGTTGTGTTTTATATAGCATGCGGATATTTTTACTATAGAACTGTTCTTTTTAAAATTAGCAATGAACAGGAATGTTCTTTTAGAAACGTGGAGAATTCTATCAAATCCTTTGTGAAATTAAATGCCGATTTTGAATACCTGAAAGATATCTTATAAAATACCATAAACATTTATTTTTCCCACTGGAAACTAAAATTCTGTTTTGTTTGGTCAAATTATTGTATTTTCAGCTTCTTAATTCCCTGTCGGCACGCACAGCTGCTTTGTTATGTTACGTAAGGAACTTAGGTTCCATGCCTGAAAGCCCAAATTCGCCCCTCTTTAGGCCGTAGTGTTGGGTACTTAGGCGTGAACTCCTTCCGATTCATCTCTTTTTAGGTCGTACTGTCGGGTATTTAGGCATAATTCCTTCCATAACATAGGGTAGGTTAGGTGAGGGTATGCCTTGTTTGCCTAATTTACTTAAAAAATGGATAACATTTTCGTTTAGGCACTCCTCCATTACGCTAGGTTAGTGAAAGAACGGGAAAATGAGCTCACACCCTATTCTGCTTATCAATTATAAATGGTTTTTCACAATGTATAAATCCATCTTCCTTCGTAAGTTTCTATAAAAAGTACTTACTGCACACAGTAGCAAATGCTTAGTATTCGAGATGGTTAGGTAAGGTTGTTTCAGATTAGATTACGTTCCTATTGGGGTCATCATTGGGGTCGCCAGGTTTTTTTCCTTCTTAGTGGGAAGCTGGATACAAATTTTCATTTAATAAAACTAAAGGGTTAACCTAAAGAGACATTCTATAAAATATCAAAAGAAAGAAAGGAATTTCCTTCCTATATTTACCATAAATCTTCGCGGCTTTGGTATGTTACTATAGTTGTTCAGTTCTCGTGACTATGACGCCACGAAGTGTAGACGTGGAGATCTAGGAGGCAGCGGTTCAACCATTCGGTACTAAGGGGCAACTCTAGTAGCAACTATCTTATCACCCATGTTATAAGTAGTGAGGAGGAGCGCTCACAAGCTCTGTCACTAGGTACTAAATTCTGGTTATCAAAACCTCACTCCTCACCCTATATATCGTCCCGTGTTACATTACCACTTATACTAAAGGCACGTACTGCAATTTAAAAGTCGTATCAACAGGTTTACTTCACAGAGAGTGTTTAGTTAGTTCAACTAAACGTAGAATAGTCTGTCAAGCACTAAAAATAAAACTATATTTTTAGCACTTGCCAAACTAATTCGATGTTTAGTTAAAACAAACTAAACATTCCTATTGTGTAGCAAGCCTGTCGATACGAGTTGTAGATTGCAGTACGTGCCTATATTTTTTAATGATGTAATGTTCCCTAAGCAAATTTTTCTAAAAGGTGGAGTTTTGTAAAGCTAGAGGGAACTTGTATTTCCTCTTTTTAGAGAGAATTTTGCACACTTTTTTGAATAAATAACCCTACAGTTTAATCAATCATTTCTTTAACAGTCCTTTTAGATGAGGGTAGCGTGGCCTAAATATTCATTATAATTATTACCAGGGTAAAGGGAAACAGTGATATAGTCATAAGGGGGTTTTATTTTCTATCGGGGAACAAACCTTAATCAGGGTGACAAAATAAAGTTATCCTAGCGGGGAAAACCTGACATTTTCACAAAGGGAGACTGAATAACCCCTACTATCACACTCGAGAATATAATGTTTACCAATGGAAATACTTATCTGAGAATTTTGTGTGACTCAGCAGGTCAGAACACTCGTCTGCCTAATACGCGCCCTACAGCACAGCACTATACATGTTTTCGGTGTGCTGTCACACACATGTGACACAAGTCTGACCGGTTCCAATCCAACCCCGGCGGCCGGGCGTCTTTGTTACAAACCCGTAATAGACATTTAAAATATCGACTCGCTACTTTGCTAATTTACATTGACATTACCTTTCCTACATTGAGCTAATGGGTTTTGTGAATGTAACATTAACGGACATTTTACATCTGAAATAGTCAGGTCCCCGCTTACATGAGTTGATCAGCAATACATAATCGGAATTCCAGCATACGTTGGCAACCGTGCGTGAGTCGCACAGGCTTGGGCAGAGAGGGCCCGATGGGTAGGTGGGCGCCGCTGGAGGGGGTAGGATTTCTCTTTGTGTGTCCGGGAAACGCCGGTGACATATGGTAGATGGAGGCGCAGGCAGGAGCAATGGTACTAGCTACCATCACATCGACACTATAACTCGTGGCTATAGCCGCGCATCGTTGACATGAGCTGTTCAGTTGATGACACTAGTCGAAATGTGCAGGAGGAAACGCCGTGATGAGTCGTGTGCACAGCAATTTACTGTACCGGCCGATTGTCGAAATGAGCTGTAAAATTCGGCTCAAAAAAGGGACATTGCGACTCGTACACGCAATTCTACGACGATTCCCCGACACGTGCTACAGCATTTATCTGCAGTCGCACGACTGTCGCTCGGCGATTTATTTTGCCTGGGAAGATGCAAATATTAGAAGTTGCTCAGCCGAATTAATATGAAGTAAGGAGCAGCAATGAGGTGGAACTGATCTGTAATTAGCAGTAATTAGCGAACAGCTGCAGAGGTTATACTAATTTTGCCATGTTGACCACGATATAGCTAAAGCTATATAAACCTAGAGAATCCCGGGAAACTGGTTTTTCGAATCAACAACCCTGAGACGAGGGTCTGTAGAATTGCGGGCTCCGTGGCTTCACCCTTACTGCGTTACATTGTGTCTTTATACTAGTGTGACTAAATACAAATCAATTGACTGATTCGAGTTCTTTTTGAATCCTTCAACTGAAGAATACTCTAACTATATTCTCGACGAAGAATAGCGATACCGCTCCTACACAAAGAGTCGAGTATGAGAACCCCTAATTCATAACAGTGGGTTAAAGATGATAATAACAAGAATCGTTTCGGAAGAGTGAAACAGAGACCCCGTGAGAAGCAACACAAACAACTTCTTACTCAACAAAAGAAGAACCTAAAAATTCTTCTTACACAATTAAACACGCAACTTCTGGACGCAAATAGTGTTCTTCTTTACCAATCAGCTGCAAAATACACACCAAAACGCAGAACCAGAGCCTCCTCGCGGACTTCTCTTGATGCCTTTCTAACAACCATCGTGGGCTCGAATATGCGCTGCCTACTGGAGAAAGATGTTGCTCATCCTTAGAACTTCATTAGACACACGGCAATCGCTGCTCATAGCAATATGCCATAGCTGGGCATTTCATGTTTATAAACAGGTTATGTATAGCACTGCAGCAGTGTCGAAACATCATGTACGCTTAGATGCATTACAGTTTTTACCTAGACATTTTGGTGCACTCAGCACAATCTGTAAGCGTGGTCTAACACAATGTTCGTTCGGCTGATAACAGCTGTCGTTGCACTGGAAAAATCAGGATGGCAATGCTCGACTTCCACATGAACAGGACTAGCTTTGTGCGAACACAGGGAATCACTTGGTTTATCCTACTCTGCTGGCAAAGGCAGGAAGCACACTACGATGGCATTTGGCTGTAACTTGTCAATGAAACGCTGGGAGAAGATGCACAATCTGAGGGTGTTGTCTAACACAATGTTCGTCGGGCTGATAAATTCAATAGCATAACCGAAACTCAGGACGGCAATGCTCGACTTACACACAACAGTTTAGTTTCGTGCACGGGTTTATCACACTGCAAGGTCAGCGATGATAAGTTGTAATCGGATCAAAGGGTTCGTATCCGACTCAATTCTGCAGACGCCGGCAGTAAAAGATTGCTAAGTCGGCCCTCCCCGACGGTGAGAGAGGCGAAAAACGGTGCTCACACACAAACCTCTGCTTCAGAGCTAACTCTCTACCCTAAACGTCTTTACTTTCCTTGCTAAGTACCTCCCAACTTATTCTAAATCTTGAAAATCATGAACTACACACGTATTAATCTACCATTCAATTTCCCCAAATTACCCTTGGGCTAAATTTTTACGCCTGCTGTCGAATTTTGATATATACAACTGGCTGAGGGAGCCTTAAAATAACTCCTCCCAAAACAAGGCTGGGGCCAATGGGACGTCTTACAACTATTGGGTGTGTTCGTCTTCCCCTAACCTTGACTGTCGCTGTACAACCTTTTCTATTTACGTCAAGTGACGGGCCCTTAAAATTTATAGACCTTAGCCCATCGGTTCCTCTAACACTTGAATTTTTCTGTGGTCCTTACTTGCATCCTCTCTCTCATGAACAGGCTCTGAGATTCTCACAGTTTGGTGTTAGTGAATTATCTTCAGTATTATTTTTTTTACCTCTAATGTATACATACGCATACACACACAGAAAAAAGCTACCTAAACATATATGTGAAAAAAACTGTGTGTGTTTCATAACAGTTTATCCCCGCTGGCCAGAAAAAAAAATTGTGAGGCTGATGGCAAAGAAATAAGCGTCAAAATTTTCTACCACTATGGAACATAGCATTGTATAGTAATACATATTTTGGTAAATACTGTAGGAACTTGCGTAAATGGGACAAAAGGAAGACAATAACTACATCATGAACAATTCAAACTCCTTCATCATCATAACGGTGTCACCTCGCCTTGATTTCAGGATACCTGTAAGTGTTAAAGAGCGAGAAAATACAAAGTGCATGGCGTCCTCGAATACAGAAAACAAACATAAGGTAAACATCATGAATAATATTGCATTGTATTAGACAAAACACGAAATTAAATGTAATGAAAAGGGCAAAGCAAATCTAAAAAAAAGGTTAAGAATGCACTCATACCGACCCGCGATCCTTACCGCCAAGCATCGGACCCACCGCTCATGCTCAGCGCTCACTCAGCCACCACCATTCCGCCAGCGCTCCGCACAATTTCGGGACCGCCATGTCCCCACACCCAGTCACGCCGCTAGACACTTTTCTAACTCAGGACCGGTCCCCGAGCAGTCACGAGCCCTTTTCATCATCCCCCAGTCCCACGAAACCACGAACACGGCCATCAATGCATAACTTATGGTACCTTATCATGTATAAAACATGTTAAACAAACCTCTTCATGGCATTGACAGCAATACACAGATAGACAATTTCCTCGGAGATCATTGTTTGCCATTGACAAAGTTGCCAGTTCAGTAAGCCTCGACAAGATACAGGGTACAACATTGGCAGTAAAGCGTTAGGTTTCACATAAAATTGAAAAATCGGCAGTACCATATACGTTGTACATAATATATATGAGAGGCTGAGAGTATCAATTCTATGACAATCGCCATTCATACATCGATGCAAAATATACTCGGGCACTCTGCGGCCTGGCAGTAAATAAGAAAGAATCACTAAGCCTTAGGATGACATATAAGGTCCATATGGTCAATACCTACAAAGTGTTCTTCATGGAGCTAGGATTTCAGATTCAGAGCCGCTATTAAAGACATACGACAGTCACGTGCATGCTTCTACAAGAATTAAACTAGACTTACCATTTCAAATACATTCAAATCTCAGCCTCAGGAAGCACATCCATGATGTGAACTACACAGTGTGTCTCGAAAAGTTTTGCGCTCAGCTATAGTCGTATATCTCTGAATGCACCACAATTCGATTATAACACTACGGCGCGATCGTCTCTATGCAGCGCTACAGGAATATAAATTCATAGGGCATAGCAATTGGCTAAATTATAGATCGGTCAAAACGTTACTTCTACTGGTGCAATAAATTCATGGCAGGCCGTATTTTGTTCATGTCAAATCCTTCGATCATTTAATATTCCCAACAAGATATGTTTTATAGTCGACTTCCAATATAGTTCCATGTATAAGACAACGCTGAATTAACCCCATAGTACTTTCATACTAACGTCAATGCTCGACACATTAATCGATTCATCGCGCACCGCAACGCTCATTTCTATGCGCTTGCTCTGGTCTTCCGATCCGCTTTCATACAAGTTGCCGCAGTTCACCCATTTGCTACGCCAGTGATACACACTAGAAAATTTTCAGCGTTTCAAAGGGTAGAAACTAGAGAAATGTCTGTAGTTCTCTCCGTTTTGAAAAGCCGTCTAAAGTGTCCGTCGTTTCGCTGGAAGAGCCTGTACTTGACATTGTCCACAGGAATAATATTACGTTCTGTTTTATTACAGAGATTAATGCATTGTTTCTGTAGTATCACCGGGAATGTCTGTTGATAGGCGTGTTAGTAGAAAGTTTTCCTCGTGTCCGTCAGATACCAGATCCAGAAATTCTATGTTAGTGTATGTATCAAATTTGCTTAAACTTCCCGTGCTATTAACTGGTAGAGAGTTTACAATACCCACTAGAGAACACTCTGAGAGCGCATACCTCCGTCAAGCAAGGCAACGGTCACGAAAAATTCAAATTGGTTTTGAAATCATATTTCCTTTGTATCAACACCAGAGTCTAATCATTTATGCTTTTCAATAGAGTTAACTGTTTCTGAAATTTTCGTCAAAATCCGTTCATAACTTTATGAATTATCTTACTGACAAACAGATAGACAAAAACAGACAAACACCACAAAACATAACAACCTTGGAAGAGGTATTTATGTGTTATTAATGTTGCATTACTTGGGCTCCTCTCAGATATGTGCGTACCTATTACTTAATATTATATTTTTTACAACCAGCATGCGTTGTAAAAGTCTCCGTATAAAAATGTAAACGTTCTGGTTTAGTAAACAGAAGCACAGAAGTAAAATTTTCCGATAATATTCACTCACGAAACTCGGATACTCATACCCTATAACAATCAGCACAAATCACATACTTGCTCCTAAAAGATATATGAATATTGTATAGACAGAGTTTGGTGTCAACAAATTATGCCCAAACAATACAATTAAAACATGTGTGCACTTTGCGAGAAAATGATGTGCTGGATGCACATGACTCTCTTTTGACCACTGAGCAGGCAGAGCTCAGGGGTGCAGCCCCCTAAGTCTACAGGGGGTGGGTTCGAATCCGGCTCAGGCGCCATACTTTTTCTAAAGAACCACAAACATCGGACTGAAATTTCACAATCTGTATACTACCGGGAAGTTGTTTTTGTTTCTGTTACAGAAAAGAATCCGGTTATTGACGGAACCTCTATACTTTCTGGTAGGATTAAACAGAAAGTTTAAAGCTGTCCGGCAGACAGTCATTCATGCAGACGGCATATACAGTACAGTCAATCATCGATTCTTTTTCTACATTTCATATCGGCCAATATCCCGGATAAACAAATCAATGCAAATTTTTATCGCTCTGTTTAAAAATCCCTGCAAATAGCGAATACAACTTTCATCAATATGTCTCGCTGACACGCTGCACAGGTCTTGATAATTTTCAAAGTAAATATCGATTAGAATTTTGTCACAAACGTTGACCTCAAAAGAAAGAAGAACTACACATCGAAAAAAAAAACATAGAAAAAACTTTTAAATGACTCCTAATGGTCTTCATATGAGCACAAATTAGTGTAACCATGAAAAACATTATCGTACTGAAACGCAAAATAACGAGCCATAAAAGGACCCTGCCTCTTCGGGTAAGGAAACCATAACATTCTCAGCTGCACTTTGATATACCGAGGACAGTTAATAATTAGAGTGCAGCTTACATCCATACAAGCAGGCTAAATATTATAACAGTGACATACATTTTTTCAAATCTGTAAATTTTTTCAACGATCTCGCAGTCTGACAAATCCAATCAGGGCTCGTGTGCTGTTACGGAGCAGAAATAGTAACAAGTTAGAGAAGCGGATATTGATAAAATAATTAATTATGAGAACAATAAATGAATAAATAAAAGGAATAAACGGATGCAGTGTAAAAATATATTTAACAGTAAATCCTTGTTGATGATAAAATCAATCAGACGAATAATAGATGAACTACTGTTGTAAAATAATAATTCGTTGTGGATGATCCGGTAAATTGCTGCTCGTGAACAATCCAGTTGATTTTTCTCGTTCCAATACTCAACCGCTCATTGGCAGAAGGTAATGACTTAAGATATGAAATGAGTTACAAATCACATGAAAGAATTGTGACTCCGAATTACAAAATACACACAAATTGAATATGTCCCTGAGGGGCGAGCCATTCCCCACCGTACCTATAATATTGTACTTGGCGATTGGATTTTTTTCAGCCTGCGAGAAGATTCAAAAGAAACACACGGTAGATCTTCCAATATACTGCAAAAAAGGACATAAAAATTTTGTGCAAATGACAAGTTCGCAAGAAAGCACATAGATGAAATAAATAACGGTAGACAAACAACTCTGCTAGTTATTGATTCGCCAAACTACCGGTCACATACTGATGCTTCGCACATTATCAGGCAATTTCAAATGGGAACACGGGATTTAAGGATCTCTTAGGAAAGAATGCCCAGTAAAGGTCTAACATCTGCGCAAATTCAATGCAAAAGAACGTTGTATTTGTGCAGGACATATAACACCGAAACTTGTGAGAAAGAAGTCGCTATGATCATTACCAAAATCCAAATATTAAACCAGATGGGAAAAACGGTATGTGCCGCCGCAAAAGATATAGTAAAATATGTGTTAACACACATGTTATTAAATCGAACAGCGGCTTAAGGACCACTCGAGGAAAGACCGCACTGACTATACACCAACTCACATTTTTTATCACACATTCTACTGACCGCAATGTTTACTGAGCTATGATGACCACGTATCGTGTTCTTTGCTAGCTAGCAAATTTCGTCTTACTCCTCTTAGTAATTCCACTCTTAAGACTGTCCTGAGAAAAGAGCTATTGCAAAGCTCGGTGTTGAATTGTCGCTAGAAGTAAAACAAGAACTGGAATCCTCTATCAGCAAAGAGTACCTACTATTGGTCAGACAGCTTTACTGTCCTTGGTTACATAAAACACGAAACAAAGAGGTTCCACCGGTTTGTTCATAATAAAGTATGTTTTATTAGGAACTACACAAACACTGAAGATTGACGCTATGTGCGGTCCAAAGATAATTGTGCCGATATTATTAGCAGAGGTTGTTCCCCCCAAAAAAATTGTTGTACTCAGAGTCTTGGAATTCTAGTCCGAATTTCTTGACCTCAGCATTGGAGCAATTTCCTTCCCAAAGTGCCAATTTATATTAAATGACGATGCTGAAGTATGATACGAAGCTATTTCTATGTACGCAAATACGAAAGATTATTCCTTAGACCGTATAATGTGCTCCGTCTCAGTCTGGAGGAAACTGAAGTCGAGGAAAGCTAGGCAACTGAAGTTCAAAGAAGCTCTGCGCGATCGTACAAAGTTGGTCTGTGCTAGGTCAATGGTCGACGATTTGCGCCACAGTAAAGTATGTTTAATACTGCAATTATTCAGATTTCATTGCAGTTCTGAAGAAAGATAAATGTGTTAAGAAATGTTCCAATTTGCCCCATTTCCTGATTCAGATGGCCTGTTGCGAGTCGGTGGTCGGTTGGAGCATTCAAACCTAGCTTACGATGTGCGCCATCCGATCATTCTTCCTGCCATACATGCTCAAGTAGGACACCTTGGTCGTGAGAGCGTCTTGTCCACTCTTCAAAGAAAATATTGGGTAAAAAATGGCAAAGCCCTCGTACGCCGAATTGTGAACGAATGCTTTCGTTGCCGCAACTTACAGTTCAAACCGCTGGATCAAATCATGTCTCAACTTCCTGAGAAAAGAGCAGGGCTTCCACTGCTTGGGATTTTTCCCAAGATCTTAAGATTTCGACGATGGGCTCGGGATCTTGGGAATTTTCTTCCAAACTTGTCGAAATCTTGGGATTTTTACACCGTGTTATATATAGTTGAATTTTTTTGCCTTAGCGTGAGCCTTTAAAACTTCTACGGACTGTGACACTTCTTCACAGTGAAAATAAAGGCTTATTGCATAGCATGTATAGCTAGAGGCACATACGCTGAGCGCAGACAGTACACACGGTTGTATTACATCTGGCAACAGAGTGTGATGCGAGTACCTCACTCGATCTGTTTACGTTCAGCCGCTCGAGGTTTGGCTCACCCGCTCAAGCACCCATGACTGTGAGTGGTTGCTCAATATATGCAGCCCAACCATTACTTGATCGGATCAAAATACTAACATTTCTCAGCATGATGAGTCCTGTTAACATAAAATCATGCAAATGCTCAGTATAAAATTTGATAATAAGTAAGTAAAAACAATTTCTGGGGAAAAACACAGTGCAGCTCTTGCTTCGTTCATCGTACAGTTCTCCTTTTGTTGCGTTACCTCTTTGTAGGACTATAAGCAGGTAACAGTAACACTTTGTAGGGCTATAAGCAGGTAACAGTAACACTTTGTAGGGCTATAAGCAGGTAACTGTAACACTTTGTAGGGCTATAAGCAGGTAACAGTAACCCTTTGCTGGGCTATAAGCAGGTAACAGTAACAGTTTGCGCGCCAGTTGTTTAATAGATTTCTCTGCGTTGTGTGCTGGCAGCCTGGCACTCAGCTCTGTGGTAAACTTATTTAATAGTGAATTGAATCCATCTTTATAATAAAATCCCTTCCCCCCAGCCGGAAAAGAAAACTGAGTCGTACAACCAAACAATTATAAAGCTGAGTCGCTAACAGTCTGATCGTGAATTTGCAGACTGGCTTGAACACGACCGTTATTGTAAGAGCTGCAAATTCACATTAACAAAAAATGCGAAAAAGGCGGCACAACTGAATCACAAAGAATCGGTAAGCCAAAAAACAGCTTTGAAGGCGCTCAATCATCTGTGGATATCACTCAGTTTCTTTTTAAAAACCAAGCTTGGCGCTCAAAACAAGTAGCAAAGAGTGAATTGATTATTGCTGGATTCGTCGCCGAACATAATCTACGTTTCACCCATGCTAACTACTTTGGCATCATGTGTAAAATAACCTTCCCTGCCAGTGAAATCACCAACTGTAGGTCTGTAGCAATGAAACAAACTAAAATTGCTCATGTTATTCAAAAGGAAATTGCATTTTAGGAAAAAGTAATTCCTAAATGGCATTTGTTAGAAGCAGAAATTTTTAGTAACTCAAATTTTGGGAGTAGTGGTGCGTTATTTTGACACTGATACAGAAGACACAGTTTCTGCGCTGCTGGATACAGTTGGAGAAAGAGGTTACCAACTCTGCCGCTGTATTCATAGACATTGATGAAAAGGAAGTTCAGGATTACAACAACGTCAGTATTGTATTTCTTCAATATTTTGTAATTATAGTAGACATTGAGATTTTTTCTTTAATCTTGGGAAATTTCAGGGCAAGATCATAGGATATTCTAAAAAACCTCAGTGGGAACACTGGAGAAGAAAGAGTCATTCGGTCTCCATCTGTCACAGTGTGAGCAGTCAAGTGTCCCGCTGCAGCCCGCATAAGATCGGCAATACAGTGCCATGCCAACTCAGCGATCTGTCGAGTCGCTGGCCGTGTTGTTGCTCAGCCTCCGTGTCGCGCTTCTGCTGGTACCTTCTTAGGGCACTGTCATAGACACCTATATATTATATATTACTACTGCAGTTTTACACGCGTGGTGACATCAAGTTCCACCCTCCCTCTGTAACTGTTGCAGGGTGTTATTGTGCATGCACGGGGTGGACCGTTTGAGCATTCGTCCCGAGTGTAAACTGCCCTTATCACTTCTCTCATCGCATTGACTGTATACTCCTGGAGTACAGTGGTATGCGTGTGCCTGTCAGTGACTGAAATCTCCCTGCTCCAGCTGATTTTTGTCAGAATTGTTGTGAAGTGTGCATAAGTGCAGCTCTAGACCGTTTTGGCTATCTGCAGCGGGACCGCTTTCATCCAAATTGTTGAATTTTTCTTGCGCTAAATTTTATTTACTAGTACGGGCAATCTAAAAATACTAACTGCTCCGCTAATAAAAATAATAATGGATACCATAGCAAACGATTCATTTAGGTGTGACGCCGTCCGCCCACCATTCCATGATCAGGTGACTGCCACACCTTGTCTGTCAAGAAATCAGCTATAAAAAGGCTGACCCGCTTATCGGGGCAGCCCAGAGCTCCGTCGTAACTCAGCTCACTAAGACTAGAACTAGACTCTCTCTCCGTCTAGCTATACTGTGTACCTACATAGCTACAGGTACCGAGGCTTCGACCCAATTGTATAGAGATACCAATACAGAAGCAGTACTACCAAGCTTTGTCATTCCTCCTGACATCGTTGCGCTGTCGTTTGGCCCTTGGACATCACCCGCACTCGCAGAACCGCCAGTTAGATCAGTTTCACACGAGAGGCCTAACATAGGCAAGGAAATAGATAAATGACGAGTGGAAATTTGTTTATTAAAAACTGAGAAAGGTTGGTTTATCTTCGTTCCAGCGCAGCTCCCTTCCGTCCACTCGTTTTTGCCAAAGCCTAGAACAGAAATTTTTCCATGTAAAGTCAATCGAGAAAATAGGAATACGCATTGAAGTTCTCCTGTAACTGACCAATTGAATATCAAGTCGCCAAAAATTGAAGCATTGAACTTTGAAATTACTTTAGTTAATACATCCAGAGAATTTAGTTCAGGTACTGGAATTGGAAAGATAAAGCTTTAATCAGATTTATCTCTGACAGTAAATTTTTGAGATAATCGAGATGGCAAATTTTTAGAGATAATCGAGATGGCAAATTTTTAGAGATAATCGAGATGGCAAATTTTTAGAGATAATCGAGATGGCAAATTTTTAGAGATAATCGAGATACCAAATTTTGGAAGTATTCAAGATAACAAATTTAGAAATTTATAATAATGTACAATAGGAAAAAAATTATGAAAAGGCAAATAGCCTAGGATCGGGCTAAAGAGGAGTTCTAGGGGTTGCTATTCGGGTTCCTGAAGAGTAGATCTCCATTCGCTGAAGAATGGTGTGGAAAATTGCCTCCAGATTGGCCGTGAATTCGGAGAACAATTACCTTAGGCGTAGTCCACAGTAAGTGACCCGCTGCTGGTGCTCTGCAGCTCCGTCATGTAGTCCCCCGCTCTGTCAGTCACACCCTCGTAATGGTGATGATGAAATATGAAGAAACGATACAAGGGCGTAAGTATTTTCCCAGCAGGTACACTGCGAGAATAAGCCCATATGCGCGTGTCGTGTGTGGAGACAGATGAGTCTGCCTGTCTGGCCCAGGGACATCCCCAAGTATAGTTGTCCTTTTTCTACTGTGGCTAAGCACAGAATGGGCGGAGAGAGCAAACCTCAGAAACCTCTTGATAACCCGTCCTATTGTTGACTAATTGCTTAAATCCATTTTCTGTACATCATTATCTTTAAGCACTTCTGATTCTCATAACGAATGCAACATCACCACCGGTAGTGTAAGTGTCAAGGAAAATCTATCTAGTATTAATAAAATGCTCAAATACTTCAAGTCTTATTCTCCAGTTAAAAAAAAAATCCCGGAAGGGCTGCCAAATAGCCTAATAAAAAGTAAAGGAGCAGCACTATCAAGTCAAAATAATTGAATATATCGAGTCTTTTTTCCAACTCAACTCGAAAGTTGTTTCCGAACTGGAGCTACTACGCACTGAAAATGTAGCCCTCAAGACTCAAATTTCTTCATTCGCACTCATTCCTCCCTCACGATCGACCTTAAGCAATATTCCAACTAATAGCGCTGCTAGCAGTAGTGTTTCAAGTAGTAAATCGCTCAATCCTCTTCCACCTCCTGAGCCATCAATATCTTTGGAATCTCCTACTTCTGTAACTTCTGGAACTAGCACAAGTCATAATACCCAACCTGCTGGCAGTAGTATCCAACCTACATCTGGACTAGATCTATTGAAAATTCATACGAAATTAGATAGTCTTGAGCAGGAAGCTCTGAACAACGTTTTGATGGTTCCAGGTCCTGCTGTCGACAAAATAATTTCTACTAAACTAGCAAAATCAAGTGTGTCAATAATAGTTCATTTACAGTCGAAGTGTGCCATGCGTTGTCTAACAACATGCATCGTATATCTCCCAGTGATGTCATCGAATGTGCGATTCGTGGTAAATATAAAAAAAAATATCTTCGCGTCTCATGTGCCACGAAAGACATTAAAATCAAGCTGTTAACTTCCACAAAAAAGTTAAGTCTCAAGATATCTACGTCAGCGAATATCTAACGCACGAAACGGCAGCGGTTCTCTACAATAATTATTAAACTACGCTCATTGAAGAGAGCACGCCCGCCTCTACTGTGAACGTACTCAAGAAACGGGAACATCTATTATAAACTTAACGATCAAAAACCTATGTTAATTAATAATACTAGTGATCTCAAGCTGCTTGAAGTAATGCTTTTAAACATGCGAATATCCTCTGAGCAAAGTGTTGTAATGGCTATATTGTATGTCATTGTACTGTTGCAACTGCAATAATTCCATCATTTTCATTTCGTGATGAGAGTAATGAAATTGTATATCAGCCTCAACTTTACAATTTAATTTGGAAACTTTCTCCACCTTCCTAAAAATTTTTAGACAGTCATTTGTCAAATTCCTTAAAACTACTCGTGAATAAAACTTTGCAACTGCATAAAATACTGTATCAAAATCATTGACGACGTTTCGGCGTAAAACTTCGGCCATTTTTAACTCAATAAAATCATAATATTCTGCAAAGAGATGAAAACAAAATGTCATAGCACATATATAGTGGAGTAAAATCGAAAAAATGTTCCTATTGCACAGAGAAAGTAGCAATCAAAATCTAAAGTATATATCACAGTGAAATGTCAAACTATCACAGCAGGAAAAATCACGAAAGAAGATAGACTCTTAGTGCAGTA
>LQNS02278170.1:45263644-45274014 GCA_001587735.2 Parhyale hawaiensis
CCTGCTTAAGATACGTTTGCCATCTTCTGCAACCCGGCCTATTTTCTGCCTATCACTTTCAATGGAGCTTGAGAGGACAACCAGAGCCTCCAACCTGGTCTAAATTCCGCCTATCTATTTCGTTAAGATAAACACACGACGGTCATTCTTAGTATTAGATTGTGTTGAATTAAGCCTGGTTTGCTACCTGCTGTGGTATAGTTTCAATTGATGAAGGCCTTCCTATAATCAGCAATATATGGCATTGAATTTGAACGTTTGTACTTTAGGTCGTGCTGTATGGTAGCGCCATACCTATTCGACGATATTACATATAATAACATTTAGCTTATCAGATGTAACAGTATTATATCATGAAAACCTCCCGTCGGGGAGAAATAAATGGGTTTACTTTACTTTATTGATCGCACCACCCATTGGGGCGCTGTCTCTGTTCTAAAAATACCCCAGTTTTTAGGACGAGAAAAAAAAACGTTAATTGTCATGGGCCAGCACGGACAGGTGGTACAGGTAGTACATTCAAAATTAAACCTTATGCAACACCATGAAACCCGAAACGCTGCCTTAGCATCTTCACCAGAAAGCCATTTACAGCCAACACGATCGAAAGCCGATCCCGGCTATGAATTCTAGCCCGAAACGGATCAGGGCAGAAAACTTAAACTTGACTGAAGAGTTTAGCAGCACGTGAATTTCTACCAAAGACCTTGAGCGCAGGGACAGAACAATACAACTAAAGTTTTTCATGGTTAATACCTAGTAAAACATGTAGAAGCCGACGACCCTTCGCCTATAGGACAGTCTGGGACAGATTCACCAGATCACTCCCAGCACACAGCCTTCTGCCTGAGTTAACAAGTCGGTCCAGTAAACACCCGTGACTGTCAGCAGATGACGAAAGACCGGTGACCAACACGCCAACACGCGCAACAAGAAAGCATGAAAGTATCTACAGACTGCATCTTTGTCACCAAACACAGAATTTATCTTACGCAAGAGCCCAATCTCAATCGAAGCCCGTGATATGAGATGCCTTATAAGAGCCTTAAATGTAAACTCATCAAAGACATCACCGAGAATCGCAAGGGAGCTAGACACCTGAAAGAAAGTGCCATCCATCTTCACACGCGGATGCGGGGGTAATAATTTCTGAGACCGACTGACAATCATGGATTTATTCTTGCCGGTATTTGGTATCACACTCCAGGAGGAGCACTATTCAGTAATCCACGCAGGTCCCTATTTAAAGAATAGGCGACAACTTTAGCCGTGCTGAGGGTAGTATTGCTGCTATCAAAGTGAAATCGTTATCGTGGTTGATAAATCGCATTCTCCAACGAAGAGAGCATGTCACTAGTGTACAGAACAAACAGCCAAGTTTTCTACTCTGAGGGACGTACGACACCACCGCGACTGAGGCACTCGAAAAATCATCAACAGACGCGCTCTGAGTTTGCTCAGAAAGAAAATCACTGATGATTAACAGAACTTTTCAACCCACACCAAAGGACTCCAACTTGTATAGTAAACCCCTATGGTTAACCCTGTCGAACGCCGCACTATAGTCCAACTGTACGTAAAAAGCGTGCTTTCAAACGAAGATGCAGCGCTTACTGGAAATGGTGTGACACGGACAACAATGCGTCACAATGCTCACTCCATGGAGGTTGCAGACGAATCCCAGACCCAGTATAAAACAATGCAGGTATTACAGCTGAAATAACTCCTCCATATCGATATGTGCAGTTAAACAGATAAAGCGGAAATTACAACTTACGGAGCAGAGAGAGCAGGTGTCGCCTCATAGCGTGGAACGCCGCCTCAGTCAAGGGAGAGAAGAGCCATGAGCCTGGAGGGCACAAGGCAGCTACTTCCATACGTCCAGCAGTCTCGGTTGTTATGTGCACACAGCCAACGCCCTCCACGAAAGTAAAGTCGCCTTCGCAAGGTAGCCCTGCAAGCAATACGTGCACGTGTTCCAGTTAGCACTGGTAAATCCTCTAATTCGACTAATTTTACTCTGTCGATACCTCTAAATCGTCGAAAATTTTGGTTCTGTAGCTCTCAGTTCGAACTCTCATCCCTCAATTTATAATATCGAAAACAAAACATTTCGTGTATACATAAAACAAATTCCTTTCCTCCTCCATCACTAATTTTGACGATAATTGATACCTAAATGTTAGGTGCGTAAAGTGTTTTGTTCGAATGTTGAAATAGTTCTCGTCTGACTCACTACAAATGTGATGTCATCCATTACGCCAGGGTAGATCTGCAATAGCCATTCACAGTGATTGGCCGTGGTGACGTAGAGCCGCTGGACCAAACCGTTCGGTCACAAGTTACCCCTTAGAAGTTGCTCTATTCCGTTCTAGTGTACTGTTGTCAAAACTTTCAATTTGTTCAAGATTTTGATACAATAGCCTTTATTTCGAGTTCTAGTCCCTCAATTTGTTAACATGAAAAAAACTTAGGATCGCAATATATATTAGTCTACAGTCTGTTTCAAGTTACTACAAATATGTTTTCCTTTTTAAGAATACAGAGTTTTCTACACATTAGATATGAACGGGAGCATGACAAGGATTGCAACATATCATGACTGACGTCTAACCCTACTAGTCATTACGCATTTACTCAAAGAATTATTTATCGAAGGCAACAGGTTGCCATATTTTTATGCATAAATCGGGATAAAAAAAATCACCACGAATAGAGAAGCTATTAGGAGGGATGATGTACACTTTACATCACTTATCCTGGTCATACCCCATACAAGTTACTCAAGTTTGCCAAAGCTTACTTGGTTTACCAACGTCGGCAAGGAAGGATCCCTCAATGGAAAGACCTCGAACCTACCAGATAGTGACAATCTAGGGTCTCTGTCGAAGCAGTATCTCCTCAGCGCATCTCGGGTACATCATACTACCCACGGCACTATCATGGCCCCCTCGGGCTCTCACCGTATTCGGCACACTCTCCAACCAAAGTTTGAAACAGACATTTATCCTACAGAAAGCTGAAAAAATTCCTAGGTCCTTTTATACGTACTGATTGTGCAACCATAAATACTATAGGATATTCAGAAGACGCCAATGGGATAATGGAAAAACCATGCACAATAGCTATTTATCAACGTACAAGTAACGACCTTATGACGTCACAATCTTACCACCCAGAGTATGCGACAGCTTTGGGCCCTCCGCGTGTGCTAACCTGTTCCGTCTCATCATCCTTGCTACAAAGCGTAACGTGCAGGCACATGGGCGGACGTACACACGAACGTACAGACGGAACCTCAAGCAAAACTATAATATAGATTATTGTTATCACATTGATGGTACAGATTAAGAACTTAAAGTTTTAAGAAGGAAACTATATGTTTTGTTAATCTATTAGAACAATTTTTAATTTAGAAAGTTTAATTATGATATAGTTACTTTATCATATAACTTCTTTCAACAAAGAAAACGTTAGATTTTTCTTAATAACGATTGTAGCATATGATTACTTTAGTTCACTGTGAACAGTCATTTGAGGAAAATCCACAATATATTCATGAGAGTTATATATGAAAATTCATTGTACCAGATTAACATTCGTATCAAGTGAGCAGTAATAGGCTTGACGTATGGTGTTAAATTTCGACTCTACTCCAGTGATGAGGTAATAAATATTTTCAGATATATATACTAAGGTTATTCGGTGCATAGTCTACAAAGTTAATGTTATTTTAAGCATAAGAGGTCCGTGTATATGAAGTCGTTTTCACTGGAGTGCGCAGAAAACTGAAGTTTGGGGATCACTGCTCTAGGAACATGTTCAGTAGGCTATGCACAGTTGTGCCGGGCTTGCGGTAAAGTCTCCCAAAACGCAGTATGTGCGAAGCAGATGCTCGCTGATACAGTGCAGCCATATAATAAGTAAGTATATATAATTGACAAAAGAAGTGGCATTATAGTGATTAATTATATAGTGGAAAGGTTTGACAAAGCATTTACGCTTAGGATTATCAACTTATAAACGTATCTGACCTTCATTACGAGATCAGAAGAATGCAATGTCTCCTTCATAATCATACCAAGCCTTATTTGCTGTTCAATTCTGGTTGCCACATCTGTGCAAAGATATCGAAAACATGGAAAGAGTCCAGCGCAGAGCAACAAAATTGATACCTCAGCTGCGAAACAAGTCGTATAAATGTCGCCTGAAGGAACTGGGTCTAATCTCTCTCAAGCAAAGACGACTCAGGGGCAACTAATAGAAACATTCAAGTATTTGAATGGCTTGAACGACGTACCTACAACGGGACTCATTGAAAGAGACCTCAATGATCGCTTGCGTAACAACGGTCAAAAACTCAAGAATAAAGCTCGAAGAACGACCTTAAACCATCAGTTTTTTCCATATTTTATAGTCAGCATTTGGAATAGACTCTCTTCCGATGTTGTTAGTGCGGAGTCAGTCAACGCGTTTAAAAATTGTCTTGACATACATTGGGAGATACATCCTTCACATTTTAGAACTCCTCCTCCGAGAGTCTCAAACTCTAAACAGCCAAAGCTTCTGAGGCCACCTTAATTTGTCTTCTTCTTCTCTCTCTCGCTCCAACTACACAGTTTGACATCTTCAAGCTCCGCATATCAGCGGCTCTTGATTATGTTTGCGTGTATTCATGATCGTTGCTTTGGCAGGAATTCCTCCCGCTCTTTTCTCGACTCCTCTATATCATACTAACATATTGGCATTAGCTTATAGAGGGCCGGGTCGTAAGTTCCGGTGTCTCTTTGGGAATGGGCCTATTGGTTCGTCTACGGCTGCCTATCTAATCAAATCTAATCGCTCCCCTTCTCACAGAAGGGATACTCCATCCCGAGCAGTACCGCGCTGCCCTGAGTGCCTTACACACCTTTGCTATCGCAACGGCAGCAGCTGCATATCCCCCTAGCAGGGTTCTGGAATATCAATGCGGAAGAGTCTCTACTCCCCAGATCCTTCCGAACTACCCTCTCCCAGCTACGCTCTGGCCACTGCTCGGTCTTAGCGGATAATAAGTTCCGAGTGGGACAGATCGCTGATCCCTCCTGTCAGCTGTGCGGACTGGACGAACAATCTGTTCGTCACCTATTCTCGTGCTCTAGTCATCCCACTGATCTTTCAGTGAGCAGTCTCTTTCTGGACCCGCTTTGGGCTGGGCGTTTCATCGTTTCTCTTCTTCTGTTCGACTTTCTCCCCCTCTGCCTCCCCCAGGGGCTGGCAATGGTGGATCCTGGCAATGGCAACCAACAACAACACCAACGTCGAATGCTGCGCTTAATTTTCATGAAAGGGAGAGCTCCTCTGAGGAGTCGAATCCCTTAATCTTTTGTGATAATTTTTTTTTTTTTTGGGGGGGGGGCGGGGTAGTTTTCAGTCTCAAACTCCCCAGGATAAGCGCCAACCGACAAGAACAACATATTCTATCTGCACGTCTCTCTGCCTGTTAACAGGATAACTCAATAAGGAACAGATTTTGACGAAATATACAGGGATTGTTAGGTATGTTAGGAGGAACAGATGATTAATTTTATTGAAGATTTGTCCATCCGTTTGTTTGTTTGTTTGTCTGCCTCATTTTTCTCAATGCCATTACTCAAAGAGTTATGGACGGATTCTTTTATACAGTTTACATGGGTTGTTAGGTATGCTACAAAGAGTAAATGACCAAATTCTCGCGATGATCTGTTTGTTTGTCACTCTGGTTGATTTTATGCTTAGTAGTGTAATAATTCAAAAGTGTAGTATGGATCTTTATAAAACTTACAGGAGCTGTTAGTAATGTTAAAAACATAAATCATTAAGTTTTGTGCAGATCGGTTGGTTCGTTTGTATGCTTGACTAATGTTAGTCATAATGTTTGTTAGCAGTATGACTCAAAAAATTTTGAAGGGATCTTTAGTGAATTTATATGAGCTGTTAGTAATGTGAAAAGACATGAATGAAATTTATATGAGCTGTTAGTAATGTGAAAAGACATGAATGATTAAATTTTGGTGAAGATCGGTTGGTTCGTTTGTATGTTTAACTTGTGTTTGTCATAATGTTTGTTAGCAGCATAGCTCAAAATGTTATGAAAAGATCCTCAAAAAATTGAAGAAACTCTTAATACTATCAAAAGGCATAAATGAATTGATTTTGGAGTTGAAACAAAGTAAATCATGGTTTTGGAGCCAATTTAAAGTTTTTGTTACCGTAGCCTTACTTGACGGCGGAATGCGCTCCCAAAGTGCTCTGGTTTATAAATATATTTATAGCTTTCCTGTCACGCTCTATGGGAATAAGATAGGAAAAATTTCAATTCACGATTTGGTTTAGGGTGTGACGTATTGTCAGAGGCGTTCCGTATACAGTATGATAGCTACAGTTCCCTTACATTGCATATAGGCTGACTGAAGCTGCATGCAATTTTATTGCAGTTGTTAAGGGCTGTCAACTGTGAAGTGTAACCACTTCTAAATGTACCGGTAAGGCTGGTATAGTACCAGCCAAAGAAAAAGATATAAACTGGAAAAATGGGAGAGCATCGAAACATAATTGATGATTACACCAAGTATACTGGTAAAATAAGTGTTCGTGAACGATGAACTGGTGATGGTTAGTAGGCTAAAGGTATGGTATAATGGGCTGATGATGCAATGGGGTGACCTAAAAAATAAATTAAAAATATCAGCAGCCCAACTGATCAATAACTTTGCTAGATAAACTCAAGAAAAAAAATGTAAAAGAAAAAAGAAATTGGACCACTGATAGCGCAATGAACTACAAACAAAAAAATAGAGCACTCTGATAGCGCATACCTCCACCAAGTAAGACATTGGTGAAAAAAAAAATAAAATTGGTTCGGAGACCATGATTTTCTTTGTATCAACACCAAAATCTAATCATTTGTGCACTTCAACAGTGTTAACCGATTCAGTCTTTATTTTGCTTTTTGAGATCCGTTCATAACATATTGAGTAATGCTGCTAACAAACATTAGTCAAACATACAAATGAGCCTACCGATCTGCACAAAAATTTAATCAATTATGTCTTTTAAAATTACTAACACTTCCCATGAATTTCATAAAGATCCATTTATTATTTTTTGAGTTATTGTGCTAACAAGCATAAAATAAAAATACAGTGCGTTACCTTTGATTATGCAAATACAATTTTTTTTACTTATGTTTCAAGATCAGTGTCAAACACTTAAAATGTGAATAGTAAGTTAGTGCAAAGGTATGTTGTAACAATAAAAACAACTAGAGAAAAAGAAAACGGAACAATTTCCCACGTTTTGGCAACATTTGCTTATCACACGGGGTTCTGCTGCTACCCCAGATTATGCAACATCACTCTCTAGTCAACATGGGGAAGAAATGCGGTTTAAAAAGTGAAGAAAAGATGAATGTGCCCTAGTTATTGGCTTCTGGTAAGACAACATTCGAAGTTTTCAAGGAATTACAGCGTGATCACCGAACAATTCAGGCTTATGCAATTGAAGGTAGAGTCAACAGGAAAACTCCGGATAGAGCCTCTACCAGGAAATAGACTGCTCGGGATATGCGACATTTGACGGTTTCTATCGCTAGAAAACAACTTTCTACAAGTAATGCGATATTTGAAGACACTGAAGCCCCAATACTAAGCAGAAAGACAAGATGTGAGATTTTGCAGAAGCTACGGAAAGTGAAAAAGGCAATTAAACGACCACTTCTAACATAAACTCATACAGAAAATTGGGTCAAATGGGCTGAGGAGAACATGAAACTGATTTCTCCAAAGTCATATTTACTGACGAATGCAGAGCCACTCTTGATGGTCCAGATGGATGCGCATCTGGATGAACCTACATGACCGACCTCAACAGACACGGCTAGCTTAAGCGTCAACAAGGTGGTGGAGGTACAATGTTTTGGGCCGGGATAGTAGGTGACACTCTTATTGGTCCATTTGAAGTTGCAGAAGGAGTTAAACTGAATGCAGAAAGGTACTGCCAGTTTCTTGAAGCCAACTTAATTCCATGGCTTGATGAGCAGACTAACGCACGCAGATCCAAATTGGTATTTCAGCACGATAACGCTCCCTCACACCGAGCACGGTACACTGCTAACTGGCTTGCGGATGGAGGATTCAAATNCGATTTAAAAAGTGAAGAAAAGATCAAAGTGACCTCGTTATTGGCTTCTGGTAAGACAACACTCGAAGTTTCCAAGGAATTACAGCGTGATCACCGAACAATTAAGGCTTATGCATTTGAAGGTACAGTCAAAAGGAAAATTCCGGATAGAGCCTCTACCAGGAAATTGACTGCTCTGGATATGCGACATTTGAAGGTTTCTATAGCTAGAAAATAACTTTCTACAAGTAAGGCGATATTTGAAGACATTGGAGCCCCAATACTAAGCAGAAAGACAAGATGTGAGGTTTTGCAGAAGCTAGGGAACGTGAAAAATGTAGTTAAACGACCATTTCTAACAAAAACTTATAAAGAAAATAGGGTCAAATGGGCTGAAGAGAACAGGAAAACTGATTTCTCCAATACCATATTTGCTGAAGAATGCAGAGCCACTCTTGATGGTCCAGATGGATGTGCGTCTGGATGGGTCCTTCATGACCGACCTCGACAGACACGGCTATCTTAAGCGTCAACAAGGTGGCGGAGGTATAATGTTTTGGGCCGGGATAGTAGGTAACACCCTTATTGGTCTATTTGAAGTGGCAGAAGGCGTTAAACTGAATGCAGAAAGGTACTGCCTGTTTCTTGAAGCTAACTTGATTCCATGGCTTGATGAGCAGACTATCGCACGCAGATCCAAATTGGTATTTCAGCTCGATAACGGTCCCTCACACCGAGCACGGTACACTGCTAACTGGCTTGCGGAAGGAGAATTCAAATCAAAAAGGATTATGACCCGGCAAGCGAATAGCCCCGATTTAACGCCCATTGAGATCCTCGGAGCAATGATCAAAAAGAAGAGCTATGAAGGTGGTCGGCAGTTTTCGAGCAAAGTAAGCCTGTCAAATGTAGTAAAAACATCAGCAGATTTTCTTCCGCCATCTGAAATATCCAACCTGACAAATTCTGTTGATAATCGCCTTAAAAAAATCATGAAAAATGGAGGTTGCCATGTTCAAAGTTAACTTGTTATGTTTACCACTACTGTACACTTTCGGACGTTTAATAACAATATTCCTGTTCACTTGTCTTTATTTCCACTTTAAGACGTTTTTATTAGCTTGTTGCATAATCTGAGGTTAAAGTAAAAAGCTCGTAAATAAGCTAATTGTATGATAAAATTAACGAATGGCTAAATATTTATTTTACAAGTGCTGTTTATATTGGCAACATAGCCATACATTTAGTTAACATTGATATTTCAAAGTTAGACACTCATCTTGAAAAATTAAGTAAAAAAATTGTATTTGCATAATCAAAGGTAACGTACTGTAGTGACAAATGAACGATGAAACGGATCATAACAAAACAAACAAACAAACGGATGGGCGGATCTTCACCAAAAGTTAATCATCTGTTCCTCCTATAATACTTAACAATCCCTGAAAATTTCGTCCAAATCCGTATGTAACTTTCTGAGTTAGCTTGGTGACAGGCAGATGGAATAACAGACAGAAAGACAGACAAGGCCGGCGACAACAAAACCTCCTTGGCGGAGGTAATATGTAACTTAAGGCATGAAGGCAAACTCAGAAAAGCAAACTCAGCAAAATGGCGAACTGAGATGAAATAGCTGGTAGGTTGTGAGCAGCAGGAGGCAAGCACGGAGTGGAGGTGGCAGTCTCAGTAGTCTGTTGTGTCACAACTGTCCGATTTCAAACTAGAAAACACAGGAGGCTGGTCATACCGGAGGATGGCACAAGAACACAGGTCGACACGGACTCCACTCAGGTCAACTGCTCACACCAGCCAATACAGTACTGGCCGCTCTGAAGTTAAAGAAATAACCTCTCCTTGATAATCGTCTCAATAATGTAATTATAGCCCCCACCAGTCTGTTGGCTATTTATGTGTCATGCTGAAGCGCAATGATGGCTCAGATATGAAACTCAGCAATCAAACAGTAGGTAAGTTTCAGTAACAAGCAATAAGCTGATGCAGAAAGCAGCAAGCAACACAATATCCATGCCAGGACAAGGCATTCAATTATTGCCCACAGGTAAGTAAGATATTGCACATGTGTGAGACAGATACAGGAAGTTATTGCACATTATAATTATTTATTATTATTAAATCACACCAGGCTGGCGACGTAGGAACGGAGAAACTCAATGAGGTTAACAAACCCCCACGCAACCAGCCCAGCGGGTGGAGAAAACAAAAGAATGAAA
>LQNS02278170.1:45275275-45294682 GCA_001587735.2 Parhyale hawaiensis
TTCCATGGCTTGATGAGCAGACTAACGCACGCAGATCCAAATTGGTATTTCAGCACGATAACGCTCCCTCACACCGAGCACGGTACACTGCTAACTGGCTTGCGGATGGAGGATTCAAATAAAAAAGGATTATGACCTGGAAAGCGAATAGCCTCAATTTAAATCCCATTGAGAACCTCTGGGCAATGATCAAAAGAAAGATCTATGAAGGTGGTCGGCAGTTTTCGAGCAAAGTAAGCCTGTGGAATGTAGTAAAACAAAAACAGCAGCAGATTCTATTCCAGCATCTGAGATATTCAGCCTGACAAAGTCTGTTGATAATGGTCTTAAAAAAATCATGAAAAATGGAGGTTCAATGTTCAAAATTAACTTGTTATGTTTACCACTACTGAACACTTAGTTTCAGTATTTATTGAATTGTTTTGGTTATAATTTCTTAGTTTTGGACGTTTATTAACAATATTCCTGTTCACTTGTCTTTATTTCCTCATCATGACGTTTTTCTTAGCTTGTTGCATAATCTGAAGTAACAGTAAAAAAATCGTAAATAAGCTAATTGTATGATAAACTTAACCAATGGCTAAATGTTTATTTTACAAGTGCTGTTTATATTGGCAACATAGCCATACATTTAGTTAATATTGATATTTGAAAGTTAGACACTCATCTTGAAAAATTGAGTAAAAATATTCTATTTGCGTAAACAAAGGTAACGTACTGTAGTGACAAACGTACGAAGGAACGGATCATCACAAAAATTTGGCTATTTACTCTTGGTAATATACCTAACAACTCATATGAATTTCACAAAAGTCCGTCCATAGCTTTTCTGAGTTATGGCATTGAGAAAAACAAAACAGACAAACAAACAAACAAACGGATGGACGGATCTTCACCAAAAGTTAATCATCTGTTCCTCCTAACATACCTAACAATCCCGTATATAAATTTTTGAGTTAGCTCGGTGAAAGACAGATAGAATGACAAACAGACAAAGAAGGCGAAAACATAACCTCCTTGGCGGAGGTAATCAGTGACTCACGGCATGAAGGCAAACTCAGTAAAAGTAAACTCAGTAAAATGGCGAACTGAGATGAAATAGCTAGTAGGTAGTAAGCAGCAGGAGGCAAGCACGGAGTGGAGGTGGCAGTCTCGGTAGTCTGTTGTGTCACAACTTTCCAGTCCCAAACAAGAAAACACAGGAGGCTGGTCATACAGGAGGATGACACAGGCCGACAGGGACTCCACTCAGGTCAACTGGTCACACCAGCCAATACTGGCCTGGCCGCTCTGAAGTTAAAGAAATAACCTCTCCTTGATAGTTGTCTCAATAATGTAATTATAGCCCCTACCAGTCTGTTGGCTATTTAATTGTGTGTTATGCTAAAGAGCAATGATGCCTCAGATATGAAACTCAGCAATCAAGCAGTAGGTAAGTTTCAGTAACAAGCAATAAGCTGATGCAGAAAGCAGCAAGCAACACAATATCCATGCCAGAACAAGGCATTGAATTATTGCCCACAGGTAAGTAAGATATTGCACATGTGTGAGCCAAATACAGGAAGTTGTTGCACATAGGTGATACAGTAGAAAACAATAACCAATAATGATGCCAGATTATGAACGATATATACAGGTATTGCAGTCACATATCACAACCTACCGCAGTTCCAGGATGCATGGTAAGGAATGATACCTTAAAATAGCCTTGAAATGATCTTGCAATTAAACATGCGCTGCTCAAAGTAATACTTGCTGCCAGGCAGGGTGCTGGATGGAGAGTGCTAGCATAACGGACCCGCACAGCACGGAAAGTGCTGTGAAGCACAGTAAGCAAAGTGCACTCAAGCAATGATACTTTAAAACTGTGATAATTAGCAAGCGTGCAAGAGCTGAAAAGATACGAAAAACAAGATGGTGAAGCATAGCAAACACAAGGTGGTTATGGGAGGAATAAATCATTAATTATACAGAAAAGTCAATAAGGAGGGTGAGCACCTTACACAGTGTTTTATTCAAGATTTTACTTCCGCGTGCCAATATGGAAGACGCACGTTTAAGATGGAAGAGAAAAGAGAACCTAAGGATGAGTGTGCGAAAAAGGATCAATGAAGAAAATGAAGTAAGTCAGAGAATATTCCACTCCGGCCTATATTAAGCAAACATGCCGATTATTGCGTGATTTTTTTCGCGCACGGGTACACTACCGAGAAATGAAAACTTACTTAGGAGGAAAGTCGGCAATAATCACCTATCATTCTGGGCTATTGTGCATGGGAATATCGACCACTGTAATCAAGACATTTCATGTGGGATGCCGATGAAAAATGTTTTAATCGGTCACCAGTTCGTAATAGCCCATCGAATCCTGGGTACGCAGATAGTTATATGTATACGGGCGCTGCTGACGAATATTTCTTACTTGACTTGATAGAGTTTTTGATCCTGTCGGGTGGAAACTATATCGCATATTTTGTACTGAATTTCTTCGTAGCAGTTCGAGAGGCTCAGTCTTGGCTGGAGTTTTCGACCCTTTCGAGCATAATCCATATCTCTTGCGATTGTTTTGGCGGAATCTCTTTCCAGCAGTTGAAATTTCACGCCGAACAGACGGCTTTTCAAATTCAAATTATATTGCAGCCGAAATTCGACGCCTGAAGGTTCAACTATCAGCTGGTATCCAGGTTACAGTGAGCATTGAGCATTTCCGGTATATTCTTTTCATTGATCACGCCTAACCTTGTAAGGGGGATATTTTGCTCTAGCTAAACTCATGACCGCACAACTTTTGTTTCTTGAATGGAAGATCACCTCTGCAGATATGATACCTATTTGACAGCAAAATCTAAGCTGGAAGCAAGAATATCAAGCATAAACTGCGTTTTACAGCACTGCAGTAGGTATATTGGTCCTTGAATTCAAGATGAAATGTTATGAGATTGTTGAACATTACAAAACCAGCAGAAACAAGGATATTGTCATCATCCTGCTACACCATTTGTCCCGGTACAGTAATGAGAGTGATGAACAGTGTCGGCGTCGGGTGGATGTATCTACGCATGCAGGTAATTTGCCAGTTAGAAAGATTTTATCATGATAAAGCCATGAAACGGAAATTTGACTTGCTGTAGACTCATATTTTGCACCGTACGCTGCAGGAGCTTTGCTTACCTTTAAAGTATGACGTAATTCCTTCCTTTTCTGTGAAGAGACCGCTGTAGTCTGCAGAGGAGGGCACCTCCTGAGTCAGGCTGCACATGTACTGTTGGTCTGTCATGTGGGCTGTGACCGACACTCCCGTGCACAGTTGTTCCTCACTGCAGAGTTTCCGGCACTCACCTGTCACCGGTGGAAACGAATGATCGTTAGGGTAGAGATGCGGCATGACCATGTCGGACTCATCATTGAAGAATTATCTGTAGGCCGCTATCTGAACATAATATAAAGACCAATGCGTATTTATTTATTGATACAGTTATTGTATTCCAGAATGTGCTGGTGCGCCCGCAGTAAAAAAATATGACAAAGTTCATGCCTCGGCAATTCTTCAGCGTTCGTGCTTGTGGTTAAGGTTTACTATGAGGAGGATGCATATGCGCATGTTGCACTTGCACCTCGATCGTCCCACAAAGGTAATATTAACCAGTGGAAGCATTCCACTTCGGTGAACATTTTTTTCCAACCAAAACAGATAATTCCTCTTTAGAAGAAAAATGCAAGAATAAGTAGTTAAATATACTCTGATTAACATTTAGCTCTAGTCCGTGCCGTAGCCAAGCACAGCAGAGAATATCAACCAAACCCCGTTTTGAAATTACGGCTGTTTTTTAAGTACCGTATTTAAATTCCAGCTATTCCGGACCACTCCCATTTTTTAAAAAGAAGATATTTAGAAAAGTTTGAGAAAAATGAAATTTTCTAAGAGGTGGTCGCAGACAAATGAAACACATCAAATGAAATCAACGCCCATCCGGAAGAATATGCCATTTGCCTTCGTTGCTTCAATCTTCTGCTATTAGGTAATCGTCTGGACTATGGATTTTACTCAGGGCTCATTTCATCCATTGTATAACAACGAAACGGTAGCCCCACGTGCATCTCCGATTTACCCATTACTGTAATTGGCTTGCTAACCAGCCGTAACCAGGCAATAAAAACTGGATCGAGAACAGACATCCGTTCATCGGAAAATCGTGACGTCACAGCCCAAGCGGCGCTCCTGCCTGTGACGTCACAACGGACTACGAGAGCATTAAGTTAGAAGTAGAAGCAGAGCTTCCAATCCATTATGGCCGAATTGTAACCATTTATTACCGTTATAAATGCGACCCAGGCAATTTGGTACTGAGATGAATCCATAATTGTGTAAACGTTTTTATGGGCATTTTCATGAAATAACGTTAAATACAGAGTCCCCAAGAACAAAATACAAATAAGAAAATTAAACAAAATGACGAATATATATGTTTATCAGAGGAGTATAGCGTGGCATACGTCGCAAACAAAGCTGCTCGCGGCCATTTTTGTTTTCTTCTACTATGACACATTGCCAATTAGTTCTTGTCTCACAGTCAAATTTGACTATGGTTGTCTAAAATACCACTTGCCTGCCTCTGTTGATTATTTTCTCCTCCAATTTCCTTCCAGACATCTCAGCCTATTGATTTTTCTGGTCCAGAATCATGGTAGACTACTAAAAAGTGCCTCAAAATTTCGGCGAGATCTGGAGCTGTCAGGTCATACTCTGCGACTAGGTTTACCTTTAGCTATCTCTTTTACCACTTCAAGTCCTATATCTTTCAGACTGTATGCCACAATACACTGAAGTTGAATTTTTATTACTGTGCTGTGTTATGAAATGTACAAGGCACTTTCCGAGACATCGTGCTCTGTCTAAATGTACACAACGCTACGTCAAATCTGAAAATCATGTTCTAAAACTGAAAACACCATGCAATCTATAATATTAATAGCGTTGTTCCTTCGTTTGTTCGTTCGTTCCTTCCTTCGTGTGTTACGCCTGAACTCAATGTTCAACTCGCAATTGGGCTTATACGCGGAATCCGGAATCTGTGCTACAGCTAACGCGGGAGGGCAAAATATTGGCGATTTTCTTCGTTCATTCTTCATTGTTTTACGCTCTACCAAATAATAATAATATAATAATCTACATATTAATACGCTTGTATCTACGTGTGTGTGTGTGTGTGTCTGTGTGTCATGCTCTTCACAAATAGATAGGCGTAAATTGAGACTTGACTTCATTACACCCGTATCATATCTACGCTTTCGTTTTTCTTTACAAAAAATTTATTCGCTTTGCTGGTAGCAGATCGTATTTCTCATAGGGTCTGAGCCGTAGCCAAGATACGCCCAGGGTAAAGAAAAACGGGTAGTGTTGGCATCTCTGAATTTATTTTTCGAAGAGAATATGCTACTGGAAAAGCATCAGCCAGTACAGTGCGATGTCTGAGGAAATGCAATATCTTCAGAACAAAAAAAAAACCCTCCAGCGAGTGAAACAATCGACCCGATCTATTTTCGTTTATTGTATACTGCTTTGTATTGCATAAAACAAAGCAGGAAAATGATGGGTTATTGATCAGCAGCATTCACGGGTTCCAAAATAATGAGAAAAAGTCGGATACGCCGACAAAAAATTAGAACGTGTAACCTTATGGATTGCTAAATTATCTGTAAACTATGGGAAAAGGGGCTTTAAATAAATGTGTGCAAATAAAAGGAGAGCATTGCAAAAGTACCGTCTTGTTTCTATGTTTTTAAGTGCGAATTCTCTGCCGAGACAACAAATGAGTGATACATTTTATAAAATGAGAGCATTAGCATATCGTCGAATTCTCACGGGTCACCCACGCTTCACGTTAGAGACGGAATGCGTAACGATAGACTGGGTTAAGCGGCGGATGTTAGTTTAGACGGTGTGGATCAAGTTAGAAGCGCTACCTCAAATTAAATAAGGTGAGTGAAAACATGCTCTAATCGTGTGCGTCACGCTCTTCACTGACAGATAGAAGGAAATTAGTGTCCCGAGGTACTCTTGAATACGACCCGGGAAGGGATAAAAAGAAGAAATAGCCAAGTTCATATTTCAGCTTCTATGCGGCTCGCTGCGGGTAGACGCTTCACGGCCAGACTTTTGACATTTTCAACCGTGGTATTCGTGATACTGGTCCGAGGGTATCATAATTAAAGAGCAATTCTCTTCTTTGTAGAATTTCCACAGGTTCATTCAGTATTAGATAGGGGAAAATTCGGATGATACGGGACTGTGATATCACTGAAGAACATTGCTTCTGTTCTGTGGAATTTCTAAAGGCTTCCAGTTGCACCAACAGCAGCATAATCAGAAGGGTAGGAAGTAACTTTCCCATTTTTTGTTAGACTGAATTCGTCAGGATTAAGTGACTGACGTTAATTATGTGGTAGGTTAGAGGAGCTGTGTTAGGTTAGGTGTGTTATAATAGCGTATTGCTTAGATTGCCACATCTGATAAAGTGGGAGCATTAACTAATCGGTGAATTTCCATCGGTCACGTTAGCTTATACGACTTAATTAGGCTGGATAGACAGACAGTGTTGAGTTGCAATGAGCGACGAACGTTTACTCAGACGGGGTGGGCTACGTCGTAAGAGCTGCATTAGGTTAAACTATGGTAAATTGCAATAATGCAGCGTGGGTTGCTTCTTTTTGCAAAGTATAGTCTTTATTCAACCGTGGAATTCCACGGGTCCCGCTAGTCTATATATTAATACGCTCGTACCTACATACCTTTTGTGTCTCGCTTTTCATCACAAATAGATACAAAAAAATTCGAGCTCTATTGATCCGGGAAGCTGGCGTATCTGTGATACGGCTGGTGACTCATCTCTGGGCCACAGGCCGGGTCTTTTTAATTGTCTATACGCCCGAAATTTTTAAGAAGAAACCCAAGGAGCTTCTAATGGGAGGAGCAAGCCCAAACACTCTTTGGGCGAGTAATCACATGATTTTGTCACGTGATCGAAGCTGGCGTTTGAAGTCCTTAAAATGGCTGAAGTGGCAGTGGTCAGCACATATAATTTAGGAAGATACAGACAGGCAGTTCTTCAATATTTTGCAAAGACAATCGTGTCTGAAGATTTATATCCCAGTGCTCACCCTGTTACTTTCATCATCATTTGGTATACAGGATACAAGTTTCCTTTACATACTTCCATCTGCTCGGAATTTCTTCGATAGTTAATGGCTATAAAAATTTGAGCTCAGGACTTCTTTCTATATAGGCTGCGTGAGGCAATGCTGCTCTCCGATTGGATAAGCCACTCAGCCAGTTTAAGGGAAAAGTTTACTCGGAACGCTCACGTACGATAAATAGATAGGGTGCGTTTCTCCCTATTAGAACCTCCTTGAAAAAAATTTTTGGGAACCTGTATCGTTGTTTACTGCCACATAAATTCCACGGGTCCAGTTATACAGAGCAACTTATAAATATATCCCATGGAGAAGCTTCAGTAATTATCATAAGCAAAAAGGCTGGTCGTATAAAATATCATACATCGAATCTCGGTACTGTGTGAAGTTGATGGGGAATTGCCACGGTACAATGCGAAGATTTCACTAATCTATCTGAAGCACATTTAGCCAGACCGTGAACGTTTCACGGGTGCTGCTAGCTTATATAAATATTCCACGGGTCCAATGATACGCGGAGGTCAGCAGTCCTGTGCAGTTGAGCAAGGTCTTTTTAATAATTTTTATGCCCCTGGGCTCTTCTAAATGAACGGTTTGGGATCTGGAAAATTTCCATGTGGGGTGAGCACCAAGAGTGCTATAGTCAAACCAGCGTATGCAGTCCTTAAGGGGCGGGGCTGAATTCAACGCAGCAGTGCCATATCTAATCTACTGACGAATGCACTTTGAACATTCGAATATAAATATAACCAAAAGAATGGACTTAACATACGGTATCGAGTCCCAGTGTTGAAGAATACGTGTGGTTTTGCCATGCTAAAATATGAACGTTTCACGGGTCTGTCTGAAAAGCCATGCAAAGCCTTGAAAGTTTCACTTGTCCAGCTAGTAAAAAGATTAAATATCAATCAAACAATAAACAAACAACATGAGAATATGTTTGCTACCATTCTTTCCCCTCAAGTTATTAAGCCAGCGGTTTCCAACTACTTATCTGCATTAATAATAATGAATGGGAATAAAGACAAAACCTACAGTATAGACTTTTATTGAGCTCTAACTAGAACGTCCAACTTGAGCAGAATACACGGTAACATCAACGATAACAGCATCAACACCAAGCAAACTTCCCGACCCTGCGTCCGGTATGACGCGGACTCCGGTCGTTTTTTTTTGTGTGCTTGTCTGTTCCTTCCGTTATTATTACCCCCCACCAGCGTCATTGGTGACCCACTCGATTGCACATTTTATTCTCTCTATAAGGTTTTCGTTTTCACATTTAACAAATGTGCTTCCCCTACCACAACGTTTTACCAGTACAACTAAAATGTAGCTATTATTTAATATATATATATATATAACTCTTGGTGGCTTGCTAGCACTGTAAGAGACTCCTCTGTGGTCTGCGCGATGCATTGTTTACCCTATGTTTTAACGCAGGGTATGGGAAAATAAAGTGATATTAATATTTAAGGAACGTGATACAAATATATAAATTTTCACCAAGACTATTATGTTTCCTCAATAAATGTAGTAACTGCCAACAATTGTAGTCATACATTACTCTATATATCAACTACAGGACAAAATATGAAGGAACTATTGAGACTTTTCCGCAGAAACAAGTAAGTAAAGTTGATCTTAATATATAACTTGATTACTCAAAAACTATTCTCATGACATTTTTTATTGCGAACGAGGGATACTACGTTAAAATTCATGTCCGAGCTTGTAAGTTTACAAATCGATTTTTCTTTAGGGAAGCGGAGTTATGTAATGAAGAATAAGACGAGTGCTGTAATAGAACTCATTTTTCAACAATAAATCCATTCAAGCATTCGATTCCCACATGAATCATCCTCAGGAAGTTTAGAAGCATCTGAAACTGATCTTGAAATGATGGATTGATATGAGTGTCTATGATACAATACTTAAGCATATCAATCCATCATTTTAAGATAGGTTTCTATGCTTCTAAACTTCCTGAGGATGATTCATGTGTGAATCGAAAGCTTGAATGTACTTATTGTTGAAAAATGAGCTTTTAAGTTGTAATACCGTGATGAAGTAGCTCATAGATAAAACGTTATGGAAGCTCGTTGGTGTAAAATGTTAGTTCTAGAGTTGGAAGTAATAACGCTATCTCATGCATAAATAAGTTATTGCAAACCAATGGTATGCTAGCCACAGGTGCTTCAATTTAAGACAGTTACACTGCCTACCTATCGTGCACTGCCGCTGGTCCCATTGCCATATTTGTTGTACTTGTACGTAGTCTGTCTCTGTATTGCTGTTCGATTCAGCAGTAGCTCAGTCTTGTGTTTGCAGAAACTCTTAGAGCTGCTCTGAGCTGCTCTCCTGTGGAGCAGCAACCCGTTAGGCGGTAACTGCAGCGAGCCAAGTCTGGCCGGTTGCAGGCTAAAGCACGGCACGCACTCGGGCGTACGTCAGGCGAGCTTCGACTGACCGTAGACTCGGCTGCCCCGAAAGGATAGCTCTAAAATAAACCAGGACTGGGGGCGACTAGAGGCGAGCACCAAAATACCGGCGTCTCGGCAGCCCTCTGGAGCTGAGGAAGAAGTCTGGTCGTCTTGAGTTATTTCTCCTGCCATCGGAGCCCTTCTTCTCTCGGTCAAGTTGCGGGTTCGAAGATGGCACGCCTTCCCACCCGTTTACACCAGTGCAGGTATTGGCTCCCTCCGCAATACTTTGCCTCAAAAAGTCCCGCGGCAATGGTTGCCTGGTGGTGGGGGGTNGGGGGGGGGGGGGGGTCTCCCTTGATGGGGGAGGCTCTTAGCTGGGCAGCTACATGTATGGCGGCGTGGAAGAACTGATCGCTCTACTCCTGGGATGAGGCAGCGGGAGTGTTCGGTGTCACTCTGCGCGACTAAGCAGCGCTATTTAGGCCCGCACTGCTTACCTCCATGTGGGGAAGGGCAAAGAAAAGGTTGCCCAAAGATTGCCTGCCTCAAACCCCGTCTGGGTGGGTTGCCACGCTCTCTGGATCATCCTTTCATCTAGCCGATATAAGAAATGGAATGTCCGTACAACGCTCGACCTACCGATACCAATGGACAGACCGGCCCGTCGCACCGCCCTCATAGCCCAGGAGCTGTCTCGGTATGGAGTGGATATCACTGCTCTTTTCGAGACAAGACTCGCTGGTGGCGGAAGCCTAACAGAAATTGAGGGGGGATATACATTCTTCTGGAACGGGCACCCACCTGAACATCGCAGACTCCTTGGCGTGAGTTTCGCAGTGAGGAACTCGCTCGTGCATTTGCTGAATGACATCCCTACAGGTGTGTCCCCGAGACTTATGTGCATGAGGGTTCCACTTATTCGCAACCGACTCGCCACAATAGTGAACTGCTGAGCTCCGACGCTTGACAGCCCGCACTAAGACAAGGACGTTTTCTACGAGGAGCTAGATGAAGAGTTGCCACTTCCTCGCTCGAAGAAGTGGCCCATGTTGGGCTATATACTGGTCCGGCAACGAGATAAACGAGATGTGCTGATAACCCGAGCAATGCGCGGCGCGGAGTGCTGGACCGACCATCTACTGTTGCGGTGCAGATTGTCTATGCGCTTTCGGCCACTTGTAAGGAGGCAGCAGGCGAGGAGAAGGCTCAGTTGTACTGCCTTCAAAAATGAGACCGTGCGACAGGATCTGGCGGTAAATATCGCCCAGCGATTGGAGGGCGCTGGAGATGTGGTCGCTTCCGCTGAGGGAGTTGAGAAAGGTTGGGCCTTTCTCGCTCTCGCTGCTTCTGCTGGAGCAATGGGGGACGTCGCGGGGTACGCTCCGCGTAAGAACAGGGACTGGTTCGACGATAATATTGCAAATATCCGAAAACTCTTAAATGGTAAAAACAGAGCACATGCAGCGTGCCTGAAAAACCCTGCGTCTGTTTCCCTCCGAAAAGACTGGCGCGAGCGACGTTCGGAGGCGCAGCGGACTCTTCAAGCCATTGAGAACGACTTGTAGCTGCGGAGAGCCGCGGAGATTCAGAGGTTCGCTGACTCGGCCGACCTTCAAAATTTCTATTTTTCGCTTAGGCAGATTTATGGCCCCGTAAGCCGGGCTCTTGTCCCCGTCAGGTCTGAGGATGGGGAGAAGCTTATCACGGGTAGAAATGAGATCCTCACTCGATGGGATGAGCACTATAGCCACCTCCTGAACACAGACAACCCCTGCGACATGGCTCAATTGGAAGTTATCCCTGATCTATCTGAGATGGACGCTCGACCAACTTTAAGAGAGATCAGTGATGCCTTGTCTAGCCTGAAGAAATGGGAAGGCTCCGGGATTGGACGGGATTCCAGGCGAAATACTAAAGAACGAGGGTGCCCTTCTGCATGCTCGTCTCCACGAGCTCATCTGTACAGTGTGGGATGCTGAAACCGTGGAAAGATGCAAAAATTGTTTAAATTTACAAGAATAAAGGCGACCGTTCAGTTTGCAGTAACAGCCGTGGAATATCTCTCCTGGCCGCTGCAGGCAAGGTGCTTGCCAAAATACGTTTGTTTAGGTTAAAGAAGCACATAGTAGATAGGGTATGCCCAGAATCCCAGTGTGGTTTTAGGCGTGGGCGCGGCACAATCGATGTGCTTTTTGTGGCTAGTAAGCTGAAGGAAAAGTGTCGTGAATAGCACAGGAACCTGTGCATCGCCTACATCGATCTGACCAAGGCGTTTGATACAGTTCGGCTGTCCACGTAAATACACTGCTGTCGTGCGAGCCTTCCACAGCGGCATGCGTGCGAGTGTTGCCGTTGGCAGTGAGGAAACTCATTCGTTTGCTGTGGCACTTCCACAGCAGGGCTGTGTGAAGGCACGTGTGATTTTCAATATCTACCTGGCGCCCACTACCTGCTTATTCAGGAAGTTTATCCGGGCGGGCAGGGGTGTGGAACTGACGTACAGGCTCGACGGAAGTCTCTTCGACCTCCGCCGACTACAGGCGAAGACAAAGGCGTCCAAAAGTTCAAGTTGTGAGCTTTAGTATGCGGACGACTGGCGTTTGTTGCTCACTCCCCTGCTGATCTCCAGTCCGCTCTGACCAGCTTGCACCATGTTTACTCTGCGCTTGGTTTAGTGGTTAATACCGATAAGACCGAGTTCATCTTCCGGTGACACAACGGCCCCTACCAAATGTTCCCCGATGACTGGTGAAGGTGAGGAGCTTAAAATTCAAAATGAATTTAACTACATTGGCAGTGTGGCACAGCTGACTACCCACTCGACACTGAGGTAAACAAGCGTATCAATAGAGCCTCGAGCTCCTTCGCTAGGATTTGCAGTCGAGTAACATCATATAAACTTAGAATTGATACCAAGGCCGCCGTATACCGTGCGGTTTGTCTCAGTGTCCTCCTCTACGCTTGTGAGACCTTCACACTGTATCGCCACCAGTTGAAGCTTAGTGAAGCATTTCATATTCAGTGTGTAAAGCAGATCCTGCGCTTGACTTGGTGAGACAATGTAACGCACACGGAAATGTTGAGGCGTGTGGGGATGCCCAGCATTGAGAGTATGATGCTGGAACGGCAGCTTCGCTGGGTGGTACCCGTCATCCGGAAGCCTGACTTACATCTTCAGAAGCTGGTCCTCTACGGTCAGCTGAGCGAGGGGGACCGCACTGTAGGCCGCTTTAAAAAGAGCTTCAAGGATCATGTGCAGGGTGCACTGAGGGACTTCAACATCGATCCTACACAACTTGGGGCGCTTGCTGCTGACCGGTCGGAGTGGCGTTCCGTCTGTCGGCTGGGCTCGGCGCACTTCGAGGGCAAGCGCGCCAGACGTAGGTAGCAGCGCCGGCGCAAAAGACATGAATCGGCACGACTTCCGGCTGCGCCGCCCGCACCCGATCTCTGATGTCCTGAGTGCGGACTTCGGTGACGATCTCGGATTGGTCTCGTTAGTCATCAGCGCACCCATCGACCGCAAATACGCAACTATCGTGGAGGCGCCAAACTCATCATCGGAAACGATGGACAACCTTAAGCAGTAAGCAGCCTGGAAAGTAGTTACCACACGTTGCACCCACGTTATGTACCTGTGCAACTGTGTGCAGATGCTAAGGCACGTAGATAGTTTGAATACACTCGGAGATATCTCTAGAGGATGAAATTTTAAAGTCAAGCTACAAAAAAAAATGTCGATAACAGATGAAGCCAATTTACTACGAAAAAGTTGCCGATTCAGTATGTTTACGGATAGATTTCTATTTTCAAGCTATCTAAAGAGAGCTCTTTGCCACTTCTTCATAACTTTTGAGCAATGATTACCTCTTTTTTTCAAATTACTTCCATACACTCACGCACAAGAACGGCACTAGCCTATCTTGAGGTGACGGTTTAAAGCGAGATGCGCAGAAAAGTCGCAAACTGGTCAGGCGATGGGGCTACCTTTAGATAATTTTACAACGATTTTATCAATATTAGCGCTTGATAAGTCGAAGGTTAAAGTCTCGCCTGGCTTATCCTCTTACGGAGGAGGACACGAAACTTGCATGTACATAAATAACTAGAGCTCTATGGGCTAGCGCATATGTCTGCCAATCACGGCAATGTTAACGAAAAATTCTTAATAGTCCTGAAACTAGAATTTCTGATTGATCGTCAACATTCACTCGGTCGTTTGTGCCTCTTGACAGCAACAACAGCTTCTATAGTTTTCTTGAAACTCCCTCAGTAACTTTTTAGTTCTATTCTGACAAACGGTGGTCAAACACGCAAAAGGAAAAACCGATCATCGCCAAAATTGGTCATTTCTATCTTTCAACATTTCTAACACTTCTTACAAATTTCATGAAGATCCGTTTTCAATTTTTTGAGTTGCATTACTGACCAACATTTTGCCTAACATTAGTCAAACACACAACAGGAAATATCGATCTCATCGCCAGAATGTGGTCATTCGTGTCTTCTAGCATTCTAAACATGTATGAAACTTCATAAAGATCCGTTCATAACTTTTTGAGTTATGTTAGTAACACACATAAAAACAAGCAGAAACAATCAAATGGGCTGGCAGATCGACAGAAAAATTTGTCACTTACTCTCAGTGTTAACCTCAATAATTCCTGAAAATTTTATAAAGATCAGTCCGTAACTTTTTAGGTTATGCTACCAAGAAAATAGAGACAGACAAACAAACAAACGGTTGAACGGATCTTCACCAAACGTTAATCATCTGTTCTTCCTATAAACTTCGTAAAAATTCGTCAATAACTTTTTGAGTAATCTTGGTGACACAGACAAACAGACAGACAGACAAACATACAAACTCAGCAAAAACACAACCCTACATCTCTTTACAACCGTACTTCTTCCGACTTTTAGTTTACAGAAAAAAGTTCTTTCATGCAGTTTAAAGAACCGCTTTTTTACCTCATGTCACAAAAAGTTTCAGCTTGAAAATTGAAACCCATAATGGAGTAGACTCAGACGTTTGTGATGTGCACACAGTAAATGAAATGAACACTGCCTATATTTGATCACTAATTTACATAGGCACGTTCATGGTAATATCGCATTGTCAGGGAACGAGGAAAATTCGAAAAATTACAAGCACAGTAGCAAGTTTGTGAAGGTCACCTTATATAACTTTTGGTGTGAGTGATGCTTAAAAGAGTTTCTTTACTATGAAATTTCTAAAATTGCAATGTCGCATCATGAATAGTGCAAAGCAGACAAAAATGACGTTGAAGCGTCAGCCTAAGTCACTATCCTTGGTGTATGTTAAGCAAACCAAGCTTGTTCGCAATGAAGAGACTCCTTCCTTCCGTGGATACACACTTGTGATACAGGCTCGCAGTGTGTGGGTGAGGCTTACTGATCGCATAAATTAAATACTTTTTTGTGAGAAACATCCTCTGTCAGTCATTATATGATTTTAATTCATTCTCCATGCTATGAGAGTGCATGTCGTACCAATCAATTTTTTAACCCCGATTATAGCAATATACCTTTTTCCAGATGTTCTTTCCCAGAGTAATATTAGAGCAACAGAGAGATAAGATTGCCAATACAATAGAGAATTAATGTTAAAAGTCTATATACTGCGTACTATAATACAAGCAAGGCTTTGCTATCACCTTCAAGGTGCATTCCTCAGCTCCAGCATAAATAAGAGCGATATTTGGCATCAAATGAAACTAGACACAAATTCAACTCACATGCACGAACGACGACATCAGTGCGGGAGACCATCTCGACCGGTATGGTAGCGTTGGCCACGGCCCTGTAGACCAGCGCGTGCCCGGGTCCGATGCGCAGCAAGGTAGCGGCCAGCTGCAGCAGCGCCACGCTCTGCAGTCTAAACTTCATCTTCCGGTAGAGTTCCTCTGGCTACCAAAACGCAAAACAGGAAAGAGACTGTAACCAAAAAACTCTGCACAATCATTATTAGCTACCGGTGCTTTCTCGGCACAACATATATAGATATAAATCATAACACACCATTTGCATACAGGCTGGTACGCACATACGACTTTCGTCGCGCTGCTGACAGAGAATCAACTCAGCTATAACGTACTCCCTCTGCGTTGCTGCGACCACGGCCTCACCGCGCGTATTGTTAAAGTGTGTAAACAGTTGTAGCAAACCTCAGCCGCTGCTACAGTTGTCACATTCAGCGAGCGCCAGCGTTGATGTATTGACTATCCCTCGTAATTCGGAGCGAGTTTAAATTTTCTAAAATTTCTATTTTAGAATTTTTAGAGCATGGTTCAAATGCTTGATGTCTTAGTCACGGCAACGTAATAGGATGAGCTGAGTTGGCTCTATGCTGGTAGCGCCGACGAAAGTCGTAAGTGGGAAGCAAGCTTCACACGAGTCATGTATATTCCTTTCAGAAATTCCTTTCAGTGCTTCAGTACAGAGTGCACGACGGTGCTGTGTTGACTCAGTGTGCCGCCCCCCCCCTCCCCCCTTCTTCAAGTTGGCCAAAGCGGCACCCCACAAGACTTCCAGACCTAATCAGTAGGTCTGGAAGTAATCAGTACAGTAAAGCTTCGCCCCAGTTGTCGTCCACACCCTTTAGGTCTAGACACTGATGCTTCCTTCAAGCCGGTATGTGCCCGGACCATACAAAACTACCGAGACTTTCTGTCTTCCAAGCACACCAATAGCCATTTTGCTTTACACAGTCCATTTCAAACATTTTTGTCTTGCATGGAAAAGATCACATTTTAGAGCTCTTTGTACGGAAGACCCGCTTTCTAAAGAATATCAACATCCACGATATAGTTTTATCAGATTACAAATACCCTGATATCCCAACCCTTTTCAGTAGATATGATGTGAGTGACGCGAAGAATGATGGGTGGATTAAAATAAATAGACTTCCGATATCAGTACCTATAATGAAGAGGTAAACTAGGAAGGTTTGAAGGCTGAACTGCAGTAAGTGAAGTGGGGCACTTACCCTTCGAAACGAATCTATTGGAGGAAAAATCACGAACGAAATTTTCGAAAAAGTTGTATTGGAATAGCGCGTGACGTATCTCCCGTCAGCCAGGAGGAAATATAAAAAAATGGCCACCATGAATTTTGCGGAGGTCTACTAAAGAAAAGAGTAAAACTGATCAAAATAATGTCAGTAAATCATCGCGTGTACTGCATAAGCAACGTGAATGCTGGTGAAAACTCCAAAAAAATTCAACGCAAACTAGAAAAGTCTCACTATCAGCACAACGAGAACTACAGTACAAGCCCCCTGTTGATTAAAGAAAAAGTAAGTACTTCGTCACCCATACATCAAATTGGAAATATAGGGCAATTATTCGATGAAAATAGATCCATTATTGATGATGATCAAGAAATGAGTTCAATACTAAGTCATAAATATCAAAAAGTTTCAGCAAAAAGCTGGGAAATTTCGATGTTTTATGGTCAGAAGCCACTGGTAAATACTTGACAGACTTTCAATACATAAGACTAAGCATCGAATCGTACATCGATGAACTTGTCAAAACCAGTGCTTCAGGCCCAGGAGATATTCCTGCGAAAATCCTCCGAATGCGCAAGCAATACATTTCATGAACACCTCACATCATGCGTGTTTGGGTTACGGGGCAATATCGAGCCCAGACAAGCTTGGAATCGTTACTACACTCCCTCCAATTGGAAACAGTACTAATCCAGCTAGTTCTAGATTCGTCTCACTGAGCAGCCACGTTATGAAAACTCACGAAAAGATGTACTGTAAACACTTAGCACACTCTCTTGTGAATAACGATCTACTCGTGTCCAAACAACATGCTTTTCGATAAATACATTTCACAACATCGCGATTGCTGGAACATAATTCCATAATAGAGTTTATGTGGCAAGGGAAGAGTGGGAACGTAATGCACTTGAGTTTTGCTACAGCTTTTGACAAAGTAGACGGGCATCCGTGGAAAATCTCTTCAGTGGTTTGGAGCATTCATCAGTTTATTTGAAGTTTTGCACTAGCAATTGTTGTCTCCCAGAAGTTCTGTCGGTCATGAGTCACCTCATGGTGTTTCGTGGCACGAACCCGGACATGAAAAAGAGCAGAACTAATTACTATGCCCCACTGCGACATTGAACGCCGTACCTTCGTCATTTACTGACGACACACGAATGTTTGCTGCTGTGTAATCGGTGAAAGATGTGCATTCTAGCTCACGAAATTGAGAAAGATCTGTCAATGGAGTAGGGAGTATGGATTTTAATGAAGCTAAATTCGAGTTGCGTAGATAAGGAAAACATTCTACGCCCTTTGAGTCTACAACAGTTACCCGTAGTAATGGGCATCTAATAATTATTGAAAAATAGTTTCAAGAAACCTTGCCGTGAGAATACAAGATGAAGCTACCTGTTGAGAACATGAAGCTAGCGTTATCGCTGTGGAAAAGAAATGAAGCTGATGAGTTTTCATATGTGGATTCAGGAGAGGGGCAACGGTGCCATGCCCTCCCAAGACCGAAATAAGGGGGGCCAAAGTATGTTTTGGCCCCCCTTAAAATGAAGTCCAATACATATTTTTTTTAAAATATATTGTATATTTGTAATACTAGCATTGCAGCGCTCCAGAATAGTTTATCGTTATTGTAACCTAACTTCTTTTCTCACCACTTTCTATCAAATTATTGGAAAAAATTTAGTCGTTTTTAGCACAAAATATTTGACATTATGTTCTTTCGTTAGATGTACCATTTACTATACCTTAAAAAACTATTTACCTCTCTAAAGTTTTAAATAGGGGTGAAAATGTTAGCCTCACGTTTCGTATTTTACTTACAGGAAACCTTTTGAATGCACTTATTCATTACCACCCGCAGCGCTGTACACACATTATTTCCTTCAAAACTCCCGTAGTTTGTTTAACTCTTATGGTTAAATAAACTACAGGACTGATATTCGTAATTTTTGGCGCAAAACATTCGTTTTGGTTTCATTTAGTTGTAGGCACCATTATCTTAACCCTAAATATTGGACGCTGCTAGAGCTAAAAATAGGGGCCAACTGCTTGGGTCATTCGCTTACGCGCTTTTTTACCTGGGGGAGAAAATTAGAAACCCTAACGTAAAATGCTTCATCTTATCCATCAGTAACGAAAAGCCCCAGTAAATTCTCTCAAAATGTTCCCATTACCCGGACAGGACTAAGACGCGTGTTTGCCCTAAGCGCTCATTTTATTATCTCTTTCCTAACTTTTTTGCTCGAACTACGGGACCGATTTGTGTAAGTTTGGCTCAAAGTGTTGCTATCCATTTTCTTTGGTTGCTGCACGATTCAATTAACTGCAAAAAGTGGTCCGACCTGCTCTGGTTCAAAATATTTGGTAAAAGAGCTTGTTTTAGGTGTGTTAGAAGCCGGATCCTCAATTGAAGCGACTACCAGTGGCCCCACATTTCCTGGTTCGGCCCCCACACCTTTGAAGCCCAGCATAGGAGAACCCCCGGCATTTTACCAGCCTTCATGGGACCACGGACGAACGTCTCATCTCTTATATAAACCTCCATATATTTTTCCATTGTATTCCGCGTTGAGCTAGTGCGCCGCTACCTAGACCTAGTGCTAATGAATTTTCATGTCTCTTAAATACACCAAGATAGGAGTTCTAAAACTCTAGGACCATAATACATTAGCAGATTGTACCAAGAGGCTGACGTTTGGCCTAGAGAAATTTCCGCGTAGGAAACCCAGACCACATGTTCAGGGCTGTACACAAGCACAATGC
>LQNS02278170.1:45352449-45368160 GCA_001587735.2 Parhyale hawaiensis
CAATGGTGAGATAGGGTTAGGTTACGATATTACGATAGGCGTTTGAACGATCAATCGATCGCGCAAATCCATCGATCGCGCACAATATGTCTATTTACTCATTGCCGTGTGACAATTAATTTCGTAAGTTTTAATTACTCCTACAGTAAGTTTTTCAAAAATTAATGAATAAGACACAATAGTTGAGCCATGTCATTTACATTTGACGGTTTGCTGGAATCCCTGGAGTTGCCATTTTGTCAGACTCTGTAATAAATCCCGCTAGTACATTGTTCTAGAAGGAACCCATACTTCGAAAGAAGCAGGCGAATGTTCGGCACTCTGTCATTGTCCGTGCCTCTGGGAGGACGTCTGTGCCGTACCTGTTACCTTCGGTACGTGGCTGTGAAGGTGGTCTACGCGTCATCTTGATTTCGTCTACACCAGTGCTGGTGGCATGGAGAGTCACCATTAATTTCTAAATAGCGGGGTACCCCACGGAGCGTCAGAGGTTTCAGCTGGTCACCGTTCAACACTAGTGGCTTTATCCTACAGACAGAGCAGTAAGTCGGGGCAGGGGACGCTTAATGCTATTCCTACGGGTTGCCAGCGACTACTCTAGGGTGACATGGCTTAACTCAGTTCCGAGCGAAATAAATAATAAAGGTGTGGGCAAACTGGGGATATGAAATCAAATTATTGAGATTGCTATACCGGCGGGTTAACAATTTGTGTTCCTTCCGCATATTTAATATTCATTTAATCCCAAAGTGTAATTGGTTGAATAATTTGCGAATTTATTAAATGAGTTTCTTCACTAAAATTTATAAATTATTATTATCGGATGGTGCCTGGGTTTAGTCTTGCAGGAGTAATAATTTGGTAGCTGCTAGCCTTATGTAGCTACGCCCTTTGCGGCATTAATTCTATATTGCGCCTTTGCGGCCTTAATTCTATATTGCGCCTTTGCGGCCTTAATTCAATATTGTGCCTTCGCGGCCCTAATTTTATATTGCGCCTTTGCGGCCTTAATTCTATATTGCGCCCTTGCGGTCTTAATTCTATATTGCGCCCTTGCGACCTTAATTCTATAATTTCGCCCTTGCGGTCTTAATTCTATAATTTCGCCCTTGCGGCCTTAATTCTATAATTTCGCCCTTGCGGCCTTAATTCTATAATTTCGCCCTCTGCGGCCTTAATTCTATAATTTCGCCCTCTGCGGTCTTCATTCTATAATTTCGCCCTCTGCGGTCTTTATTCTACAATTGCGCCCTCTGCGGCCTTTATTCTATAATTGCACCCTCTGCGCCTTAATTCTATGATTGCGGCCTTAATTCTATAATTTCGCCCTCTGTGGCCTTAATTCTATAATTTCGCCCTCTGTGGCCTTAGTTCTATAATTTCGCCCTCTGTGGCCTTAATTCTATAATTGCGCCCTCTGCGGCCTGAATTCTATAATTGCGCCCTCTGCGGCCTGAATTCTATAATTGCAGCCTTAATTCTATAATTGTGCTCACTTGTGGCGTCAATTTTCTAATTAAAAATGCAATTACACTATTGAGCCCATTAGGGCCCTAATGTTAAGTTTATCTTCCAAAAATCCCAATTTCGCAGTCTTATGAATTATTCATCCCTAGGTCTCACGCTGAGCAGCGTCTTGCAACATCGCGAGGCCTTACTCCCGGCTATAAGGGGGTTGAGCTTCAGCGCAAGAAAATCCCGACCTGTCAGACCACTTCATCCGCCGAACCAACGAGCGACCAGTCCCATTTTCGCTCCACTTAAATTTAACTTAGGTTTGAGAAGTTGTTTGATTTCAACCTCAGCCCGTTGTAAGATTGTTTGCTAAAGTTATTATGAGACGTGAGCTGGGTGACGCATATTATCTCCATAGAGCTTAAGCGCAGTCATTAGAGAATAAGTGTTTCCAACCTCTGAAATGGTTCATTAGTCGAGAATTATTCAGGTCCTTGTCTAGAGTGTTAAGTTCAATTCACGTGACGGGAGTGTTCGTTCCTCAGTTTTTAGTACGTGTTTGATTAATTGAGCTTTTCTAGGGAGATTTCCGCGAGAGAATAGTAGCTGATGCTATTTGTGATTTTACTCCATGCGAGTAATTGCGTACCAATGTAATTATTATAAAGCCCACACTAGCCTCCCAGTTAACCAAACCTCAAAATATTGTTGCACTACCGACTCTAGAGATAGTACGGCGTTGTACTATTTAGTTTACTCATCCTGTTTTTGCTGATATGTTTCTCACCTTAATCAAAAGTATAAGCAGTGTATTTTAGCGTTATCTACCTGTCACTTGCTTACCTCCCTTGCACGGAACCCGCTATCATGGCTCTAGTCATATACAGTGATTGCTCGTTTCTAGAAGTCTTACTCTTAAGCGGGTATCCAGAAAAAAGCCCCAGAAAGAAAAAGTCTCGGCAGAAAAAAAGCCCCGCTTTCTCTTCAAGCTATATTTGAGAGCTCTAGTCATTTATCTAAATGCAGCATCTTTAAATAACTGAACGAGATTGTGCTCAGCGAAATCTGAGAGCTTATGCATGTGCGAAAGTGGGTTGCAAGAACCTTAGAAATAGGCTACGTGAGGCTAAGTTAGATTTAGTTATGTGAGCTTAGGTTAGGTGAGCTTAAGTTATAATTGAGGTTATTTGAAGTTAGGTGAGGTTAGGTTAAGTTAGGTGAGGTTAGGCTAAGTAGTGTGAAATTAGGTTAGGTGAGGTGAGGTTGGACTAGGCGAGGTTAGGTTAAGTGATAGGATCAGGTTAGATATGATCAGGTTATCCGAGGTTAGGTTAGTGAGGATAAGTTGAGCTATATTTATTAACATGAGCCCAATTTTTACAATTTTACTTGAGCTTAGTCCAAAACAGAGTACATCGGGTTACACCTCTCCAGGAAGCAAAGAGCATAACTGGAGAATTCACGAGGAACTAGTATCAAAAAGTGACGTCATCAGTGACGTCAACATCGACGAACGCTCCGGCTCAGCAGCCTATGAGTATTTTAATCAATTTCACCAGAAAATCGTCTTCAGTTGCGAATTTCATCCCTCAAGTACATAAATTAACGAGGAGAATATGCACCACTGGAATAATAAACAATTATCGATAGAAAAAATGCAGTGGAGGCCGGGGCAAACTTTCACAGCACTAGAGGCATAATCTGGGCTGGTATGATCCCTGACTTTCCTTCTTTGAAGTGGAGCCATATATACACCTCATATTCAGTTGCAGTGCTCTTCACAAGACGTATTTAAATACATCATTCTATCTCCCGCTCTTGACTGCCAAGCTACTTGAGCTGCAGGCATACACAAAACACAATAAAATGATTCTCAATAAGAGAAAGCTTGAGCAATAAATATTCTTATGGTTCCTCTCCCGTCAAAAATATAACACTGCTTACATTTTAGGTTAGGTTTAAGAACCAAACTTACGAAGATCTGTGGTCTGGCCCTGAAATATTTCAGCTCGTCGGTGTGACGTCATATTGGGCTAGATGTGGTCCCGGCTAAGTTATTAGTCGCATTGAGTACTCCGGTTACACTCCTAGCTTCCTGGGCCTATCGAATAAAAATTGCTTCTATACGAAAAGTTAGGTAATTACGCAAGGAATTTCACCATTATGCAAAGTTAGGGTAAAGAGGGCTAGCTTTCTCTAAATCGCAGTTATAAAAAAAAGCTCAGGTCAAGTTAGCTGAGGCTAGGTTAGGTCAGGTTAGGTGAAGTTAGGTTAGGTTAAGTTAGATTATAAAAAAGCTGGTTAATATTATGTCATGATTGGTTGGGTTTAGTTCGACTTCGTTAGAGCGGTCTACGTTCAATTACAAAAAACTAGAATACTGTAGGTTAGACTTGGTTTCGTTCGGTTAGGGTAGGTAGATACAGTATAGTGTAATTCAACCCTATCCGTTACCAATTTTTTTCAGCAGCTTCAGCGCCATGGCGGTACAAATTTGTACCACCGACTAAAAATGCTTATAACTTTATCAATATCAGAGTTTATTCTTCATAGTCTCAAAAGTCATTTATTCAACTATTTTTTCGTCTATTTAATTAAAAAAAATAATGCCTCCGAGTAGTTTTAATGTCAATTAAATTCGAATATAAGAAAATATCTCCGCACAAGACAGGGTGAATACTCCGGCAGCACATCTTCCGCAATTTTCATACTTTCATAAGCTGAATGTATAATCGTTTCTATTTTTCATTTCTAGCCTTGTTGCTGTCTTTTAGTGATAATTTTGAAAGTTCTTTTCGTATAAAATGAAAATCTACACGGAAATGTTATCATCTAATTTTCTGAAATATATATATATTTATCTATATTTTTGGCTGTAATATGCGGGTATATAAAAATTTTATTGACAGTCATATTCAATTGAGAAAAGTCAAGGAATTTTGGGCCCTGAATATCACTGGAGCAGAACTGTGAACGAAAATGGTAGGGCTGTACAATTTTGTACCGCCTTGGAGCAGATAGGGTTAATATAACTTGTTTTACAATAACTATGAACAGGTAATAAATTTACAGTGGGAGATGGAGACTTTTAACTTACCGGGGCTCTTTCCGGGTGACTTTCTTCCTCCGGGCTTTTTTCCTTTCGGGTATTTTTTCCTCTCTTCCTCTCGGGGCTTTTATTCTTATACCCCCTTAGGTGATGTCATGTTCTTTATTTTTTACCACAGCGCGAGTAAATATCTTATTAGTATGCTATCAATATGCATCTCAAAACACAGCTCAATTCAAATACGTGATTTATTTTTCAACTTAGTGTATTATATTTCACTTGAAATCACTGTCCACAACTATATTTTAGATATTTGAACCAACCAACCGTTATTGCCAGGCACCATTTCAGTTCATTCTTAGCTCTGCCCGATACCGTATGCGGTGTAGTTGCTCTTTGTATTTTTGGTACTAAGCCTTCCTTTACGGTACAGTTAACGAAATTTTACCTTTGCTTGTGGCGGATAGTAGATTTTACTCATACCTGAAGATTCCCATTGTTGAGGGACGAAACGTCTTATTTTTTTGAGCATTCTTTCGCTTTTATTCACGTGTAGTACTCAATAAACTCAATAGAGAACAGATATGAATTTTTAGGACTTTGGAGAAAAAGGCAAAGTGTTTCATTGCAAAAATTTTGTTGTTTTAATATTCTTTCAGTGACAATTATGTCCGAAGTCACGAAACTATCATCATCGTGGGCCAATGAAAAGAATATTTTTCACGATAAGTCATTTTTATTTAACTAAATTTGATCATTACTGCGAGCAAAATCATTAAAATATTTCTGTAGCATTACGGAGAAAACGAATTTTTCATCAATTAATTTGAAGACAATTTTAAGTATGAGACTGGATTAGGATCGGTTGCAGTGCTCAATGTGCTCGAATTTATTTGAGTAACATCTATCCATAGTTATTCTTAGAATCTATTCACAACGTGACATTTTGGCGAGATGATCCTCCAGTTGCACTCAAATGAAAATGAATTCAATAACGTAAAGCATTGGTTCCAGAGAATATATTCACCACACGATATTCTAAATCTCGCTGAATTGAAGTTTGTCTCATACACAGAGAAAAACCTTTAGTTATTGTGAAAATGAGAGGCAACCAAACACATTCAGAAGTGAGGACCAGTGGTAAAAAATATTCATAACCCCATATTTATTGGGCCAAATACCATAAGTATACCACAGGTAGATAAAATTATCAGGTCGGTGCAAAAGATTTTACTTATTTAAAAGTTAATATTAAAAATAAAAAAAACTGTTTTAAAGATTTATTTATTTATTCATCCATGGCTCTCTATAACTTAATTCCATTTGTCAGCGAGCTTATAAATTCAAATGCCTCAGTTGTAAAATTCTTTAAGTTTTTATATAATATACGAATCTAACTGATTTTCATTTATTTTCGTATATTGCCAACCCAAGGCCAATCTATATGGCATTGTAATACTCGAAATAAGTGATAATCCGAGCTAAGTCAGGAGAATATGTTGGACGGGCACCACTTCTCAACTAAATTCTCTTACGAGAGCTTTGGTGGGTACCACTGTGTGTGGGCGAACATTATCATGATGGAAGGTACCACATTTTCTGGAGACTAAAGAAGGTCGATTTTTTTTTTTATCGAAGCAGCTTTCGAACGACAAAGTTCATCACAATAGAGTCAGCAGGAATGCTTTGTTTATTGTCTGAAATAAGTGTAACAATAATATAAACTAAGGTGATTTAATCTTCCTCTCGTATAAATCGGCAGAGACTTTTGCACCTACCTGATCTAATTCATGTGCTAAGAGATCTTATTATGTGTGTTATGTTAGGCAGGAGAAACTTTTGTGTTTTTTTTTACAATAGCTAAAAGTTTTCCCTGCGTTAGGAAAGAAGTGAACCATTCAAATTTCCTCGCTGTCTGAACGCTACTCTGAAAAACTTCAAGCCAAAACGCTTTTGCGAGGCAAAGCATCCAGCAGTATCAATATTAGCGGGCAATCAGTATCCGCATACTGATCGAATATCGGGTCCGCCGTAATGGTGGCAACACAATTTGGAATTTCATGTTACAATATTTTAAGCCATTAGTTTTTACTTCAATTTGAACCGGATCATGTCATTTTTGCACTTCAGAAGTAGGAATACATCAAAAACTAACTTAAACAACTGTTATTAACAGAAACACTATCGTATCTTTTTTTTATCGAAAGAGTAATTCGCACATTGTAAAAAGCTTCACATTCGTCATGAAATAACTTGGAGAGACGTGAAATAGTTGAAAGAATCTATTAAAATACGCAATCGAGAGGGCCAGAGAAGAAGACGGCATGTTCAAGCTCAACATCTCAGCAACGCCACGTGAGAAAAATTAAGACGAAACCGAGCCGTCGAGCCGTTCCACCTGAAAATTAGAAACAGAAGCAGGTGTTAGTCAGACTTCAATGCATCGACTCCTAAAAGAAAACCTCTAGGTATATCCATACAGAGTGCAGAAAAGACCCAAACTTTCAACTGCTGGAGCATATGAGATTTGACAAAAAAAAAAAAGATAAATCCGATTTCTCAAACTCTCGAAGATGGCGTGATGCCAAATTTAGTTTTCACTGACGAAATTAAATTCGACCCTCAATAAACTTTAAATCATCAAAATTATGGAGTTTTGGGTAGCGACAGACCAGTGAAAGACAGAACAGTGGAGCCGCGTAAAAATTCACTGTCTGAAATGGTCTGGGCGGTAATCATTACCCCTGCAGGTCACTCGTTTTTGTTGCTTCCGTAGTTAAGCTTAACAGTCAGCGTCACATTTCTGATATATTGGAAGCAGAGCTGCTTCCCTGGGCCCGTGATAACTTAGTAACTTTTAAGTACACCTTCGACCCTTCAACAAGACTTAACTCCATCACTTGGCTTCTCCGACTCAGCGATGGATTCGGGCACACATTCCAGTATTCCTCAACAAAGAAGAATGACCCTAGAAGAGCCTGGATTTGAACCCGCTAGACTCTTTTTGTGTGGTCCATCCTGGGCCGGGATGCACAAAACGCCCGTAACGCTAAATAGAAATTTCTTCTTTAAACTGCTTAAATGGCCTTATCCTGAGGATATCTTAAGTCCACTAAATCTCCAATGCACAAAACAATTTCAAAGGTATTTATTGTCTCCTTAGACCCTTTTGCGTGCAAATGCTTAAAATCGTCCTGAGCCCAATATCGACCAATCACAGTCCCCGTTACAAGCAGAGATCGAACGCAAAATAAAACCCCAACGACCAGCTGATTTCTGCCGTGACTGGAGTACATGTCATATTTTCTTGTTTTAGATGCCCTACAACAAATTTTAGTTTAAAAACCAATGAAATGTTGAATAGAAAATCACTGTAAATGTAATGACAGTTTCTTTGCTCGATAAACTGATACTTTAGCCTACCTATGCGCATGTTGCAAACTGAATGCTGAGTGGCCTAGCTGGCAATTTTCGGACTAGAGCGCCGCATATTCAACACTGCGTTTGCAAGGACGCAACAAAAAAATCACACGATTAGATGAGAAAACTCATTGATGAGATAATTCGGACTCGTGAACAGAAGTGTCCGAAGATTTTGTTTTTCCCTGATGTTGTACTGCATGTCGACCGAAACAGCAGTGAAAATATCAGCCTAAGTAAAAGTTCGACTCGCAATGGAGTTGGGTGCTCCTTTCAAAGAGCTGTGCTTTTGCCCAATATTTTAAGTACGCAACGATAGTTAGAACGCGCCATACTATTTAGGAGCATCAAAAGATGAAGATGCAAAATCAGTTTCATTCGCACCCCAAATTGTTCGACAGTATTCAATAGAAAATTGGATATATACTACGGCTTCCTCGCTTCGAAGCTTGCTCGTGTGAAATTGCCAGACGTGCAAGAAATTTTTCCGGCAGTAGAGCACTTGGGAAGACAAAACTAAAAGAATCATTTTAAGCTATACTTTTGTAGAATTACTTGGAGAATGTAAATCTTGTGTAAAATGGATCAAATTTTCTCTAGCTATGTTTCCTCGTCGATGTTTAGTTTCTACAGCTGTTCCTTTACTGCATTTTAGGATAGTCATAGCACCCGTAACTTAGGTACAAAACTAAAGGAAAATCTCTGTTGGAGGGAAAATGAAGGTCGTTTTCGCTTTCCCACCAAAAAAGATTTTCCTTTATTTTTGTACTTAAGTTAAGGGTGCTGGGACCATCCTTAAATACAATAAAGGAACAGCTGAAGAAATAAAACATCGACGGAGAAACATATAACCAGGGTAAATTTGGTCAATTTTACATAATATTTGCATTACTTAAGTAATACTACAGAAATATCGCTTAAAAATATTATTTTAGTTATGTTTGGCAAAGCACTGAACTGGCAGAAAATTTCATTGCACGTCTGGCAACTTCGGACGAGCTTCAAAGCCGTAGCATCTATCGAACACTTTGCGGTGCGAATGAAACTGATTTTACACCATAATCTTTTAATATTCCTTGATAGCATGGCACGTTCTAACTTTTGTTGCTTGATTAAAAAATTATAAAAGGGCACATCTCTTCGAAAGAAACACCCAACTCCATAGCGAGTAGCGGAACTTTTAGTTAGGCTGACATTTTCACTGCTGTTCCGGTCGACATATTGTGGTACTACACAAGAAGGGGAATAAAGCTAAATTTTTGGACAATTTGTAGTGCATACGGGGAACAAAAGATTGTTCACGAGCCCCAATTGTCTTTTCAATGAGTTTTCTTATCTAATCGTCAGAATTTTTTTTGTTGCGGCCTTGCAAACACAACGTTGAAGATACGTACGGTACTCCATTCCCATAATTGAGTGCCAGCTGTGAAGCTATCAGTTTGCAGCATGCGCATAGTTAGGGAATCAATTTAAAGAGCAAAAACTGTCTTTACATTTATTATGATTTTTTATCATCTCATCGGTTTTTGAACTAAAATTTGTTGTCAGGCGTCTAAAATAAGAAAATATGACATGTACGTCTCCAGTCACAGCAGGAACGGAAGAAATTAGCTGGTCGTCGGCGTTTTATTTTCGCGTACCATCTCTGCTTGTAACAGGGGCTGTGATTGGTCGATATCGGGCTAAGGACGATTTTAAGCATTTGCACGCAAAGGGGCCTAAAGAGACGATAAATGCCTTTGAAACTTTGTTGTGCATTGGAGATATGGTGGACTTAAGATGTCCTCAGGATAAGGCCATTTAAGCAGTTTAAGGAAGAAATTTCTCTTTAGCGGTGCAGGTGCTTTGTGCATCCCGGCCCTGGAGAGTAAGGTCTACAAAACTCAACATTATTCACTTGACACCTTGACGTCTACGCTTCAGGAAGATCAGGCTTTTCCCGCAATAATTGCCTCCTGCGAAGCTTTCCAAACCAGATTAAGGCCTATCATCAAAAAGAGGAGGCCATATTGAAAAAAATGCTGCTGATTATTGGTGAAGTATCTTAAGCTATCTGTCCATTTATTAAACTTTCAATTTCGTTACTTCAACATTGAGACACGGGATAATACCTTTGTTGCCTTAATTACGGTGGACCCGATATACATGTTTAGAAACCCTAGGCTTGCTGACAGATGGCGGGGTAGATGTAGCTGCAGTTGGTATCTCCTAGGTGATAGAAGTAGGAGAACTTGGGAATGTAACTCATCCTGGCACACTCGGTTCCATCGTTAGGGTCATACACACTCCAGAACTTTGGTGGCTTCTCTTCTGTGATGTAGCCTCCCTCCGGCCACTCCCACCTGTTCTCACGGGTCTTCATGATACCGACCCAGTAATTGTGTTCCACATCAGCTGTAACCAATAAAACGAGCAGGTAAGTAATTAGTAGGACCATAAACCGTGTAAATCACCGTAGTACCTGATTAGCTTAATTATTGATAGTGGAACAGTGGAAGGGTTAAGCGGCCCATTTTTAACAGAGGAAAAAAATACTTCATTACCATTAGTCATTTTTCTTTGGACATGAGAATTACAGACCAACAGTGGTGGGCGAAGGATAAACTAAGAGTAATATATTTTATTATTAACTACCAATTTTATGCCATGAACACATTTGAATACAATTGAATACAAAGATACATATACACTTCTGCAGTGTGCTTCACTTCAGATAGATACTAGTGATGACGCGCTGCGAAACGCTTACATTCTCCGTGGAACGGTATAGTGACTGGCAAAAATTATGTGCCGCTTTTTTAGAGGCGTGCCTACAAAACAAAACCGCGTGAAAATTAAGCTCACACTCTGTCTAAGTTTAACATACGTGGCTGTGGCACCTGGGCCGGCCATGTACAATTATTATGAAGCACGGCGGTACAGTCAAATTTTTTCAGCGCACCTATTTATAGCCGCCGATGAGGTTATGTATTTTTCAGAGTTTGTCTGTCCCTTTGTCTGAATGTTTGTTTGCCTGTCACCAGGATAACCCATAAAGTTATGGACGGATCTACATGAAATTTACGAGGAGTGCTGGGCATGTTAAGAGCAACAGATGACTAGCATTTGGTGGCCAACCGTCCAACCGTTTATTTCTCTATTTGTCTCCATGTTTTTCTTGGTAGCATAACTCAAACAGTTATGAACGGAGCATCGTGAAATTGGACTGAATTGTTGGGAATGTTACGAAGCACAACTAACCAAACTTTTCAAATGATCTGTCAGTCAGTTGCGCTGTTTTTCCCTCTTTTTTCAGTGAAATAACCCTAAAAGCTATAAACGAATCTTCCTGAAATTTACGGTAATTGTTACACATGTACAATGGCACAAATGACAAGTTTTGGTAATGATCAATTTGTTTGTTCGTGTGTCAGTCTTTTGTTTTAGTGTAAGTATGTCAGAACACAACTCAAAAGCTTACGGACGGATCTTCAAGAAATGTATTGAAGAAAAAATGACCAAATTATGATGATGATATAAAAGGAAATCCTGGTTTCAGGACCAATTTGCTTGCCAAATGTGTGCCCTCTCAGAGCGATTCTCTAATTCGTTTGGGAACGGTAGAGTCGTTGGAGAAAAATAGGAGCAAACTTTCCCAGAGACGAATGATCGATAGTAGTAGTAGTAGAAGTACAAACTTTACTAGCATATCAAGGATGCAATCTCTATATCGCGCTGAACTATTTCTGTGCTTTAACACGGGCTCGTGCGCCACTATAGGACGTGAGGTATGTCTCGTTTTAAATTATCAATTATTTTTGTCTCGGCTTTTCCGCCGGGAGGCCTCAGAGTGCTCAGTGCGCTACTGACAGGAAAAAGGCGCAGGTTGAGCATTAGAGTGGATCGTTTTTTCAACTTTTTGAGGTACGGCTTATGTGTAGCGCGCGATTTATGTTGAAGCACCTAAAAATGATGTGTGTGAAATTTTAAACCCATAGCTCGATTTCTTCCCATGCCGCAAGCAGTTTGAAAAATGGGAAGTATGAAAATATATCATATTGGATAAGATTTCATTCTAAATGCAATTACTACAATGATTTTTTCTGTAGTTAAAATAGTTCACAAAAATACATTTCCAGTTTAAATTTTGAACCATGAAAATATTAATAAACATCTTCCCATGCCGCCAGTGATCTGTAAATTTGGGATTTTCAACAAAAACATTTATTTTTTTCAATTTCCAGGTCAAATTGTTATAGATATAAATCATTTATTTTACTTCGTCTAGTCAAGTATAGTTAGTATTGTATAACATTAAGTTACTATGAAAATATCAAGTCCAAACGACAACGAATTACCCTGCCGCAAGGCCGGTAAAAATGCATATAAAACACTATAACATTTGCTTTATAGTATACTAGTGGACCCGTGCGTGAAGAATTCACGCAATAACCTATACGTTTGCGTAATGCCTCTAGGCCGGTGCGGAATCTCCTCTTCCCTTATTTGCTTCTTATTTTTCTTCTGTTCTTCATTGATCCTTTATCNATATATATATATATATTTATTTATAAACACACGAAGGTTATTCTTAGTATTAGATGAATACAAACGGCTCAGTGGGTCTTCACAAAAGTCAATCACCTGTTCCTCCTTACATGCTTAACCGTAATGGCTGAAATTTTCGTAAAGATTCATTTGTATCTTTTGGAGTTATCTTATTCACGGACAATAGATCGAAGGACAGAGGGACAAATATACCAACTCGACAAAAACATTGCCTTCTCGGTGGAGGTAAATATGAACTTTAACGTTAGCATGTTTCCTAATATTTAGATGCTATAACTATCCACCTATCGTTCCAGAGAGTCGTGTGGATTACATACTGATCTCGTAGGCAACAGTTAACAATATAAACCTTCGTTTTCACTTCATTCTTTGTGAAAACAAAATTCAAAGTAAAACGTTCAACTGTGTACCGTAAAGTAGGATTACTTTGACCAAATTTTGACTATGAAATGCTTCGATTTTCTAACGACTAAATCAATTGTGCAGCAACTTTTCTACAAGGTTACTCTAAACTACTGGTGTCTCAAAAAAAAAAAAAAAAACAGCGTCCATGCTCCAACCACTTGTCCATAAAATGAAAAAAAGGTTGCTGGTCGATGTTGTACCCTGTTTTGGAGTGACAATGATCGGTGGGAAAAAATACACTACATCCCTGTTTTGTGTCATTTAGATGCTCCAAATTGTAAGTTTAGGGCCTCTAGAGTAATCTAACCTCAATATTGGGACATGAGATGACTTTAAATGTTTTTTTTTTTCTGAGCTGCCACACGACTAGCAAAGAAAAAACAAACTCCTGAGAAAAATTTTTAGGTTTTTCTCTGCTGGTCATGTGGCAGCTCAGAAGAAAAACATTTAAAGCCATCTCATAAAGGTAAAGGTGAAGTCAACTTAGACCACACCCTCACCTGGGAAACCCACATGCACTGGTTTGTGCTACGGCTATAGGCCCACTGGCCCCAGATGAGCAAGTGTAGTCGCAGTCGCCCTCGGGTCACGAACTATGGCGCCAATTTGACGGAAGGATATAAAATATTTTCATATTTTCCCAACACTCAATCTGGTTGAGGCATGGGAATTAAAAATCGAGCTATAGGTCCAAAATTTTCACACATCATTTTTAGGTGCTTCCACAAAAATCCCGCACTACACATTTACGTGTGCATCTCCAAGCCCCGGGCGCACTCCCAACGTTCGCGACGATTTTGCGTTCAAGTAAGCTTTCTTGCGCCCGTCAAAACAAAAATAAAAACACTACCTAGCCTAACCTAACCTAGCCTAACCTAACCTCCTAACGTAATCTAAGCTTATCTAACCTTACCTAACTTAATCTGCGATACAGCGAGCAGTTCAGCACAGGAACTTGAACGCCGCCCGTACGCACACGATCCGCGTACACAAACACGCACACAAATCGTCGCGAACGACGACAGTGTAAAGGTACAGTACAGTAAAGGTAGTAGGGAAACTTCTAAGGGGTAAATTAGCGCAACATTTGGCTGATGGGCGTGGTTTAGAGGCCTACGTCATCGTTCCTCTACGNGCGACGTGCAGCTGGCAGCTCAACCAGCTCTCTCTTGGGCCTTCCCCACCCCTTCTGAGCGAGGAAGGATTTTTAGTTGTAATGCTCCCGGGCACTTGCTCCCTCCCCCTATATTTACTCCGAGCTGCGGACTCATTCAATTTCAATCAAACACGTATGCACGGACGCACTTGCTCGGATGCAAGCCCGCACGGCCGAGTAAGGGTGCTGCTGGTGCACACCTATCCGGCCGTAAATGGGGTGCTGTACTAGCTCTTGCCACTAACGCACCCCGGGCGCGCTATCGTCTCTCACGGCGGAGATGTGTGCGTGTTTGTGTACGCAGATCGTGTGTGCGTGAGCGGCGTTCAAGTTGGCGCGCAGCGCTGCTCGCTGTATCGCTGATTAAGTTGGGTTACGTTAGGTTAAGTAAGGTCAGGTAACGTTAGGTAACGTTAGATAACGCTAGGTAATGTTAGGTTAGGTTATGTAAGGTTAAAAAGGTTAAATTGGGTTAGGTTAGGTTAGGGTGGGTTACGTAAGGTTAGGTTGGGTTAGAAGGTTAGGCTAGGTGAGGTTTGCAGGAAAGCTTGCGTGAACGCAAAATCGTCGTGAGAGACGATAGTGCACCCCGGGCACGGCTGAACGCTTGCGAACAGTTGTGCCGCGCAGGGAAGGAAACGAAAAACAAGAAGGTAGAAGTCTAGCAGCGACCCACCTCCCGAAAAAGAAGGGGCAGTATTGAGAGCCTACCTGACTTTTGAAAACTATCCTCGTCAGCAGGAACTGCGGCAAGCTGCAGCATCTCCTGCGCAAAAGACACTCGGGATCCTTGGGTTCGTGAGGCCCAAATATATTGTGGCAGGTAAAGGGCCCAGCGTGATCGATGCTACACCTAATGTGATCAACTCAAATGTATTGTGATTAAATAGCAATATGTCACAGAGACACTATTCTTATTAATATATTAGTTATTTAATTGCTGTGGAAGGCCTAACACCCTTGTGCAACGATATCGTCATCGGTGAGAAATAAAAACAATGGTGCAAACTTGTAAAATGGTGTACCATCAACATAAACCTATTGAAGTTTACTCTCGATCCATGCCTTATTCCATAGACGTTACATATTCGTCTTACAGCGAGTTCACACACTAGTGTTCACAACGTTTCTGATCAGGTGAACAAACACAAGCTCTGCGCAGACCCCTTTATCACAGTTCACGTAGAGAAACGCCTTAATCCAAAGTGAACCATCATGCACGTTCCGCTACAATGTTGTCTGTTAGTATGTATTTTGTGGGTTTTGATGTTCACTTTCATATACCATTATCTTATAGCTTGAATCTAACTAGATCAGCCGATTTCTAGAATGTTTGTGTTTGGATGAACAGATCTAAGTAAAAGTACAATGAGACGTCGCAAAAAGCTCATTACTCAAAAAAAAAAAAAAAAAAAACGTGGCGTCTTTTAAATCTTCGAGTATTTTAGTGTTTGAAATTGATTACATTGAGTCTGATTGAGAAAGTAGCAGCCGGAAGGGGCCATGATTGTTGTATGAGCAGGATGATGTACCCGCGAGGCACACACGACATCAGGGCTCTCACAATGAAAACGCAGAAAATCCCCACGCGCTGCCCAAAAAATCCCCAAATTGAACTAAAAGTTCCCAAATAGAAAATTATAGCAAAATTAATAATTGTTATTTCTAATCTTGACTC
>LQNS02278170.1:45369537-45382990 GCA_001587735.2 Parhyale hawaiensis
GTTTTCGTATGTTTATGGATAAATTAAATAATTTTATGGTGATTGTTTGTAATATTGACTTCCAGAATTGCAGTTTCCTTAGTATTATGTCTGTGTACGTTCAAAATGCTTTAAATATGGCTAGTACAGTTATGCACGGGCTTCAAAATAAATTAAAGGCTCAAAGGAAATCCCTTCCCAACCATTTCCCGTAAAAATACGACAGAACATATTTTTCGAAAATTGTCATGGCGTCTCTGGTTTATTTACAAAATCGTTGACCGTTCTTGTGCTTTCCAGCGATCACGATGATCATGATCACTTTGATTCTGATTAAGAGCGTGGCCACAAAAAGAGGCCTTTTGTGAAGACCTTTGATCGCATTGAGCGCACTGAAAAGTCTTTCAACTGACATCGATCATATTTGAAATTAGGCTAAATTTTTCACTATTATGGTGAAAAATCGAACCAATGTTTTGTAATTTAACATCTTGAAATGAAATATCGTATTCTTAAATAATGGTCAAAAAATCCCCAAAAAATCCCCAACTGGCCAATATCCCCAAAAAATCCCCACTTGAGCCAAAAAGTTCCAATTTGGGGACAAAATCCCCAAAAGTGGGAGCCCTGCACGACATACTGTTTTGACTGCAATCCCAGACTGTCACTGACTGACAGGGTTAAGGTTTTCTGATGGAGGTGATGGGCTGAAGCCATGCGATGGGATCTAGTGACTATGCACCGAGCTGCACTCTGCACCGATAACAGTTTGCTCACACCAGTTTTTGAGACATTGGGATACCAAATCGGAGCTTCATAAAGTATAACGCTTCTGGTGACTTCCCAATAGGTTAGTAGTAGGGTCCCTGTCTGCTGTCCCCTTTTGCGCCCACCAGCGTGGTAAGGTTTCGCAAGCTCCCGGGAGTAGCATTCGCCGCGAATATACTTCGCGTCGGCGGCAAAATTGAGGCATGGGTCAAACACCACGCTCATCATTTTTGTGTTACACCCCAGGGTGAGCTCCGTCGCACCCACTTTCATTTTTGGGTCCAACCGGAATCGATGACTGTCTGAGGTAAGGAGGGCGGAGTGAGTTTTTGAGTGAGAGACAGTCCAGGCTCTCTCTCCCCGGCCCAGGCTTTGATTGCCGCGACAACAGTCGACAGACTCGTCCCTGCCAACCGAACGAGGGCACGGAAGATAGGTCAGTGAAACCGTCCGCATATGAGGAAGTGACGTCGCCAAACTGGGAAAAATCACTGACGTAAGGGTTAAAGAGGAGCGACGATATGGGCAACGCCCGCATGCATGGGTGGATAGGCGACCTTTTCCCGTCCACCGACAGGAAGTGCGGCGCCCCACGTAAATAAGCAGAGCTCCATCCATGAGGTTGTTGGAATGGATAGGCCAGAGACGTGATCTCGGAGAGTAGGCGGTGGTGCGAGATGGTGTCAAAGAACTTAGAGAAATCCACTATTAAAGTTATCGACGGAGTTTATTTAGGGGCTTAAGTTGGTTGAACCTTTGTACAATGTATTGAATTAAGGGTAAAAGGCCGAAGTGAACGACCGCAGAAGGTGGAATCCATGTTGGGAATCTGACACCTCCAGAGCCATACGCTTCAGTCAGAATTTGAAGCGGATACTGCACCCCGCCTTACCGATCGGATTTTTCCATACCTTCCCCCAGTATTGCCGCACTGTCCTGTGTTCATTACGCACTTCCGTTGTTGCAACAGCTGTAGCTGCATGTCCCTCAGAAGGGTTCTGGGCTATCAATGCCCTTCTCTCTGTGCGGATGAGTCTCATCTTCACAGACCTTGCCGTTCTACCCCCTCTCAATTACTTTCTTAACTGACTATAAGTTTCGAGTGGGACAGATTGATGATCTTTCCAGTCAACTCTGCGGATCGGGTGAACAAATTGTCAGTTACTATTTCTCATGCCCTAGTCACCCCACTCATCTTCCGGCAAGTGGTCTTTGGCTGGACACACCTGGGGCAGTGTGTTTTCTTGTCTTTCTTACTCACAAGGAGTCGTGTCACATGCTCCAAAACCCCTAGATTTATTGCGGAACTGATTCGTCAATCGTAAAAAATACCATCTATTTCTAAAGGTATTTCAACAACACATAATATACTTTCTTTCAATCTCAAACCATGTTCAATCTATAACGTTTCTGAAGTATCTGTCGTGTATATGTGCTAGTCATAATAGGCTGCGGAAGGCTTTAATTCGCTACAGAACGGCATACTGAAGTAGTTATTGGTGAAATATTTGCGCCTACTCTATCAGAAATGTACCAACAACACAAAACCTGAGTTACCTCACGTAACGTAAGCTCTAAGTCAAAATCCATGTATGTTGTTGAGATAACTTTGCTATTCCTGTACTATCCATAGCTTTACTGCAGCGCTTGATAACTTGTACTAATAAAGGAAAGAAGCATCATTACTGCAGACTTGTACAACTAGTAAAATGATAAGGATATCTAATCATCTAGCTAGTAGACCGACGTATGTCGGAACCTTACAGTCCCCGACCCACAAAGTCCCACCTCAGTTAACTGGAGGTGACATTCATAACACTAAGGATGGCAGAGGTGGACAAAAATTGATAAAGCCCCTGCGCTGCCAATATGTAAGCCAAGGCAGCATATGAAAGTGGTTCTAAGAACAGAAATTGCAAGGAAGGAGACCATTCGCTCCAGACAGACTCTTGCCGTTGTATCGTATCATCCAGAGGAAATTAGTCTCGAACGCATGATCAATGAAGAATCGTCATCCCAAATTTCTCGCTGCCATATCTGCTAGCGAGGGCACTCTAGTATATTTATGGACTTATATCTTTCGGGTGACGCTCTGGTGATGACAGATAGGGTGAAATTATGCCAGGTTTCAGATGTGGCGATTCTGTCGCACTCTCTTGGAAATACATAAGGGGAAACATGACCAATCAAAAAATTTCAGAAGTTGGCGCAAGTAAATGGCCTCAAACTTAACGTGATAGTAACTTTGCTAATTCTGATATCAAAGACACAGAGACACTTGAAGTATCTCGTACGTAGCATTCTCATGGATTTGCATTTCTTGTTTCTTCTCTCATCAAAAACTTAATTTGCACTCAGTGCATGTCTGATCAAATTTAGTAAATGATGTCCGAAGTAAATGGTAAATTTTCTTCTCAGTGCAGTCGAACCAAGAAGAGGAGCCAGTGAAGACAACTAAGGTTTTGTTGTACTAGTAACTGGTTTTCTCTGCTAAACTTGTTCCTTTGCTTATACAACTTTTTGTGAGCGCAAGAAAAAAAACTTCGATGCACTAACACTTTAGTGTATCATTAATATGAAGCTGCAGTTCTTGATCTGATGAATGATTCCTCAATGCAAAACAAAACTGAATTTTTTACTGCATGTAACTGAAGGGAACGAACGTCTGTGCGGCGCAGTAGAACAAAAAGTGAGCGTGCTAACTACTTTCGAATATCAATGTAGGCAATTGCAGCAACGAAAGTATGATCAATGAAGAATAATTATTAGAAATTATTTTTCCTCGCCATTTTGACCAGCTGGTACGTTAATCGATGACAGAAACTGCACGCATATTATTGTGATGATCAGAACGAAGCACAGTGTCAATCTGCGCAATGCGCTTGGAAAGGGGCGTGACGCATTTATTCAGTGGGCTACATTGACGGTACAACTACATGACAGACATGATATACAGCAGTCGTTACGATTCTCCCTCCCGACGAGATACATTGCTTGGCCAAGTGACACAGACAGAAGGGGAACTTATTACTTACGCAGCATGGAGAGCAAGTATCGCCTCATGGCGTGGAACGCCGCCTCAGTCAAGGGAGAGAATAGCCATGAACCTGGGGGGCACAGGGCAGCAACATCATGGCGGCCCGCAGCCTCTGCAGTCAGGTGCACGCAGCCAACTCGCTCTACCAGGGAGAAGTCGGAAGGGCAGGGCAGTGCTGCAGCCAGCGGTCAAGAGAAGTAATGCTCAGGTTAGCACTTTGGACATTACTTACGAACACCTGCACGGATATTGGACCTAACCTCAAGCATAACTTGTGGAGAGAGATTCACCATATTAGCTAGTGCACGCTCGCTACCTGAGGCTAACGCCTCTGTTGTAGGGGCATGCAGTATACACACGATGCTCTATCGGCAACATTCGGTCCGATCATTGAGCCGCGCCTTCTAGTCCGTGCCATTCAATTTACACAATGCAACCGCTATGCTTTTTTTTTTTGTCACTCCCATTGTGAAATACTACTGCCGCCGTTGAAAGCAAAAAAGTGCCTTCTTCGCTGATCAAAGAAAATTTGCATTTCAGCTGTCCAAATTACACTCTCGCTACTCTTCGCTGGCGAAAATTGAAGGGATGAATTAGTTGAAATAGTTTAAAGTATGTCCATTGGTTGAAACAAACGATAGTTTCAGCTCTTTTCATCCACGTTGTAATACTCATTGACTTGTGAAAAATTCCTCCTTCGAATGAATAATGCTCGCCCATAGAAGTGAGACGTCTTTTTCTTTATTTTTTTTTTTTTGGTCACATCACTCATCATAATCAGTTGGGAAAAGAGTGAGAATAATCGGTAGGACAACCCCTTCAACCCCATTTCAATCCTGGCAGAGCATGAAGACTGCTTAGATAAAATGAATAGTATACGCAAAATTAGGAGCTACTAAAATATTATCTTAGCATCAAATTAACCAAAATCGATCCTGCGTTTTGGGAAAAAAATTGGGATCACGACCATGCAATGCACAGGACGCTTAACATAAACATTAGGATTTCTGGTCCTACTTTTGTAAGTAAAGAGAGGTTTTCTCGAGACTTATATTGTCGTTTGCAAGGCATATCGATCATGGTTCTGAGAAACAAAAAATTTCGCACTTATTTCTTAAAGGAAAAACAACAGTAGTTGTATGTATTTCTACCTCTACTTTAAACAGTTACAGAAATTTATTGACTTTTAGAGTTAATTTACTCAATGATGCACTCACGTAGCCGCTATTTGTCCGAAAGTTTCGCTCCAAGAATTATCCTATTATGGGTTGTCTACAAAATCGACAAGAAAATATGCAATGGGATTTTGGAATGCGACGTGGAAAGATTGTGATGCTCGTAGGTATTGGTGTTGTGGCAAATTAGAGATCAGCGGCGTAATAAATCGCAACGAAGAACTGCAGTCCATGGCGCCCGTGAACACATACGAGGGGAATTCAAAAACTGGGCGGAAAAATTCTCTCGCAGCGTCATTACGTATCCAAGAACGTCAAGTGTTGTCTGATATGGTAGTTGGCATCCGACCGCTATACATGGCACAAGTCAGGTCATAGCAAATGCTATGATGAAATTTCAACGATGAGATGGAGGTCCTCGTTTTTGTTAATAGCAAAGTAGTAAGAATTATTAGTCTGAAATCCGCTGTCAAAACACAGGCCTAAAATTTGTTTATTATTCGTTTGAACGCAACGCAATTAGCAATCCCCCCACAGACAGCAAGGCGCAGGAAATTTGAGAGTAACGAACTTCCAGCGACTTCGATACCAAACGCTTCATGGTGATGGTCAAATGAGTAATTACTCATTAGATTAGATAGGTTGCAGTAGACGAACCAATAGGCCCATTCCCAAAGAGACACCGGAACATACGCCCCGGCACTCTATGAGCTATTGCCATTAGCGTATTCAAGTGCAGCAACTTACGTCAAAGTGGGTGGAAGGAATCAGCGGAGAAGAGGACCACACTTGGCAGTGCAATACATTTGCACGTACGCAAGAAAGCTACAATTTACGTTAAATATTATCAGAAATTCCGCGAACTTTTTGAATTTCCCCCGTACATGCATTCTGAAAGTTGGTGGAAGTTAGTTGGAAGTGTTGCTGGCAAGCTTCCCCCCCCCCCCCTCCTCCAACATTTTTGACGTTCCGCCCCGCTGTCGGAATCTATCTCTCTCTATTCACAGATTTAAACTTAATCAGGATGGTTAAGCGAGTCTTGTTGATTTTATTTATAGGTACTAAAGCTTTTATTCTGCAATAATTCGGGTTTCAGTGGAGAAGTGTCAGAGCTCTTGCTGACTGCAGAACCAAATGAAACAACACTGTTGCCCCATCCTGTTATAGCCTCAGACCCGGCGCAACAAAGACAGTTTGATATGCATGATCGGTGTCGCGTTGTAGTAACTGCAGACAGAATTTACAACAACCTAGAAACAGAGGTAGCTTCGTAAAGCCGTGAAATAGAAATGTGACCTATTTCATAGTTACCGCCGAAAGGCAGAGAAACGCTTTGCTTACCTTTAAAGTATGACGTAATCCCTTCCATTTCCACGAAAACCGGCGACATCAGACGTCTCCTCCCGTGGAGGACGCAGTCCGACGTGTACATGACAACCAGACATTACACCCGACACTGGCTGTGAGGGCACGTGTCAAGAAGGAGTGACGTCTGTTTCCGGCACTCGCCTGTCACCGGTGGAAACGAATGATTGTGATGGTACAAGCTCTTCATGACCATGTCGGAGTCATGATAAGCGTAATGACGCTATCAGAACACTATAATTAAAAAAGTTATTCATGTATTAAGAAATCTCCTTTAGTAGTGAGTTCGAAACTGAGAGTCATGGAGGTCATGGTGAGTCCAAGATTTAAGGATTTTTCATAATTAAAGATTTTTATTCGTTTGCATTTACTTTGAGTCCCACGGCTATTTTTCTCTCTTAATGCTTGATATTTTTTTTTTTTTTTGCAGCATTTTTGTCTCTGTTTTTTATCTCCCCGCTAAGATTAATCTCTAAACATATATCTAGATTAGTTTGTCGGCAGTAGACGGATCAAGAGGCCCATTCCCAGAGAACCACCGGGACTTACGCCCCGGCCCTCTACGAGCTATTGCGATCATGTCAGTATTATTTAGAAGCCCGAGGAAAAAATCAGTCTAGGAGGCGATCTTGCAAGAACTATTTATAGCAACAGATAGAGAAGGAGGAGTTTGGAGACGTTAAGTTAGTTTGGGCGGAAGAGAAATGATTGTGGATTAAGGTAGCCTCCAAAGCTTTGGCCGTTGAGTTTGTGACTCCTGGGAGAGGGGTTCTTAGCTGTGGACGGTGTCTCACACAATGTTTGTCAAGACGATGTTTAAACGCTTTGACTGTCTCATCACCCACAATTTCTGAAGGGAGTCTATTCCAGACTTTCACTTTGCGGTGCATAATGAACTGCTGGCTCAAGGTGGTTCTTCGAGCTTTATATTCGAGTTTTTGACCGTTGTTTCGCAGCCGATCACTAACGTTTCTCAAAAAGTCGCGCTGTACGTACGTCGTTGAAGCCATTCAAAAACTTAAATGTTTCTATTAATTGCCCCCTGAGTCATCATCGCTCCAAAGAGATCAAACCCAGTTCTTGTAGTCGACACTCGTATGGCTTGTTTCGAAGCTGAGGTATTAAGTAAGTTCCTCTGCGTTGAAATTTTCCATGTTATCGATATCTTTGAATTGATGGGCAACAAGAATTGAACAGCAAATTCTAAGTGTGGGCGCACTAGTGCTTTGTACAAAGGAATGATTACGTCCTTCAATAAGTACTTAAAATTCCTATTAATGATTTCCGGTACTAAGCTTGCCCTTTTCCCACTGTTGTCAACCTGCTCCATGGCTGCATGTTAGTATGTTTGTAATAAGTTCTCCGGACAAAAAAAAAATAATCACCTGCTACTTATAAGGTGTAGGACCTCCACGAGCGCGTATAATAGCAGCAATTCTGGAAGGCATTGAGTCTACAAGATTTCTAATGAACACTTGATCCATTTTAAGCCCATCTTGTATCAACCGATTCCTTAATTCAACAATAGTTTCTTATCTAACTTTTGATTTCCATTATTTAAAATTAACTGAAAGCAACGTTTCGATGCATTTCGAGCATCATCTTCAGGCTGTAAAACAGAAACACAGATTAGAACTGGCAAAGAACCTAGTAAATGGCGAAGTTAAAAAGTTGACAATATAAAGTTACTGCGTAGTTTCCTTCACAAACACTATTCATTCACAAACACGCCTCACACTAACTAAGCATAGAAGAATCGCATTTTTGAACTAACGAACGAAAAGAGCTAGAGTCGTTTCATTAGAACGAGACGCAATAGCACGCTATACTGAATTGAACGAAGTCAGGCTCCCACAACCCTCCTCAGGCATAAGGCACGCAAAGTAAAAGTAAACTGCTCCGATCGTAAAAAAGACTGAATTACATTATGGTGATGTTGCCACCAGTGGGCACAGTGTATGACGTGAGAATAGTTTCACTGCTGCAAAGTCAAGGGTGTTGCAATTGAGCTTAGGTTTATTTTTATGGATTAGCAGTGCTTCATAGATTTGAATATGATCTCGATCTGCAACATGATATATTACATTAGTGTTAGGATACAGGTCGTCAGAACATGGATTGCAACCGTGAACGTCTCTGAAGTGAGCATAGATTGATGCCTGATATTTGTGATTGTCAAGTCTGCATTTCAACTTCCTCCTCGTCAGTCCAATGTAACAATTTTGGAGAGACTTGCATCCTCCCTTAGTACACCAAAATTGACACACAACATCGGAGCTAGCGAGGTCAGAAGTCCATTGGCGACTGATATTGTTGCGAACTAGATAATTAGTGACCTTCCTATTTTTGTAGTATATACGCAGTTGGATTCCATCAAGCGGGGCCACGGGTTTCACATGTGTAGCTATTATATCAGTGAGCTCACGTTCATGTACATTATAATTAGTGTGCATTTGATTCTCATAGTAAAGCGTTATCTGCTGCGAGTTAGCTAGAGTTTCTACCCCGTTTAATTTTAGATAATGGAAATCAATCAATTTTATTTACCTTAACGCGCAGTGAATTAAATTAAATCAACCATAAGTAGTGGAGGATCTTCTCGGTGCTTAACAGGTCATTCAAGATGGTCCCAAGTAGTAGGTAAGGCACCCAGATGCTTGCTCGTGACCTCTGACGTTTGACCTCTAGGCCCCGCTAGCTTCAGGTTTCCCAGGCCCCGCCCACTTTCGGTTCGCATCCCCTCTGACCCCCCCCCCCCCCCCCCCCCCNAACAAGTGCTTAATAGATTATTTAATTAACTTCCCAAGGCTCAGCAGTAGTATGTAAGGCCGCCAGATGCCCTGACCCCCCCCCCCCGCTACACCGGAAGTGCATTGGCCGTCCTAAACCGGAAGGTCACGCGCGAGGGTAGGGCGCGTGGGTGAAAGGTCACGAGCAAGCAGCTGGGAGCCTTACCTACTACTGTCCCATCATGTCTGGAGACTTAGCCGACCGTTCTAGGTGCCTTACACTGTAGCCAGAATGGTTTTCATGCCAGTGCTTAACAGATCTAGCCCGATGTATACGGTAGTTATCATCGTGGAAGATTGGCAAAGCAGCAGTTCTGTTAGGAAAATTTTAGGTCGCCTCATTGAAATATATATATAAAACCAAAAAATAAAATAGGGGAAACATGTCTAATTAAATTTCTAACTTAAATTTCTAACTTAAGATAATAAAAACAAAAAATAATAATTTTCTAACGTGAGTAATGGAATGCAAAGCATTTCCTCAACCTAACAGTCGGTGCAGCTTAAACTGTTCTGTGATCCCATACATTCTTCTCGAACATTCTTCAAATCTCAGAGCAGCAGATGTGGCACAATGTATAAAACTTAGTTGGTAACGCTAGGAACTGTATCACTGCTCAGCGTTAATTGAGTAGGTTGAAATACAGTAGACATTGATAAGGTCCATATTATAAGTATGAACTATAGTGGTAGCACCATCATAATAGTAGGTAAATATTAGAAAGTTAGGAACAATATTTGGCGTGTATTTTTCGGCGAATGAGCGTGAGGCTCTCACTCACACAGGTCCTACGACTTGGTAACTTCAAGAAACCAACCAATGAGATCTGAGGGTAGAACTGCGCGCCATGTAGAGTCCCGCCTTTATAAACTACTTAGGCCACCTTGCGAGTCTCGGTGAGGTTTAGAGTCAGATTAACTTGGGCTACCCTCGCCTCAGGGTATGTCTCAAGTCCTTCTCCGTGCTTGTGAGTGGTGCACTTTTTTGTAAATAGTTTACCTGAAGTGACTTTGTATTGAGTGATCAAATTCTGAATTGACTGTGACCGGATGCTGACGTAGGATGACACATTCATAAGTGTTCAATGGGTCACTAATTCCGCACTCGCACACAGTGCCGAGAAGTCCGTTCTCGTGTTCCTGCACCTACTAATAATTTCTTCGACAGAGAGACCTACGTTGGAGGCCCTGCGCCTGTTAAACATTTGGCGAGAGAGTGCCCGTCGATGAAGATTCCTGCACCTATTTATAATTTCTACGACAGATAGACCTACGTTGGAGGCCCTGCGCCTGTTAAACCGTTTGGCGAGAGAGTGCCCGACGATGAAGAGTCCTACCCCTATTATATAATAATATTTATAATTTCTACGACAGAGAGACCTACGTTGGAGGCCCTGCGCCTGTTAAACAATTGGCGAAAGTGTGCCCAACGTTGAAGATTCTTGCGCCTACTTATAATTCCTACGGGAAAGTGAGAGCTACTTTCGAGGCCCTGCCTGGTTAAACCTTTGTTTTTACAAGGGAGTGCCCTACGATGAAGACTCACGTACCTACCTAATTCTCTTCGCACCTTCGCAGTGTTCCAACATTTAGAGGATCGCCGATAGTTGCGGCAGTGCATCTAGGATGGTTGAATGAAGGACGCAATAAGTGAGACAAGAAAGCTGAAATATAAGTGTGTATATACCTAATGTGTAGTGAAAGAAAAATCCGAGAGACGCCATAAGCGCATAAAAAAAGTGAAAAATTCCAGGTCAACGAGTCACATGTGAGGTGTCTTCACCAATTCAGCTTATCATCATTATCAAGGAGTTTGATGTGGTGAGGTATTTATGCAAACGTATATCTTCACGTCCATGTTTGCCTTTCTTAATATATAACCGTTGACTTTAATTCGTGTTTCATTTTATCCTCACATTAGTCGCCCCAACGCCGTGTTATGATGTGAATTCCAGGGGGCCTACTCCCCTTCTCTAGGACACATGAATATATGTATTCATATTTATGTATGAATGTCACTGTTAATTTCAATGTCAGGTAACGTAACGTGCAGTACCTGTTGTGTCGTGTGTCCAAGTTATACCAGCGCTAACGTAAATGTTTTCATATTAATGTCCCTGCCTTCATTGTTTTGATAATGCCGTTTTTATCATTGAAAATAATCTTTAAAAAATGTATATACTATACATATATACATGCATATGCACACAAACATACACCATTAATTAACGTGACCTATTCTGTCTTGTTTCGATTTGCAATAAATTAAATAATTAATTAAATAAAAATATATGAACAGGATAATGTCCTAACAGCTCAAACGTCATGCAGGTACCTTGGAAATTACCCAAATTTGTCATTTAACAAATTAATATAGACTTCCTGATTGAGTTTCATGGTTATTCTAACAAAAGGGCCCATTTCCGAGTAATTAAAACAGTCCAAGAACATGACAAACCCACCGCCTGATTATATCACCCCTTGCACACAAGCTCCGTTGAAGGCTTCATGTGGTCTTATTAGTAACAGATGACCACTTTTTTATATGGGGAGCTTATTTAGTTATTCCCAAGTCACGTTACTGCGTGATAGCTGCAAATTCCGCCCCGTTCATTTTCAAACTGGCTGAAGGAATCTCTGGCCCTACGTGCATTATTGAACATTTGTCGACAGTAAAGCTCATCTGCCACGTTGTGCTCCATTCCATGAAGTGGTCAAGGTCTTGTTGGAGCTGGGTTTTTTCCTAGCATAATGATATAATATAGTATCATCCACTGATTTTACTGAGAATATTAAGATCAAGATCATTGATGTGACTTTTGAACAAAAGTGGGCCCAGCACGCTAATTTGTAGAACTCCAGACGAGACCGGCGTGCAGTACCTCACTCCAGTACCTCCCTTTCTTGAAGGCAGAGTGTCCTTCCCCCAACACAGTAAGGGTTTTGTAAGGGCTTGGGAACTTGTGATGCTCTGCTTCATATTTCCCATGTATTGCAGTAAGCTCTCGATGAAGGTCATGAGGCAATATGTTGGTACAGCTTGACTTCAGTGCTGCTTTTGATCGCGTGAATCACCTTGGGCTGCTCCATAAACTAAGACTGATGGGTATTGGTGGTTCAGTTTTCGCGGTAGTCAGTTTTTATCTCCGAATTTTTAACTTGTAATAGTTTGTAAATAGAGTGGGATGAGCTAAGGGGACTGATCTTTACAATCTGAAATACGATTGGATAAAAGAGAAACAATGGTTTTGTAAGGACCTGAATGTTATCTGTTTCTGTCTTGTCCAAGAAAATGGCAGGGAGTCTCAGGAAGATGTCAGCGGCAGTTAGATTGCACGTGCTCAACTCGTGGGATTCGCCTGTGACATTTTTATCACATTTTAATCCCTCGGTTTCAGTCCCACTCTGGGAATAGGCTTGATCTATCTCCGGTTTCGGCCTCTCTATGGGAATGAGCCTCTTGCTTCTCCGCCGCCAAATGCTTAGCGTAACACATGACGGCATTTTCTTAGCCTCATTCTTCTTGTCGTGAAATGTTAACTTTGTAATTGCGGTCCCTCTTTGGGAATGCGCTTGATCTATCTTCAGCCTGTGTGTGACATCATTAGCACTCAGGGGTAGTCGTGATTTAGCTACTTAGTAAATGATGCAGCATTCTTCAAATCATACGTGGAAGATTTTTCTACGTGGAGGTTTCGGCCCTCTCTGGGAATGGGTCTGTTGTTCCAGCTTCATGTGGAACACACTGCGGATGTTCATCGTTAGCAACCGGATGAGGATCATTTTCATGATCCAGGAATCTTTGCCATAAAAGTACTTCATCAGTTCTTCAACGTCGTGGATTCGGCCTCCACTCTGAGAATGGGCCTGTGTTGTATCTACATTATGTTTACTTTGTTTACTTGTTTTGCAAAACTAGCACGAGATGACGTCTAATTGCAGCGGTCTTCATGTCACGAATCTTACCAGCGACAAGTTTCATGGGGCAAAACAATCTACGGCGGAAGGGACCTGCAGCTTGTGCTGTGGAGCGCATTACTGCGATGCGATACTATCAAGTAGGACTGACTGGAAAAAAAACTTTCGATTCTGGGATACATCGTTCGAAGAAATTGTGCCTCAGACAGAATTTGATTATCAGATCTATAGGATGTGTTGTAGTATAACGAGGACTTGAAAAATGTTTAATTCTATTGTAGAAGCCTATTGGAACTCAAGTTTTAAGGGGATCGTTTAGGCGAAAATGGTCAAAATTATCAATTTTCTGTTTTTTGCTCAAAAAGTGTCTTCAGGTATGGGGGCATTACGTCCTAAATTTTTAGGGGGCTAGCGGCACTAGA
>LQNS02278170.1:45446320-45460440 GCA_001587735.2 Parhyale hawaiensis
GGGGGGGGGGGGGGGGGGGGAGGGTCGTCTCAATCAGGTTACGGATGTTGCCGGTAATGCGGTACATTCCCAGGCATTCCAGGATCCATGAGTGAGGGACCATGTCGAAGGCTTTTTTGTAATCAACCCAAGGCATGCTTAGATTTTTCTCTTCCCTCCTGGCGTCTTTCGTGAGGAGGTTGTCGACGAGCAAGTGATCCTTCGTGCCACTGGTTTTCCCTCTTCATCCCTTCTGTTCATCCGGTAAGAGCTTCTTCGCGTCTCGGTGTTGGTAGATTCGTTCGAAAATTAGGCCCGTCAGCACCTTCCACATAAGGGAAATGCATGTGATTGGGTGGTAATTGCTAACCTCCGTGTCCTTTGCCTTGTCCTTCTGGATTAGAACCGTCTCCCCTGTGGTCATCCAGGTAGGCACGGTTCCGACTTGTAGGCATTGGTTGAGCTGTGCAGCAATTCTGGAGTGCTGCGATGAGAAAGTTTTGATCCAGTAGCCTTGTACCATATCTGGCCCGAGTGCCTTCTAGTTCTTGTTCTTGCTCAGTTGCTTTTTGAGCTGTTGACTGGTGATTGTCAAGTCTGGATCTGCTGCGACGTTCTTCTCCTTGACGTCGTGGAGCCAATCTGCGGTATTGTTGTGGCGTAACTCTTTGCTCCAAATGTCACTCCAGAATCGGATGCTCTCTTCTGCGTTGGGTGAGTCAGAGCTCATCTTTTCTACTCTAAGTGTTTGAAAGAGGCGTTTTTGGATTGGGGTTGAATAGCTGGTTCTGATGGAATCCAGCTACTCTGGCATCGAAGCGTTTAACTTTGCTCCTCTTAGCCGATAGCCGCTGCTTTAGGGTGTCTTCCAAGTTCATTAGATCGACTGCGAGGCATAGGTACCTCGATTCGAGCAGCATTTTCTTTTCCTCGTCGTGGAAATTTCCTCTACGCCATTCGGAGATCCAGCTGAGATGTTTCCTGATCTCATCAATGTTCATCTCGAGTTAGTGCTTCCAAGGAAGATCCTTTCTCCTCTGGATCGGGTGTAAATCTAGTCATCAGCTGGGTGGTGCACCCATGTGAGTGCGTTCGTTCATACGTATAATGTAATGAAAGAACCCCTTACTTTTCTTAAGTTGACAGATACCGCCATTCTACAGACCATTCTCTGTCGAAAACATAAGTTTATTTATATAAGAAGCATACAATACTACAAATTATACAATATGCATAGCTGTCGTGTCGTCTCGTCAACGGCCTCGATATGTTCATGATTTTCAGCATTAGGCTTGTTTTCATTCGCATTTTTGCTTAGGCCCCTCTTTCTTTTGTTGGAAATGCTGTAAAGTCTCCACGTTATCGTGGCTATAGCAAGCGTTTTGGCACCAACTGCTTAGATATATTACAACACAATGTTCCACTTAGTATGCTCAGTCGCTCTCTAAGTGTAGCGGTTTCAATATGGAGGAGTGCCGTATGCAGAACGTTGAAAATTTGGAGGAAAATGTTGGATGGTACAGCCTATGAATGTGGAGTACCAAACTGCATTCGCTAGATCTTCCGTTCCCAGATGGTATCGTAGAAAATTTTACTCCTCAGCAGTAAGGCATACATGTATAAACTTAATTTCGCAATAAATTTTCATTCGGTAATTATAATCACAGAAACGACCACAGAAGGTGCCAAAAAACTACAGCTTTATTCTTAATTTATTAAGATCATTGCATCCTGTGCACGATCGAACTATTATGACACCAAATGAAGAGTTTTGAAATGTGATACAGTTCCTTGTTTTGGCAACTGACACTCCAGTTAGTTCAGTTCCACAGGGTATAAAATTTTATATTTCCGCAACAGAATTAAATACCATGGGGGGACCTAAAAGGCAAATGACTACAGTGCGGAAGTTAAATTCCCATCATCAGAAATACAAAAATTGTAACCTACAAAGGATGACTAAAAAGAATATTTTATTTTGCATGAATAAAAGTTAGCATGGAGGGACCTAAAAGGCAAATGACTACAGTGCGCAACCAGGGTCTTTATATAAGCGTCAACGTTTCGGGAAAATTTCTCGTCATCAGAACTACAAAAAATTGTAACCAACAAAGGATGACTAAAAATAATATTTTATATTGCATGGACAAGTGTTGGCATGGGGGGACCTATTTTTTTCTTTTTAGTCATCCTTTGTAGGTTACAATTTTTGTATTTCTGATGATGGGAATTTAACTTCCCGAAACGTTTACGCTTATCTAAAGACCCCCGTTGAGCACTGTAGTCACTTGCCTTTTAGGACCCTCATGCTAACAATTGTTCATGCAAAATAAAATATTCTTTTTAGTCATCCTTTGCAGGTTGAATTAAATGCCAATCTCATTTTCTCTAATTATCGTGACGACATTTACCTCAGCAATAATATTTGTATTGTATGCTTTTTATCGAAATAAACTCGTTTTGATGAAGAATGGTCATTAGAATGGCGATATCTGCCAAGTTTAAAGAGGGAGGCGCAGGGATGAGTGACAGAGAAAACAGCTTGGGGTTCCCATTCATTATACGTATGCACGATCGCAAATGCCCTCGCATGGGTACTCGTAATTTCATAAAAAACTTTTCATCCGTTATTATAATAGCAAACACTACCACAGAAGGGGCCAGAAACCAGAGACTTCTTTTAACAAAAATGATTACCTTCTGTGTACGATCGAACTAATGTGACACGAAACGAATAGTTTCAAAACGCGACATATTTCTTTCTTTTGGTTTTTGGTTATTGACACTCCAGTTAGGTTCGTTCTGAGTACAGGGCTATATAATGATGTAATATAATTTTATGTTTCCGCAATAGAGTTAAATACCAATCGCATTCTCTCTGATTATCGTGATGACACAAACGACAACATTTGTAACTCTATAACTGTTATATGCTTTTTATTTAAATAAACTTGTCTTTTCAATATAGGATGGTCTGTAGAATGGCAGTATCTGGCAACTTCAGAGAGGTAAGGGCTTCCTTTCATTATATTACACGTATGCACGAACGCACCTTCTTATGGTACTGCACCTAGCTTCTGACGCAAACGCGGTTGGGGTGGAACCTCAAGAATCCTCATTGCGACGTCTGCTCCAGCTTTGATGAGGGCGTTCGTCTCAGCGATGTTGTTGGTGTGGATTTTACCAATCACTGAGTCGACGCTGAGAGCAGCTGCTCGAATCTTCGGTTCCGGTAGACGTCGTCGGCTGGGATGACATTTTGGCGTCGTTTCTACGCTGGAGTTTCGGAGTAAGTCCCGCAGCTCCAGTAAGTCACTCTGCTGCTGGCCAGACAAGTCATGATCTGTCACTTCGTCTTCTGATTCACTTAGGTTAATATTGTGGGCCGGTAAGGGACGAGGCCCACGTGCGAGCGAAGCCAAAACCGTGGCGTAATTCAGCGTCTGTGCGGTGTCGCGGCGGCCCAAATTTGTTAGGATCTGCGTACGCCTTGGAAATATTTTTTTTTCTTATGCAAATATCAAATCGTTTCATATATGCACTAGGCATTACCATGCATACAGGCTTTCAGAGCGATAAACGCACTAAAAAAAATCTGAAAAACTGGCATGTCTAATACGAATACTCATTTCCACCACTTTACTGTAGCACGGAACTGATAAGTGCAATACAGAGCACGGTGCGCAGTGTGTATTATTATTATTATTATTGTAATATTTTCTTACTAAGGAAGGTTGTTAAGCCTCATTACAACAAAAGAGACACCTAGAAAATAATTTTATTTATATGGTAACGTGGTAACGTAAGTAAGTGAATGAACCTCCTCTGAAAAAGTATTAAATAAATCCAAGTATCCCAATGTGTACGAAGAACGTAGGTGAGCAGATATAATTTTGGCTAAATAGCCCTTTTATAGATTTGCTTTAATCCAACGAAACCTCCATGCTGCGTCATGTATTGCCGTAATAGTTCTATGCTCATAAAAGTTTCGTGCTGGTCCTAATAGCAGAATCATTGTTCGTGTTAATGCCCACACCTCCACACTCCAGTGAGGCATGCGTTGAGCATACCAAGGATTTTCCTCGCACAAAGAGTTCATGCAATGCTGGCTTGTGCTTTATAAGTCCAGCAACAGTATTTACTAACCGCAGGCAGTAAAAAATTACTGTACAAGCCACGAGAGATGAAGGTTTCCCTATTGAGTACCACAGGTAAGGATAGCTAACAGCGTAACATAAATCTTTAGCAATAAAATCATTTCACTCAAGAGTCCCCATACTGTCGTAGGGGCTAGCTGACAATATTTCATGTGTCTTTGAGACCAAAGACGACAATTCACGAACCCATGCCCTCATATACAGTACATCTGCTTGAAAACTACGATTCTTGTCGTCAAATTATTTTTTAGATTGCTTTTGCAGCAACACAAGTATTATAATGGACTATCGTGTTCAAGTTGAAACGACAAATGTTAAGATAACACGTAAAATTGATTGTAAATCAGTAGAGTAAAATTGAAATTAAAATAGAACACCAAAAATATAATGACGAGGGAGAGATTACTTATTGCAGTTTTGACTTACCTAAAATAATCTTAAAAATTTATGATGAAATTAATTCTAGTTAGCTGTGACCAGTACACGACGTCTGATATCTAATGTGTACATGGTATTTACCCAGTGCTCGGCACCGTAGTCTCAGCAGTCGCATACTGCACGTTTATCAGTTCAACTTTTTATGCACAAATTTTCTTCGTTGCTCTAATACAGAGATAGAGGAACCGGAATTCACGAACTGCAGCCATTCACTAAGCTGTTTCGAAACTCATTTTTCATGAGTCATCGTGGAGTTGCCAGTAATTATTGTTTCCTAAATCTATTCATACAGTTTGTTCTCCTCCTCTCGTTGATCGCCATTGTAGTAAAAATGAAGTTTCAAGTTTTGATTGTAGGAGTAATTGTGAGCATTGAGGAAAAGCTCACAATTACTCCTACAATCAAAACTTGAAACTTCCTTTTTACTACAATGGCGATCAACGAGAGGAGGAAAACAAACTGTATGAATAGATTTAGGAAACAATAATTACTGGCAACTCCACGATGATTACTCTTCACAACTACGGTAAACGCTTGACTTAGATAACAAATTATTAGATATAAATCAGGGTTTGAAAAAACCCAGGCTTTAAAAAAAAAAAAACACCATGTAGTGTTTTATTTTGTTTCATTTTTGGGGGGGCTTTATAGCGTTTTATTGTTTTTTTTTTGGGGGGGAAAACGTTGCCAATGATAAAAAATAATGCTTTTTCATTGTTCTGCACCGATTTAGCTGTTTTGAAAGAGCTTATTCCTCCAACAACTCACTGATAATAAAATAATGGTAACAATTTATGATATAAAATATTAGTTGGCTATCTCAAATGGGGGACCGTTAATGACTGACTAATGAATGTTGATGTATAGTTCATCATTCATATTGACCAGTTTTCTTCATATTTTGTTTTGTCAAGCCTGATGCAAAACTCAAACTAAGTGTAGAAAATCAATTACAAGTTCAAACTTTTTGCAGGTAGCTAAAGCTCAAGGAAAATTTTCAGAAAAAAACACAGACAATGGATGCCATATGGCATGTAGATAGAGGGTGTTAGATAAAGCTGTCAGGTTTAAACCTAAGGAGTTAATAGATGTAGCCAAAATGATCACTTTGTAAAAATGATAAAAGGCAGTAGTTTAAACTGTAGTAAATTCTATGACTAGTCAATGTGAAATGTGAGTACAATGTCAATACTTCTGAGTCTGCAAATCACATATCTGCTAATTATTCTGCCTCACTGACTTGACATGCATAGTAGGTAGTGATTATACTGCAGCTCCAGATAGCTATTGCTATTATATTTCAGACTTTATAGTTACGGTATTGCAATTTACTTTTGACACCCCAGCAAGTTTTGTTTCAGTTACAAACTAAATTTACTTCTCATTTTAATAAGTAGGCACTGCTCTGTCTACTTTATACAAATGTTTTGAGAAGCAAAAAAGTTGCAAGTGTTTTGCTGGTCAAGGAATCGAATCAGACTATTTATCACACACATGCAAAATGAGAAAGGTGATTGTCACCAGCGGCAGTGAGTGAAGTGGGAGAGGGGATAATGTTGTCGTCTTAAGTGTAGCTATAGTTGTTTGCATAAGTGAATAATTGTATGCATATCTTTGTACTCAGTAATTGCTAGAAAGGACTGAACTATAACCACAATTTCTTGTAGGTAGTTAGGTTGGTTGACCTAGATGTGAAAAATGCCAAAACTGCTCACTCAAAACTTTCAACCTTCTATCTAGTTGAGGATTCTTCCTACAAGGCGTTCTTGTTCTCTCCACTCTTAAAATTAGTGCTACCTTATCTTGTGTGATACCCTTTACATAGTATAATGGTTGGCACTTGCAGCCCTTCCAAGCCAAATTAATCAACCACAGTATTAAGAAGAAATACTTGCAGTTCATCTTTAACGCTCTACCATAATAAGTCTAGTTTGTATAGATTTAAGTACCTAATTATGTGGCTACAATAATATTTAAAAGTAGTTGCAAAGACAGCCTTTCAAACAGTCATTTTATTAGCTGTTGGGCAGCCAAAACTGCCACAAAAATTGATTCATTGTAGTTGCTTATACAGCCGCTCCTTAAGTCATCTCATTCTTGGGCAGCCAAAGCTGCTACAAAACCTATTAAAAAATACACTGAAGCAGATTAAGCCTGCTGCACACGTGAGTGACTGGCAAAATACTTCACATTTTTGGGACTATAGTTTCATTGACCATGACTATGTTTAAATTGTTAAACATTTGTTTTAAATGTACTTCCATAAACCGCAACAGTACTTGACTCACGCTGGCGGCCAATAGTCGGCAACGGAAAAATGGGATTTTCTCATGAGCTAGTCTTTTCCCTCTATCTAATACTGAAGAAAAAATTACAAGGGACCCAACATTTTTCTTGTGGAGAAGGTATCTTGGATACGGTGGGGACGCTATTGGGCGCTTGCCTGCATGACCGTGCCTGGACATGTTCATAAAAGCTCTTGAGAAAATCCCATTTTTCCCAATTTGGCCGCCAGCGTCAGAGGCTACTTGGACCTATGAGTCAAGTACTGTGGCGGTCTATGGTTGAAGCTTCAGATGGTTAACTTGTAATAGCTTTACCATCATAATTACCTAGGTTACTAATGATTCAATCAGGCTGTCCACCAATAACATGCTTTGACAGTTGTTTCGGAGTCAGTCTTGACGCATATTGGGAGAGACATCCTCCGCAACTAAGAACTCCTCTTCCGGGAGTTGCAAACACTTAACGGCCAAAGCTTCCGAAGCAACCTTAATCCATCTCATTCTCTCTCCCGCTCCAACTACGCAGTTTGATATCCCTAAGCTCCGCATGTCAGCGGCTCATGAACGTGCTTCCGTGCATTCAAGATTGTTTCTTGGGCAGGGACTCTTCACCCCTCCCCCACTTTTTTTTTTCTCTCTCTCTCTTCTCCTGTCCTCTATATCCTACTAACATAATGACAATAGCTCATTGAGTGCTGGGGCGTATGTTCCGGTGTCTCTTTGGGAATGGGCCTATTGGTTTGTCTACTGCCGCCTATCTAATCTAATCTAATAAATACATTTCTTTGATTAGTTTGAACTTTGAAATTATCCATGTTTTGCTTGGAATGTTTGAGCTAATTTGGCCCACCAGTACATTTTACAGAGGGCTTCTGAACATATTTTGACGTGTACAAGCAAGTATAATGCCAAATATGATTGAGTAGTGTAGTGGTGAGTATATTTAAACTGTTATCCATTACTATCTAGCTTTTATTTGCTCGAAATAGGCTTCCTAAAAAAACACTACTGGCTGGGTTTCTTTAGGTGTTTTTGTTTTTGGTGAGTTTTTAATGCTAACCCTGACATAAATCCAACTCACCTGGACGCACGACGAAATCAGTGCGCGAGACCATCTCGTCCGGTATGGTAGCGTTGGCCACGGCCTTGTAGACCAGGGCATGCCCGGGTCTGATGTGCAGCAAGGTAGCGGCCAGCTGCAGCAGCACCACGTTCTTCACGACAGTCTTCATCTTCTGGGAAATCTCTTGAAGGCCCCAAATCGATCAAAATAACAATGCTATCTATGACTGGAAATTTCTACTTATCATTAGTTATTGCGAGCGTTTCATATTAATTTCATCTAACCAGAAAACATAGCTCCAAAATTTATTTTCTTTAACCGCATAATTATTATCTGACGAACATTTGTCGAATCCTTAGATAGTCATTCTTCAGCATCAGTGTCTACTGAGAGCGTGTAACTTTTATTCGTGCAGAATACTGAACACTGTATTGAAGCTAACATCGACGCTATCTTCTGCAAAAATGCGTCTGTACGCCTTTTTTAGGCGTCTTCGTTTGGGCGCACCAAAAAACATAACCAGCAGAAGCCAGTTTCAGCTTGAAATTTGGGCAGTTTGGGCATTGACCAAACGAACGCAGTTTTGCTCAAGTCGATCACGTGACTGTGTGCTAGCAAACAAACCAGACGTACGATGCAGAGAGAAGCGGCAGCATCAGTTATTATTTCGGTGTTTATGTCCCATGTGAACCCACGAAGTGGATCAAGATATTAGAATGTTATCGAATACTTTACTCTGCGTCAGTAAGTCTGTTATTTACTTCCAAGAATCTCATGAGGAGTGTTCGCTTCAGTTAATTCAACATAAGCTGTTATCGAGGCCAGCAGAAGTTTCTGAGCAAGGGAATTTCACTCCTGGATGTATAGAGTGCCGAAATTCAATTAAAGGATAGTGAATGAACTAGCAACAAGAATAGAACTGAACCAAAATAATCTACAAAACACACAGCAGTGTTTCATGGTTACCAGCAGAGACCACATCAGGAAAACAAAAATGGCGGCAATAAACACTGAATACATCAGGCTCTGTTGAGCTTGAAGCTTCAACTGCTGCGAAAATTTCAGCGATAACAGGCAATCGAGCCTTTCATTTTCGAACTCAAGAGTAAGACATCGAGAAGTAAATAATTGGCTAGAGAGACCGAACCAACCAATCAAGGTCACAAAAAATCAGTCGTCAGAAATTAACCATTGCGTAAATGTTGTCATGAGCTTCATATAGATTTGTGAGAGTAGGACAAAGTATACTTCCTTAAACTAAAACTCTCAAAAGTAAATGTCGATACTTCTATGTTGTGAATTAGCATATTTTATTAAACCTTTATTAATAAACTAATCAACACCATCGTGTGTTTATATGCGTAAGCAGGTCTTACTCATTAACGGACACAAAATTTTACTGTTCGATCAACAACTCCAAAAAATAACTGAACACAAACAACACGTGCCAAATAATAATAAAATGCGGGCAGTCTACCACAGCAATCGAATAAGGACGATGAGCAGGTTCTACGCAACAACGTGAAAAGAAATGTCAAAGCGGCATCGCCCAAAGATGAGTTAAAACTTGTTACGGTATTTATTACTCAAGTGAAAAAAAAGGCACAGTCTATTCACGTACGACAAACAATTCGACGAAACGTAAAGACTCACTTCGTCATATCAGTTTTCTTTACGAACTTGCTTGCACATAGTTTCAAACTTCATCCCAACGTAAACTACATTTGTAAGTGTGACATCTACACAACACTGAGTCGGAGACTGACGAGCGCCTTTCAATTGAGCTACGGGGCAATCAAGAGACACTCAATATGAGTATTATCAGACTCCCGCTAGACGTGATCTCGTCGATAATACCAATCAATGTCCTACGCAAATTCTCCGACCATAACAGACTTGCCATCGCGGAGGCTGTAATCATCATAGAGAGAATCACTCTGTAATCAGTATACTATATAATAATTCACGTCGTGTTTTTATTTATAACTATATTTATATCTTTCCTGTCACGCACTATGTGAATAAGATAGGAGAAAATTCAGGTGCCAAAGACGGTATCTTGGATACGAGGGTCGCACAATGTATATATATATCCAATTTTTTTAGGCAGAATGCTGAATTTTTGTTCAAGAAGCCTCTGAACAGTAATATATATACGTACAGGAGACAGCAGGGATTTCCTGAGGCGCTAATTTTCTAACCGTCATTTATAATGACGGCCCGGGCCACTAGTCTTAGTATAATTCTGCTGGTTCTTCTTTACATTCCTTGGTTCGTGCGTTAGTATGACCTTTACGCTTTTAGTTTCAGAAAGGAAAAAGATAGGGTATCTTAGATATCCTCTCCCGAGAGAAGAACAGGAGCAAAATTTCCACTTAGTTTTTATAAGTTACTCCTGCTAGCAGGTCATAATTAGAAGATTTTCTGTTTAACTCGGAGCACCGAAAACGTGGCTAGCGTCGGTCGAGGTTCATCATTTTAGGTTATTAATGACTGGTATAGACATCTAATACTAAGAATGACCGTCGTGCGTTTAAAAATATAATTTACTTATAGATGGCAAAACAATTGAAGATTGGAGAATTTAACGAGAAGCAAGATAGTTAGTAGAATTTTGTTACCCACGACGCGTTTCGCTGTACCTCAGCTCATCAGGTTGGAGGCTCGAAGTTGACGAGAAATATACCATTGAAATTTCAAGCAAAAGTTGGAGGTATACCAGAGCTGATGGTAACTATGATACCGATAGATGAAAGCTTTAAATGTAATTTTCAATAATACAAATGTTTCATTGATTTTCGACTGTAGTCATTCCATTCAGTTCTTAAAGAAATAGATAGGCGACAATTAGCTCTGGCCTTCCTGGTTTCATCAGTGTATTCATCGGCTTGAAGACTGTGGTGATCCTGCCCAACTTCATAGAGTAGAAAACTGATAGGTAAAAAATGTTCCAGGTTGCTGATGATGGCACTCGAACAGTTTATCTGGGGATTTCTGTCTTTCTTTGACATCGTTGAAGTCCACTCGATGCAGATGCATACAGCGTCTCTAAACAATCTCTTCCATCGCCGTGATGTGTACTCTCTCCTGAGGTTTTTCTTCATGTAAAATTTAGCTGCCCTTAGTTTACACTGATTGTCTTATTTGGACTACATAATTATCGAGGCAAATGGTAAGATATTCTTTAGCGGTCAGCACGGGCGCAAAAATCACGAAGATTTCTTGGCAGCAAATTGTCCCAGTTTGGGTTCTCCTTTCTATAGAACAAGTTTTCTCCGAGTCCGAGTTATAAGCCACCCTCGAATATCTTGGATACAGATCGCCGTATTTATTAGAAGCAGTATCGATTGTGGGCAAAAAACATTGCTAATCTTTAGTAACAGAGGCTGCAGTTCTTGCTCTTCCAGCTTCTCTTGCCGTTCCCGTGGAGTCTGATATCCATTACTTTTTTCTCTATCGAAATAATATTTTCTTTTGGTTTGGTTTACGATGTACACATCAAGCAGAAAACCAGCGAAGCGTAGAAGAACCAATTTTTGTCCGGTGCAGCAGACTTAACAATTATTTATTCCAACTTCTTGAACGCGAAAATTTTTTATGCTGACACTATTTCACCGTGTATTCTGGAAACGCAACAGACATGAAATTCAGTGATAATTCAGCGCCTAATAACTAATACAGTTCTTTTTTTTTTGCATGTCGTCTAAGCAAGGGAAGGAGTGTGCTGAAGACGAATTGAAGTGTAATGCCCTGTAGAAAGCACCATGCAAGGAGCTTTTAATGGGTGGAGCAAGCCCAAGCACTCTCTGGGCGAGTAAACACATGGCTTTCTCACGTGATCGAAGCTGGCGTTTGGAGTCCTTTAAGTGGTTGAAGTGGCAGTGGTCAGCACATATAATTGAGGAAGATACAGACAGGCAGTTGTTCAATATTTTTCCAAAGACAATCGTGTCTGAAGATTTATATCCCACTGCTCACCCTGTTACTTTCATCATGAGATGGTATACAGGATACAAGTTTCCCTTACATACTTCCATCCGCTCGGAATTTCGTCGATGGTTAATGGCTATAAAAATTCGAGCTCAGGACTCTTTCCTATATAGGCTGCGTGAGGCAATGCCGCTCTCCGATTGGATAAGCCACTCAGCCAGTTTAAGGGAAAAGTTTACTCGCAGCGCTCCCGTATTTATAAATAGAGGGTGCGTTCCTCTCTATTAGAACTTCCTTGGAAAGCACGCATCCGTGCGATAATTTGAGTTGGCCGTCGTAACGTTTTACTCTATATGCATTTTAATAAGGAAAGTGCAATCATTGAAGACGTGTCGTCAGAAATTTCTTGAGATGAAGAAGAAGCAAGTCAAAGAAAAGAAGATTCCGCACAGGCCTATATTAAGCGTGAATTTTTCACGCACGGGTCCAGTAGGCCACTAGGCCAAATATAATCTAATGTCTGTATCAGTCATTAATAACCTAATATGATTATCTCGCAGCATGTTTTCGCGCTTCGTTCGTATGATAGGTACGGGTCTGAGGTATTATTGCGAAACAGCGCTGTTGCTCTCTGGAATTTCCAGAGGCTGCCGCTACTTGTAGCTCTTTCCTACAGCCTCTCAGTCATCGTACGAGATCATCGAAGTTTCGAAGGGCTGAAGCTGCGTCTAATCAGAGCTGCATTCACAGAGTACGAACCTCAGCAAAGTAACACGCAGTTAAGAGAAAAACCAATAGACAAACGAACAAACAGATGGATCATCACTAAAATTTATTTAGATATTCTTCGTAACATTTATAACACCTACTTTTAATTTGATGAAGATTCGCGCAGAACTTTTGAATCATGTTGCCAAAAGATTAGCAGACAAAAGTGGACGACAGAAAAACTGGCTGAGGATCATCACCAAATTAAGCATGTTTCTTAAAACGTTTTGAACAGCTCCAGTAAATTTCTCAAAAAATCGTTCTAAAACGTTTTGAGTTATGTTACTGCAAGACGGACAGACAAACTCCGTAAAAAGCACACCCCTATTGGCTGTGGTAATGAAAAGAAAAGCACAGAAAAAAATATGAGCAATAGGAAATCCAGTTTGCTTAACAGTATGAGACGTTTACAAATAAAATTGGTGGAGCGTGCTTTAGTTTGTGCCTTACATTTATTGCAGAGCTATATTAACATAACAAGAAAACGAATGGTAATTGATTAACGTGGAATTCTAATGGGTTTTGCCATTGAATAAGCTTTGGGGTGGATGAGGGTCCTCAAGAGCCGTAGATCGAAGCAAAGTTGCGTTGGATTTAAACTAAGATAGGGTATAGTAGCGCTGCCTATGGTCATTGCACTGAGAAAAGAGAAAACAATAGATGACCGTGAAATTTCCAAGGATCCCGCTAGTCAAATTATAATTCTACTTGCTCCTCCTTCGATTCTTTCCTTAGTTTTGTTCTTAGTTCCATAGTTCGTTCGTTCCTGTGTTATAGTACGACCATTACGCTTTCAGTGTGATAGCTAAGAAAAATTGTGATATCATAGATACTCTCATGGCACGGAAGATGAGGAGTCTGGCTGTCACTTTTTAAGTAGCTATTACTTGCAACTCACAGGAAGAGAATTACTTCCTGACTTAAAGCATATTTTCGCACTTCGTATGTACGGGTCTGAAATAACATCGAAGAGCAATGCTATTGTTCAAGTGCATTTCCACACGTTCTAGCTTTCCAGACTTCATTGTAGGAGAACATCGAAATCTTTCACGGCTGGATATGTCTTTACAAAGCTTGTACCCTGTCTGCTACGAACGTATATATGTACCTGGCAAAACCGTGCCGAGTAAGGCGCAATTTTTTTTGCCATAAATCTGATGGATTACCTAACTATGTTCATTCGTTAGTTACGAGCTGTCCACTTAGAAAAAAAAAAATTGATACGTGGCAGCAATGTGAAAGAAAAGTAAGCCAAAAAATGTTACGTCAGAGAAACTAGCAACGTTTATAAGAAAAGCCAATATTATGGCAATAGATTGGTCAAGTATGCGTTAGTGTTTGCTACCTATTTTAACGTATACAAGTAGTATACAGACCACGCATTCGAGAACAATCACAACCCTCTAGCAAAATATACACCCTTCCGACAATGACAATCTTATCGGCGATAAAACCTCGGTGAAACAGAGCTCTACGGGCAGTTCATTGAATCGCTATAAC
>LQNS02278170.1:45467116-45488913 GCA_001587735.2 Parhyale hawaiensis
ATGGCTGACGCTTTTTCCTCCGACTGCACTCGCTCGTTTTCCTCCGCTTCCCGTGCCGCTCGACGCTTATATCAGGACCCCATATCGCACCGTGTTCATTCGCCCTCTAGGTCCCACAACGCTAGCTCCACCACATTTTAGGTCCTCTTAAATAAAAAAAAAATTATTGTGAGACATCCTTAAGATTTTATTAGGTTTTTGAAAATGGGATAAATCTCCTGAAACGTCAAATTTTAATTAGTTCGTGTCGACTTTTATTTCAATTGTATATTGGAAAAAGATTTATTAACGTGTTTCGTGCTTTACATAAATTTCAACACATTCTCCCTATTGTTCAAGAATTACTTGTCCTCTGCCTCCAAGATCTGGGACAAAACAGGCGTTCCTAAAAACTAAGGTTTAATGGCTTAATCCTTTATTTCTTTGGATTTAAAAACTTTGCTAGCGATTTTCGGTCGTGGGATCCCAAAATATTTATTATGCCTAAATAAATAGTCCACGATCGGAGATTGCCAAATTCTCACCTATTTTATGATCGAGTGCCCGGCCCTGAGAGTCATCATTAGGTACTGTGCACTTACGGGAAAAAAAATCACAGCTAGTATGTCATTGGTCCAATACGAATCACACTTATCAAATTTTTATCGATATTCCAATATAGAGAAAGGAGCTACGTTACCGCAATGGCCACGACGAAACAGTAGCTACGGTACACAGACAGTCCTTCAGTGCTTCCACACTAGCGATTTTTGCCCTTGCTAACGCAGTTCCTAGCGCGATTGTAAAATTTGATAAATCTCGCGCGTTTGCCGAATTTCTGGTGCATAATATGTAGAAACTAGCGCCATTTGACATCGAAAGATTTCGAATCGCCAGGAGGCATTTCGTTTGCATCACTAAATTACTTCCACTGAGGTTCTCAGCTGCAAGTCACGTGTCACGCTGATCCAATGAGCGGTAAATATAAGTTCCCCCGCCCCAGTAACAGCGGAATAGCCAATGAGATATCAGCCTGAAACACGCAGTTTTCAAATGAAATGTACTTGAGTTCAAATAGTTTCGTTCGACAGTATGATTTCCTGATTGTGATACATATAGCGTTGTTGTTTTTGCTGAATATAAAATAAGCACAGTGAAATAATAAGACAAACTGTTCAAAAAGCGCGTAAGAACTCACCACTCAATTACAGAGAAAAATAGTAAAGTTTTGTTTGCCCATTATAGCTGCGAAGTTGATTATTTTGTCTTTGTTTTCATTCCAATGCTGATGACGCACGCTAATCAAAAGAACGAATATTGTCATCTTTTCGTCTGAATGCGTTGATGAGTCCATTTAAATAGCACACACTTGCAAAGAATCTCGAGTTATAAATCCCTCCAGATATGCCGGCAATACATGCCCGAAAGTGAACTAACGGCACTTGCGGAGTAAACTTAACTGGCGGTAAATATTTTACGCAATTCCTTGGCAATCTCTAAGCTATGTTTACGAGAGTTCCACATAATGTTCGGACGAAAAGATGACGATACTAGTCCTTTTGGCTAGCGTGTGGCATCGGCATTTGCAGTCTATTATTTTTCGGTAAGAGGGGTTTACCATGTCTTAGTATGCGGTTAATTTTCGTATCAATAAGCCGTTTCAAGCAGTTGTTTTGTAACTTTAGTCTAACTCTGTTCTATTGTCAGTTCGTTGTCAAAGGAGAAGAGCTATTAAAATTACGCTTACACTATCACGTCAGGAACGAAAACAGAGTATCAGGATTCTTTCTGCATGTATCACTAAAGGAAACGGCCCAGCACAGTGATGGCAGGGGAGAAAATAGCAGATATCAACACGTTTGTAGAAGTAGTAGTAGTAGTAGTAGTAGTTTTATTAGCGCATCAGGCACCCAATGTCTATATTGCACCGAATTATTCCTGTGGTTTAACACAGGCACGTGCGCCACTAGGGTGCGTTTTCAATTGTGAGTGATTTTTTCTGCAGGTTCTGCAGGTAAGCCTTAGAGTGGTCTGGGCGCTTCTGACAGGAAAAAGGCGCAAGTTGAGCATCTCCAACCTCCGGGCACGACTGAACGCTTTCACTCAGCTATGCCGCACGGTGGGAGGAAACGAAATGCAAGAAGGTAGAAGTCTAGCTGCAATAGGTCGGCCACCTCGATCGGCAGCCCACCTCCCGAAACTAAAGGGGCAGTATTGAGAGCCTACCCAATTATACAAAACTAACCTCGTCAGCAGTAAGTGCGGCGAGCTGCAACATCTCCTGCGAAAAAGGCACTCCGTATCCATGGGTGTGTGAGGCCCAAATATATTGTGGCAGGGAAAGGGCCCACCAGAATATGCCCCTGGGGCAACAGTTTTGTAAACATGAAATATTAATATACATGAAAATTCACTGAACTAAAGTAATTATCACGAATTCTTATAAATATGTTTATCATGTTTCTTCCAGCCTCTATAAGCATTTTAAAGGCTAAATAATTGTTTAGTTGTAACCTGCGTTCACGGGTTCACAAGCTATTATTTATTACTATTTGACAAGTATTAATGACAGAAGGAACTAAATAGGGTATGCAACCCGACTATTTATTTATTTATTCATTTTTTTCTCACTTTGTCAGTTTCCTTTGGCGTCTGTGGCAGCGCAGCATTAAGAGAGGACCACTTCATACCCCCTCTGATCGGCAGCGTTTAATACCATCTTATTATAGTAGAGTAGCACTGAGAAGTTGAATTGTTTAGAAGTGTAAGTCTGTGGTGTATGCATCCTAGCGCAATTATTACCATTCTAGCGCGTTTTCCTGCCACCGTCCAGCGCGGAAAATTTCTAAGCCGTGGAAGCCCTACAATCATTAGAGAGGACACTCCATACCCCCTCTGATCGACGGCGTTTAATACCATCCTACTATAATAGAGTAGCACTGGCAAGTTAAATTGTTTAGTAGTGTAAGTCTGTGATGTATGCATCCTAGCGGGTGGCTAGGATGTGGTGTGTGCGCGTTATCAGGCTGCCCCCAATGTACGGCCACCGGACGCCTCTTTGTTGGTATGAGCTGGCTTTGGGTTTGGGGTTCTCGGTATATAGCCTTGAGTTGGAGGAAATGCCACTCTAAAGGCGGATGAGACCGTTTTGGTCCAACGGCATCCCTGAGAGAAGATGAACAGGCTGGTGCCATAGCTGGGTATTCAGTCTTCCACAGTCTATTCCTGTCTCTCTCTCTTCCATCAGATAGTACCACCTGCTGCCCTTTTCCTTTTCTTTCTCTCCTTCCTCTTTTCGGCCAAAGCCCGTCGTGGTAATGGTAGAGTCTGGGGTGCGTAGATAGCTGGCCGCTTTCGTAGCTATCGTTACGGTCGGTTTGTTTTTATTTTGTTATGCTTTAATACTATCTTCTTCGATTATGGGATTCTTTGTTTCTTCTCTTCTATATATTTCTGTATTTATTTGTACATTACTGTGTATATATATATATATGTACTTCCATTTTTTTCTTTTTTTTTACTTTGTGGAGACGTAGAAAGCAACCCGGGACCGGGTCGGGCTCGGGGGTATCGTCTCCTCTATTGTAACATTAGGGGACTGTATGTGAACCTTGCGGAGCTCGACCTTGTGTCCCGTAGTGTGGATGTTGTGTGCTGCTACGAGACTTTGGTAACTGGCCAAAGGCACGACGCTGAGCTTGTCTTGGCGGGTTTCCAGTCCCCTTATCGAAGACTGTGTGGATCGGGGCCTGGATTACGTGGAATGGCCGTTTATATCCGGACCGGATTCTGTACTTACCGGCAGTCAGTGCACGAATGCGCCTGTCATGAGATCATCGTTGTAAAGGTGTGTGGCCGACTGAATAATTATTATTTATTCTACTTATATCGGAGCCCTGAAACTGATGATTCTCTTTTTGACTGTTTACTGACGGCGATGGAATCGATCCAGAGTACAGAGTTTTCGTTGGTGATGCTAATGCACACCACAGGGACTGATTAGGATCTACATCACAGACTGATTGTCATGAGGTGGCTGCGTTTGATTTTTGCAACTTGTCTAGTTGTGTGCAGCTGGTTCGTGGGTCCATGCATTTTGCTGGTAACTGTCTCGATCTTGTTAAGACTGATGTCCCGGACGTGATGACGGTCCTACGACTGAAGTGATTCAGTGAGGTTGTGTTGTTACAGGGCTTTGTACAAGCGCAATTAACTGGCAAGACCATAGAGCCGTAGGCAATAAAACAATCGAGCGAAAGAGCTTTGTGAACGGCCCACAATAAAATCTTATGAGGACAACCGCGGAGCCCGAAGTGCACGTATCGCCTGTTAGTTAACTTGACATGGGGCGTAGAACTAATAACAGAAATAGGAAGGGGAAAGAAGAACAGAGTATCCCTAGTTCAAACAGTGAATTTAGTGAATGTGAAAATGAAAGTGCAAACGGAGATAACTTAAGACTATAAGTGTTCTGTGTGTCGATCTGTGCAGCCTAGCGAAACAGTAAGGTGCTCACTGTGTGAGCAACATATTTTCCACGCATCGTGCCTGGCAATCAATCAGAGTGCCAGGTATCATTTTCCAATTTGCCCACCTGGACATGGATGTTCAATGTCTGACTGACCGAACGTGAACCAAACCTGGGTTTGTGGAAAGTGCAAGGATACAAATACAATGACAAAAATGAAAATGGCTGTGAATACATCTATTGCGCAAAATGTTCAGAATTAACACAAGGTGAAGTAGATATTTTCAGCATGTTGCCAGACAGTTGTAAGTGGTATTGCAAGGATTGCCCATACAGTCCCGAAAAAGACCATAAACGCAGCTCCTCCCATGCTAATGACTCAAGGGCGTGTGAAACTCACATGGCAACAAATGAGGTACCATCTCATGGACGAAATGGAAGCGACAACAGTCAAGAGACCCATCGCGCCCCTACCTGGAGAAATAATTCAACTTTGAACGATAAATCCGAGGAAGAAAATACTAAGAGAAACGTAGTCTGCAGGTACTACGCAAAGGACTTCTGCAAATACGGGATTTCAGGCAAAGGGTGTCACTTTTTCCACCAGAAAAGATGCTCAAGGTTCATGAAATACGGCACCTATGGCTGCAAATCCCGAAAAATTTGTGGTTTGTTTCATCCAATTGTTTGTCAAAATTCCTTCCGAAAAGGAGAATGTCTGGATCCTTCATGTGGCGAAGTTCACTTGGGTAGTACCATACGTACTATGTTCGTGGCAGCAGCGTTTTGGGCTTCCTGGTGTTGCAAGATGCTTCATTTGGGTTGTATTACCTGTCCGTGGGAGCTCAAGCGTGAAGTTTTAATAATAATAATAATAAAGTCCAGTAGATGTCAGAGCCTGGCGAGGGTTTGGACTATGAAAGCGAAAACGCTCACTGTTCCTCCATCCATAATTTTTCAGTGGGCGCCCCACACAGCACTGCAAGTCCTGACCTATAGCACTTCACTCCACTTATCCTCCTCACATCCTTTAGGCCTTTGTATGCAACTCTCATGCCAGCGCTTGCACCAAGTATCCGCTCCACACAACACTACTGAGACACACACACAGTCTCCCCAGAACACCAATCTCTCTTCACTCCCTTCGTTCTTATACGCCAGACAGTCCATCCCAGAGCTCTCCTGTCTTGCATATCACAAAGACCCACCCATCAGAGTCGTCTCATGCTTTACCTTTACTGCTGGCCAACACTCAAGAAAATATTCACATGGGCAACATTATTCCTTATAATTATAATTGTTATCAAAGAATTTTCTGATGAGTGCGCTATAATTGATGTTTAACTTTGTTCCCTTTTATTTTGTTCAACTCGATCATCACGGAAAGGTTACGGTGTAAAACTAGAAATCCCTCAGGCTTGTAACACTATAAGTTAACTATTGCACGTTTCCTGGTTTAATCGAGCTTAGAAATAAATTTTTCAACTTTTTTTGCAAGTACTGCTTTTCAAATTTGTCGGACCGCATTCTGAGGTTTTCTGTGACCAAAATACTAAAATCGACAGTTGATTACGGGAACATTTCATTAAAGCTATTATTTAATCCCTTTCTATTGTGGTATAGAGTTTCATCCCCTAAACCCAGTTCATTAAAATTAATACCTCCTTTTTCATATTTGCTCGTTCACTTGGGAACGGGCGTAGCTCTTTGATGTAGCTCCTGATGCTACGAACGCTCTGCGACTTCCCCATTTTTCATAGCCGCCTTATATTTAGTGACGCATTAAGATTCCTCCATTGAGACTAAGCTAACAGCTTGTTTAGTCGTTTGTGAGTTTTGTATTTGTCCAGCTCTCTTCTATAATACAAAACAAAATCATCGTCCTATTGAACAGTGAGCGCAAAATTTTAGCAAATGATTTGCTGTATTTAAGACTATGACTCTTGTCAAATTTATTCTACCTACAGGACAAAATAAGAGTTATTTTTATTTCGTATTTTAGGTTGAAAAACTTTTTCAAATTCAAATACATACATACTGCTGCTTGATACAGTTTATCGTCTTATCTATAATTACTTCTGCCAAGGAGGTTCTGCTTTTGTCGGACTGTGTCTATTTGTCTGTCACTATGATGACTCAAAATTAATGGACTGATCTTTCTCAAAACTTGCACGAATTGTTAGGAATGTTACGAACTGACTTTTTTTGGAAAATATCATCCTGCTCGTCTGTCTCTATGTTTGTTTTTATGTGTGCTAGGAACACTACCCAAAAGGTTATGAACGAATCTTCATGAAATTACTTGGAATTGTTAGAAAAGGTAAAACACACAAATAGTCAAGTTTGATGCTCAACATGTATTCACTGGTGATGTTGCAGTTCACGCAGCGCAGTCTTCAGGTTTTGTGCTGAGAATATCATTGTTCTACTTGATTCAGCTATGACTACATATTTGCTATGTCCTGAAGTTCAATTTCCCTTATAGTTTGGAAGACAAATGGAGTGATGCTTACGCGCATTCGCTTCCGTCGTTTTTTAATGGTTGGACGCCAGAGTAAAACAATATTCATCTTTGTCCAAGTTTTATCTTACATTGCGTTTTCCTATCGACAGGCTTTTCACTTTTTATTGACTAGATACTCGCGGAACCCGTGGAAACTACCATATATCTCTTATGTTTTTCTTTTATCACGTAAAGACCCTAATCAAAGCCATTATACATTATCTCTGTTTAAACGTAGCAGTACTTGTTTGAAATATAACTGTTGAGGAGCCTCATATACTTTGATATCGGGTGCCCATATGTAACATTCATCGACGTCATCGGCATAGAGCTAATTCAACTGATCGGTTAAGCCGAGTTCCCATTAGGAACTTTCGTTACCGTCACAGCCCGTCCGCCAACAAACGACGCCGCTACTCTGACGACTGACAGAGCTAGAGCAAGCGACGCCAGAATACTGTAGGTTGTATTTTTGGCCCCGTCGACGAGAACTTCGGGTGAGCTTCATTTTATGAAACGACCGATTCAATTGCTTTGTAATATAAATTGCGTATAAAACTATGTTATTTGCATAAACTAAAACTTCGTTTGTCTCGACACAGGACAGAGTACTGAACGTATTGCAAATACTTCGCAATTTCATAGTAATGCACGAATCACGCCACAGCCATGACGCCAGAGCTTATAATTTAAGTAAACATTTTATCGTGTACAAGTATGAATCGGTTACGTGCGTAAAAAAAAAAAAAATTATGGCATATTAAGACAGGTTGGCTGAACTAAATTTTGAAAGACAAAAAAGTGCCTATATGTGCAAATTTTCGATGTTTTATATCCATATTTTATATTAAAACCACTCAGTTCAGGCGTTTTATACAGCGAACCTAACCTCAAAGTTCTGTGTGTTGTAAACGAAAACTGCAAGACACTTAATGACATTTTTTGGTAGGAGCAAATTTATAAATTATTTAAAGCTGATTATTCTGTTTCTTCCGTTTGATTGCTGTACATGCAGAGCATAGACAGTTTAGATCAAAAATTTTGTACTGACGTAATAATATATTACTCACTGTGGTTCTGCCGCCTGGCGACGACTGGTAGTTATCTCTAAACTGCTTTTTATGAAGCTCTCTACTAAACGCGTTTGAAAATGTTGGTAGTTGATAGAAGTAGACTCGTCACTGCAACCAATTTGCAAACTTTGCTAATGTGAACTCGGCTTCACATTGCTGCAATCACCGCTTCAGCTCGCACAATATAAAGCTGCCCAAGAAAAAAAGCTAGACAATTGCAATAATTGCTTCTATATTTACACTACAGCAAACGCCAATTGGGCTATCTGTAGAGTACGTTTAAATTCGCAAAGATTTACATTTCTACATCATATATGAGGGAAGAAATTAATCTTTTTTGAGGTCTGTGTGATTATTACATCAGACCTCATTTTATTAACAATTACGTAAATCGGCCTCGAGGCCCATTATTGAGAGAGGCCCAATTTTATGATCAGTCAATGTATGGTGTGGTCTATGATTAGATAGATCTAGGGAGAAGGTAATATTCGTACAAATCATACTAAGCCTTCGATATCTGCATTATTTGAATTTCAATTGTTGCTGAGTGAGATAAGTTTGCCATCATCTGCAACTTGACCTATTTTCTACCAGTTTTGAATGAAGCTTGACAGAGTGACAATGGACAGCCCCAGCCTGGAATGATTTCCGCCTATCGGTTTTGTTGGGCATGGTAGAAAATGGATCAACAGATAAATAAACAGATATATACCCAGCGGTCTTTATTATATTGTAGATTGATATTATTAGCTCCGCCGAGGAGGTTATTTTTTGCCAAGTTTGTGAGCCGGCTTATATTTGTTTATTTATCTCTTTGTCTGTCTAAAAATAACTACAAAAGTAAAGGCTGATCTTTACGAAAATTTCGGAAATTATTAGGCATGTTAGGAGAAACATACTATTAACTTTTGTTGAAGATCCGTTCAAGCGTTTGTTTCTTTAACTGCCTCTTTTTCTTAGTCCAATAACTCAAGAAATGATGGACGAATTTTTAGGAACGTTTTATGAGTTACTAAGTATATCATGAACAGTAAATGATAGTTTTTTGTGATGTTCTTTTTGTCAGTTTGTTTGTTTCTCAGTCTCTGTGTTTGATTTTATATTTATTGGCAAAATAACTCAAAAAAGTTGTGAACGGATCTCTGTAAAGTTTACAGAAATTGTTACAAAAGTACGAATTTTAGTGGTGATTGTTTTTTCGGTCTGTGTGTTTGATAGAATGATTGTCAGCAACCCAACTAAAAAATTTACGACTGGATCTTCATGAAATTTATAGGATTTTTTGAAATTTTAAAATACCCAACTTTCCAAATTTTGGTGATGATCCATTTCTCTCTTTGTCTGTTCGACTAATGCTTGTTAGAGGGTTTGTCAGCACATAATTCAAGAAGTTACAGACTGATCCTCTCGAAACTCGGAGAAGCTGCAATACTATTAGTCAAAAGGTTCGTATAACCTGATTTTGCAGCTGATCAAAAGAAAATTAAAATTTCAGAGCCAATTTGAATTTTTCGTTACCGTTGCCTCGCTTGGCGGAGGTATGCGCTCTCAAAGTGCTCTAGTTATTATTCAGTTTGAGGATCAAACCGTCAGAAATGACGGCACAGAGTTTGCATCGGAACATCTGAAGTGTAGAAGACTGTGGTGATAATTCTACAGTAGTGATGACTCGCTGCATCTACTACATAGCTGCAGCCTGATCTTTCTCTAAAATAGAGCAGAGTTCACATCAATAAGCAAGTATGTGTCACAGCAGTGTCAATTACCATAAAATAGATCAATAGTTTTCCTTTCTACAAATATTAGAAATAGTTGAGAGCCTCCGTCGTGGGTGTAGCCATAATGTATCAGACAACCATGTTGTAGCCATTGAAACATGAGAGCAAGATCTGAAAAACGAATAAACATTCTGCAGAGAAGAACGAACTTGAGACGGTGAGATGCCTCATCTACATGAAAAAAAGCCATATTCTACACAGAGGGAGCACCGGACGAGACAGCTTTTAACGGTAAGCTAAGACTTATTCTGCAATATTTCACTAACCGATTGCTCCCATGTAGGCATCTGCCCTCACTGCAAACGTTAATTGAACTATCTGCCTTTGCTTAATGAAGTTGGATAGCTTTTTTTACATAGTCTGGACAATGGATTCTACTCGGTGCTCATTTAATGAGTATTTACGTTTGTTTATTCATGGTTTGAAATTCTGCCAATTATATTCCAATGCAAAAGAGCAATACAATATACGTGTGTGTGTGTAACTATATGCAATAGTATTTATCGTAATAATCTAATTTCCAACAGTATATGTGCAAAGCGCCGCAACTTACCAGTGAGATGTGCGTGCCCGTTGTTACAATAAGAAAAGGTACAGGTCACTCTGCACTGTGTTGGCGATATGAACAGCTACAAACGAGAAGCAACGCACCTCTTGCACCACTTGAGCAACACTGAAAGGTCTAAAAACATCTTCCAAGTTGACTTAATCACGCCTTTTCGTGCCAGTAATACATATCGGTAAAAAGTTCTGCATATAAATTATTAACATAACGAACTACCTGCAACTTCTGCTCCCTGCAGTGGTAGTGAATAGCTCCAATAGCGGTGGTTAGGCTGCAAGTCTGACTAAATTACGAAATTGTCATGACTGCGGTTCCTTTTTTTACTGCAGCTTTGGTTATTGTCTTGGTTCTTACCTATGATGATCGTTTAACATTTCACATTAGTGCATGCACTAACATGAGATACAGTATTCAGTCTATTTTAAACAAAGTATTTTTACGACCAGGGCAAAGGGCATAAGAAGTTGCAGCAACAGCACAGGCTTGATTGCTGCGATAGTAATAAAATTCATACTTTTTTCAAGTCAAAGATCAATGTACGATATACTGGTGAACTTTTGAACAAATGTATGTATAAGAAAATTAGATTCTAGTACCTCTCATTTCGCTTTCTTGAACTTTCTTGATTGAGGCAAAAATAATTCCGATTTGTTTCTCCTGCTGGAATACAGAAGACGCTAGGCATATCTGAACTTCTTTTTAATCTCAAAATAAAGTTTTTAGTGTTTCCATGGTTGAAAAGATTCTCTCTATTACCGAAACACAAATAAAATAATTTCACTACAAAGGTATCGTTAACGGTGGTTCGATAATTTCAAGAATATATTCCACACTTCATACTCCAACTCACAAACCGATTTTGTTCTTTTTCTTTTTTTTTAAGCACTACACTGTGACCCACGGTATATTAGTCCAATTTGATTTTTCTGTGAAACTATTATTTCCTGTTAATATAACTTGATATTTCTTTTGTACGTCGCAGAGTAATCATGTACAATGTTCATAATCCTATTATTTGAGAAACTGTTTGCTTGATACCATTTAAAGAAACTTATTTTTATGTAATCCACCCTCTATTTCCTGAACCACCATATTAGTCTCATGTATCAAAATTAGCTAAATATAAATCACAAATTAACTATCAGTTCATTTATTAAATACTAAATAATACTTCAAAAATACTTGGAACACATTGCAACAGCAAATAAGGCAAAATAAGCAAGAAACAATAATCCGATTTATTAATGTAACGTCCATTATGTTTTATGACCTCAAAAATGCGATCATCAACGGAATGAGTCGATTTCTTAATTGTGGTATCATCGATGGATTTTGCAGCGATTTCAATGGCCTCCCACAATTCTGTTTTTTGAAGAAAACTGCTTACCCTTTGCATAAAATTTTGCGCATGATGATAGACCACAGATTTTCAGCTGGGGTTCAAATTTGGAAAATTGGGTGGCCCCATCATCAAATTCTGGTATTTGAACCCCAAAGAAGCCAGGTATTCTTTTGTAGCTCTGGCTGAATGCGAGGGTGCATTGGCTAGCATGAAAAACACATTTTTGCGAAGATCCAAAGTCTGGTCGTCAAACCAAGGAACAAGACTAGTCATTCATCGAGTAGGGCGCAATAATTAGCAGAATTGATTTTTATCTCCTTCACGGACCATTGTTGGACCTACAAGTTTATCATTCATAACGCCAGCCCACAACATAATACCACCACCGCCTTGATGGCGGCGAAAACGATGTTGGAGCTTGCCCTCAAATCCGACCCATCCCTTAGACCATCCGTCTGGGCCATCGAGAGTCACTCTGGTCTAATCTAAAATATAATAAAGACCGATGTGTATTTATCTGTTTGTCTATTCATTTTCTATCACGCTTTAACGAAAGAGATAGGCGGAAATTAGCCCAGGCTAAAAGCTCTGCTCGTCCTCTCAAGCCCCATTGAAAATTGTTAGTTAAAAAATAGGCCGGGTTGCAGAAGATGGCAAACGTATCTTAATTAGGGACAGTTGAAATTTGAAAATGAAAATATCGCAGGCTTAGTCCGATTCGTGCGAGTATTACTTTCTCCATGCATCGAATATATGGCAAAGTATCGGGCGACCTCAAGTCTAAATGGACTTAAGTCTTGCATTGCCGAAGTTAAAATCCCAGCATTGAAGGTATCTGAAGCTGCCATTGGCACTCTCATGCATTTGATTGGTAGTTTCTTCCCACAGATGATTTTGTTGCATCAGCTATTCTTCCAACTTTGATGCAATTGCTGACCAACCTCCTTTCAATAACCAAAAGACTATCTCAAACGTGTAGTATCTATGATACCAAATCGAATCAATTATTTTCAGTGTTGCTGAATTGACTGCAGACGTAATGAAGTATTTTCCTCTCAGAAAATAACAGTGTTGATACTCAGTAATAGGGATGCCGTAAACCCTTATCTGGATGATCTTTAAAGTTAGCAATTGTGTAAAGAAAAGCATGGTTTATGAAGAAGGATGAAAATAAGATATATTCGCTGTGGATTTATGACAGCATGGGCACACAAGTCAGTGAATAAAAGACACTTCATATCCTGTTTCATATAAGACGTAGCCCACTCAGCTCTCAGAAGCATGTGCCTTTGTGTCAATGGAGGCTTTTTTTCGAGAGATTTCACACTTGCAATAGTCCCCAAGATTCGGTTTCGCGTAGTTTTTGGCACTTCATTTAGACCAGAGCTTTCAAAAATTAATTTGCTTGTGCTTCCCGGCTTTTTGAAGACTTAACGGTTAATTTTTCTAATATCTCGCGTGTTCACAGTTTTCATTTTACCTTTATCAGACCGTGTCTTCCGATTGGAAGAATCCCTCAAAAAATGTTGAAGTGTTCTAAAATGGCGGCCTAAAATCCTGGCAAAAGACGCACATGAGGTTTTCTTAGCCATTTCTTTGATAATGATTCGCTTCTCTTCGTCTGTTAGATCCTTAGCACGTCCCATTTTGAATATTGTTTAAAGGGAGTAATAGCGTGGCTCACAGTAAATCTGTTAAACAATGGAATGTTCTGCAACCAACTTCTTCAGAATGTAAACGAATATTACCAGACAAACTAAGCACACAGTGTTGCCATATGAAAGCATAATTCTTGTTAGAAATATAAGATTTTTAATGAAAAATCAATAAAAATTTGTTGGACTAATACCGTTGGTTGCAGTGTACAACTGTACATCCAGACGAGAAGTTCCATAGTGAGTTACATTTTTGCAGAATTTTCCTGACGGAGGGACGCCAACAAAACGAACAATGTATCGTAAGATAGACAATTATATTCTGAAAGAACCAGACTAACAAAAGTGTCCACCTAAAAATCGTTGACGTTTCGGGATTAGATTCCCACCTTCAGAATAAAGAAATTAAAAAACTAAATACAAGGATGTGAAGTTTCAAAACTAGAAATTTAGTTAATAGACTAGCTGGGGACAAAGGTATTATCATGTGGGAGTGTAAAAGGTGAATGACTGGAATAAGCTCGGGGGGGGGTCGGATCCTAATATCAGTGCTGGTACAGTCGGGCAGTCAGGGAACGTCGTTGGCGGCAGGGGTGTACAGTCGGGGGGAAAACGTCCGTTGTGAATTGTAGTGAGAAGAACTGCTTCAATCCTCCCGCCGTTTGCGGAAGGAGTGTACAGTCGAGCAAAAAACGTCATTTGTGAATTGTAGTGAGGGGAACGGCTGGAGTCATTATGTTGAGGCTGGGATTAGTTTTATGAATGCAAAGAGACTCATAAGTTGCAACTTCTGTTGGATTGGAGAAGTCGATAATGGAGAAGTCTTTCCCGCTAATGGGATGGTTGTTTTGTCCTGCATGAAGACGGGGAGCTGAATGTGAAGGTTTTGCCTGTTCAACTGATATGCTGTCCAGTGCTGCCCACAAACGAAACTTGGCAACTTGTACGATTGTAACTGTTGACAACACCGGACAGCAAAGGTGTGAGAGGTTTGTCCTTAAATTTAAAGTAGGATCGTATGACTTTTGTGTTTTTCTAAGAGAACCTAAAGTTTATATGCAGATAGGGTTCGGAGAGTAAAGTTTTCAGAGAGTTAACTGTAGTGGCGGTGGTGCTGCTGTAGTACGGAAGAGAGTGGAAAAAGGCTAATGTACGAACTGTAGGTTTAATAATTCCGGGGTCGAATAGTTTGTCAAAAAACAGTTTGCAATAATAGTCTAATAAATAGTGCGGATAACCGTTATTCTTAAAGAAAGACCAAACAGTCTTTTCCGTTTGAAAATGCTACATAAGAGGAAAATAAGTGATCTGTCCTGAACTATAAAATTTCGTTTTTTATTGCATTTATTTTAAGTTGGTCATAGCAGTGGCTGAAGAAGCAGGTTTCGAGACCCGAAAAGATTGCCTTCCTGTGGATTCGAGTGGCTAGTGTTGAGTCCTCATTTGTGACTAGGATGTCTAGAAATGCAATGGAAGTATTAGATTGGTTTTCAGCAGTGAACTTTATGTTGGGTTGTTTACTGTTTAAATATTGAATAAATAGGTTTGAATCAGTTGAGTTTTTGAAGATGAGGAAACTGTCGTCTACGTAGCGTTTGTAGTGAAAGAAAGAACTGCAGTGAAAGAACTGTACGCAGTGAAAAATGAGTGGAATGGAGAAAAGAGATTCGAAAAAAAGAACAAAATATAATAATTTTATCGTCTACTTGGAGTGACTTTAAAAAAATCCCAGAATATAATAAATTTATATTCTAAATATAAGGTCGACTAGTGTAAATATAAAATTTGACGTTCCGGGACGTCCTTTCCCATCCTTCTTTATTTTCTGAATATGGGTAAGGACGTCCCGAAACGTCAAATTTTATTTTTAGACTTGTCGACCTTATATTTATTATATGAAATTTTCCTTAGTTTAGCTTTTTTCGCATAATTTTGTTTCATAAATCCATCCAAGCTATAAAATATCAACCACATGGAGTCACTTTAATCAAACTGTTAGCAAAATCAAGCAATCACATATTAACAACGGCTACTCCAACCACTAATTCGACGCAAATCTCCAGGACCATATCGACTGTACTGCAAGATCCACAAGATCCAGGCAAGATACCACCGAAACATGTACCGGGAGCTACTCACACCGTCCACTATGTGAACCAAATGTCGAAAGCTTACCGTACATTTAACGAACATTTTAAGAACCAACACAAGATGCACCAATGATACCGATAACCTACAATTTGCACTTACGAAATGATTCCAGCTATCAGCTCACTGCAGGGTAATGCTCAACAACCCTAATGAAGTCTAACCGGACCTCAAAAACACCAATGCCCTGAGTGAATAGTTCTATTCAACTGGAAACTGCAAGCTCCAGAAGACTTCATACATGGGCATGACTTCTACCACATTATCTCGGAGGCTAACATTACATTTAAACTGAGAAGCACCTAATACGCACACTCTGCAGAGCCACAACACAAACTTGACACGAGAAATGCTTTTACCTGGTACAAGAATACTCGAGCAACAGATATATTACCAACGCCTTCAAAAAACCAAGTCCCTCTGATTCCGAAGCCAGCGGTCAATGATCGAAGGACGGTCTACAGGTACATCGACTTTTAAATCTTTATAAAGAACTCAACGAATGAACTACAGTACAAGCTACGCCGTCAACCAATGGTTCAACTACCATAGCCCATCAGCCAATCACAGATGAGCCGCCTCTTTGCTTGCGTTCTGTAATCCACTGTCTAATCTGCTATGCACCCAGAACTACAAAGAATTGCGATTTTATCTAAACCATTCAGTACACTTATAGCTCAATTAACAGCCTGAAAATGACCGATGCTTGATCGAAACGTGTCGCATGAACATCACGAAGACACAACCATCCAAAATGCCACACAACTTCAGCAACGTGCAAGCGAAAACTTCGATACTGTTCAACTTTTCCACCTGAAAGAAGCAGCATTTCCAAACTACAATAGTTGGAAAAAGACAGTGAAGAAATAATAAACAAAGATCAGGCACTAGTAAACCTCTACGGAAAATCTACCTCTGTATATCATCAAATTCAGAAAAAACTCTAAGGGGTCAAATTACGTTTCTCGACATATAAACGAGATTTTTTTTCTGAACTGACCCCAATCGCCCCGACCAACCACCCACCCTCTACCGAGGAGCTTTTGGACCGACCCAGCTCTTATTCATAAGGTTAGGAAGGCAAAGCTTATTCCTGCTGCGTTCATAATGAGCTCGCATATACTTTAGGATGCTAGCAGAACCAGTGTTTAATCTCGACAGGTTTTATTAAAACTGATAGTTCTGCTCTTGGTATTTTCTGAGAAGTGGATTTACCTTCTCGAATTTTTAGTAGACGTCAGTGGGCAGGTTACTTTAAGCTATGTTTCCCAATTGGGGTGCATATGAACCTATGGACCTGCTGTGGTTCACGCACAGACCCCCTACTTGTTTATGACGTTTAAAGCTTCTGCGGCAATATTGCATTGATTCCATCCTTTAGATGATAAAATTACTGTATATTTTAAGGCTATATGAGGAAACATATAAGTTTAAATAGCTTATAAAATATTTTGCATCAATTTATTGAAATTGGAAAGTTTTAACAATGGCATAGTTACCACTAAATGCTTTTGCTCGGTGACAAAAACTTAGCTATTTCTTTTTCAAAAACGGCAAGAACAGCATCCGTTCTTCATCATTCAATGCAAATAGTTATATAGTGCGAATCAAAATAAATCCAAGAGAGTTAAAGGTAAAAACTCATTGTATGTGAATAATGGGCTGGGATGTCACGTGACTGTGGCATGAATAATTATATGTTTGGCGTATGTCGTATGTTATGCCTCTGCAGTTCTGGGCGATCTCATAGGAGGTCTGTAAAAAATGAACTTTTGGAACCACTGCTTAGTCTTAAAGGCATTAAAATTCGTACGATTCTATTTCAATCAATACCAATTTCATATCAAAGTTAGTTTTGCTGAAAGCTAATTCACACGTTAAATTTTTATTTACATTAGTGCTTATATTGCTGAAATGCTTTAATATTTAGCAGTAATCACATTCTTATTTACTGACCATTAACAAGTTGTAATATAGAATTATATTTTCTCCGTCTTGTTTACGTTTCACATAAATTAGTCACGCCTTCCAATTCTTGCTTTCAATGAAAACAAAACGTGTTTTTTATATAAGCTTAGCTTAAGGCGTCATATAATTACCACTTTGGTTAACAGTTTTCTTAGTTTCATTTAAACCTGAGCAGTATGTGTCAATTATAATGATAAACCCCATCATCTGAACAGTTGAAAACATTTATTAACTTTTTTAGGAATTAAAATGAGTAGTAAATAGTTTCCCGTAAAATGTCATTCTCTGTTTTTTGTTTAGAAAAACTAAGAAAAATTATACTTCTATGAGAACCTGAAGTAAGCTAATTCATGCGATTTTTATTACCTAATTCTTATGGGTGGTAGGTACCACTGTCATATGAATGAGCAGCTTTACCTGTACTACTATGATGAATTCTGACGCGTTTCGACTGAAAAATCGACTTCAGGGAAAATCGCGCTTGAAAATTTTAAAAGACATGGACATATCAAGGTATATTAATGGTGAATGAATTATTTTCTTCGTCTGAGGTTACATGGACAACAGATGGAAACATCCTTTTAAACTGATGGAGGTTGTACAGTAGAGTTGGTCAGTGTCCTACGACCACTGTATGAAGAGGAGGTTGTTCGTTCGCAGGTATATTTTTTAAAGTCGTCCTGGGCAGACGAGCGACATCTTCGCTGATTGCAACGTTGCGATATTGTGGGTCGATCCAGCTTATTGCTGCGGCAGGTTGTTGTTGAATCAAGTTTCAGGAGAGCTCCGGGATCTTGCCCACATCGTCTCCAGACACGAATGGTTTGATGAGTTCTCAGCACGTCGATGTCACCACAGAAACCTGAAGCAGAGCAAAAATGATTCAAACTTCATCAGTCGAATCACACAATTTATTAAAGTTTTCAATCTCATCAAAGTTCTCCACCACTAAATGGGAACCGGGCATCAATGATGCTATTTAGTTAACACTGGAAATACCCATCTCATTCATGCGCACCCAGTACAGGCCCAGCCATGCCAGTGCAGCTGGCTATTGGCCAAATAGGCAAAGTTAAAAAAAAGTGTATATATATATTTAGGTATATATGATGGCTAAATAATTGGATTATAACTGTAAATAGCTAATAGGTCTGAAAGGTCTGCGGCAGGTTAATGCACGCGCAGCGGTGAAAGTTGCTTACAGTTGAAATATTTTAGGGTAAAATAATAAGTTCCGCGAAATAGCAATGGCAAATGTTAAATTTTTACATTTCAAGCTTGTTTACAAGCCGGTTTTTATTCCCTGTACATAGTACTCAGCCACTGAATGTTCTGTACAATATTGTAGCTCGTAAATGAAACTTCTGCATGCACTTTTTCGACTGGCTATCATCGTTCTAACCTTGAGACGAATTCCTTTTTTACTTTTGACATTGCAATTGAATTGCGACCATTTAAAGTAAAGTAAAAAAAAAAACTGAGGCTTTACGCACATTAGTAGGGCATAGATGACAGGGGCAATTAGAGAAGAAGTTGCTTTGAATTGTTTGAACGCTACGAAGTAAAATGACTTAAGCCCATCCGGCTGAATTCGCTCCTCAGGAAACTTTTTCACAATGTCTGGTAGAGCATTTGTCGGCGCAATGCCACTCTCGATAATTTTTGCTTCTCGTCTGCATTGGGCTTAATAATTTCAAGTAACCGGACATATTTACTTACTGTTGATTGATGGCAGAAGAATTTTTATTGTGGCAGCTCCATAGATGGAGAATCGAAGCTTGCCCGGAAGCTTCTTAATTACTGATGCTCCTGCGACAAAATGAAGTCTCTTGGCTGAGATGTAATGCCAGTTTACAAGATAGTCTTTGCGATCTGTGTTATAAGTGGCTTGTAATTCGCTAACTCAGCGAATTACTCGCCACGTACAACAAGGATTGCTATTACTACAACTACTATTTAACTACAAACACAGGAACTATTTTTTTTTTTGTTTACGAATAAATTTGTAACGCAAGCAGTCGCGGGACAGAAAAAATAACCAGTGAGCCCCTTGTGGCCTGCGGGCTGGTGGTTGAACCACCCTGGTTTATAATATATTCACTATTACTTTTTTCGTCAATAAGTTCAATGTGAGAGGAACCTCAAGTAACTGCAGCTGATTTGTAAGGACGCCGGCACACCAAACGCAGTTCAGCGAGAAGCTGGCAGGCAGGCTGGAAGTTTTTGAGAAGCACGGAATGCATTGGAGCCTGTACACCGAACAGCGGCAGTTTAGCAGGCAGCTGCCGTCCAGAGCAGCCAGCGCTGGCGGCGGGCGGTGCGACCAATGCCTGCTCTAACTGCTGCTGTGTGCCTTGCCAGACGTGCTATCAAGGGCTGCCATTCTTTGGGAATTTTCTCAAGATCTTGGGAATTTCAAAGGGTTCCAAAGATTTTCAGCCCAATGTGGAGAAGTTTTCCAAGCCTAATACTTGAAAATTATGTAAATAATAAACTGTTACCTGTTACCACATACATTGAGATAAGCCTGAAGTTTTTATTTGTATTCTTTTATAACTATCAGCGGAATTTTCTCAAGATCTAGGGAAATCTGGAACTCCTATTTGGAGAACTTGAAAAATTCGAATTGCATCGCTGGGCTGCGATCAGAGTGCACTTGGACGTTGATCGCAGAAGTTCTGTGTCAGACGCGCACTGCTGCTCAGTGTTGCCAAATGAAATTCGGACTTTTTTGCAAAAACGCTGCAGAAAACATCAGTATCAAGTGACAAAGAAAGAGGGAGAAGATTATAAGCCACCGATTTCTTGCTGAATTGCAGTTCTAAGGCAACTTCATCTTAATTGATAGAACAAGCTGTGCATTCCGTATTGGGGCTATCGTCTTGTCATAGAAATCCATCAATCTAATTTTGTTGACGGCAACTTTTGGCAGTTTGAAGTTTTTGTAACATTTGCTATACCTCTTTAAGCCATGTTTTACAGTAGGAATAGCTGATAGCATAGGGAGTTACATTTTGTTTCTATCGTTATTTTTCACGGCATTCATGCTGCTGAATAACGTTCGACTTCGGCATTCGAATGTTGTAATTTTAGTTTTAAAGCAATGCTGCTACATCCTTAAATTGGCTTCCTCTGGAACTAAAAAAAAACTGATGATATGTAACTCTTCAAAATTTCCGTCGATTTTGCAGAAATTGTAAAGTACCGTGTGTTAAAGTGATGAGTCACTTCCGGTTGGCAGGCTAAAATTTGTTATTTGAGACCCTACTCTTGATAAATATATAACGAGCTTTCTCGAAAAATTAAGAAAATATGTGAATGTGATTAATCAAAAAAGTGGGGCTTTAAAGTCCCTGTGGTACGGAATGGGTTACTGACACAGAGATGATCATACTTTTGTTACCATATAAGTATAGATCATCTGGGTCGTGTCGGCTTTGATTATCACTTCGAACTTCCATAGGAGCATCATTTATGAGCTGATAATGCCCTAGATCATGTCGGTAACTTTGAGAATTGGACCACAATCCTTGAACCAATTTCTTTCTTCCAACTTTTTATCGCCCAATGATGACTGCCAAACTTCCTGTTGATGTGAAAACAACACGTAAAGACTTCTCTCCAATGATGGAGGTCTGCCGTGCCGACTTCAATATTGCTTTGCTGGCGTAGTAAGTGACTTGCTTCTGATCTGAAGTTCCTCGAATTGTCTACATTGGGCAGTTTGGCATTGCGATCTCTGTCATTGCAACGCGAGCATATTTCATTGGTAAGTAAGTCGCTGCTCAGTCATTTCTTAGCACCCTTTAAAAATTCTATGGTTCTGCAATGCACTACTGCCTTTGCAGGCTAACATATGCAACTTAAAAAAAAAATTACCCGCGCTGTCAAAAATGTCAGCGAAGAATTTGTGTGATGAAACTACACAGATCATATTTCGTTACTTATGAGTTTATGAAGCATACAATGCATCAACCAACTCAAATTTCAATTTATTAGAGCAGCACACTCCTTTTCCTAAGGTGGCATGCAAAAAATGAGCCTCTATTAGCAAGCAGTCAGGCATCACTGAAGCTAAATGTACTCCGCCTATCCAGTACACTCACAGCGATGCAACTTCAGTGCTTCGACATTTCTACGCTCAAGCGAAGACTGCTCCGTGAAATAAGGAACGCAAAAAAAAACTGTTACCTTTACTATAGCCTGAAAAATCGATCCTCTGTACTTCGCTGATCTACTAAATTTGTACATTGTGAACGGAAAGTAAATATAGTTTTGACGTAGGAAGAAAGTAATAGAGATCAGGCTTTGTGGGAGC
>LQNS02278170.1:45502593-45514723 GCA_001587735.2 Parhyale hawaiensis
ATATATATATATATATATATATATATATACACGATCCTTCGGATCGTAATAAATTCTTAGCATATTATTAGGTATCCCAATACCTCTTTTGTATTAAAATTTCTGCGTTGAACCATTTACAGTTTTTGAGATATGATTTTTTTTGTTCTCTAATTATGTCCGCAACTGTATATGAAGCTCATGACAAGATTTACGCAATAGTTAATTTCTGACGACTGATTGTTTGTTATCTTGATTGGTTGGTTTGGTCTCTCTGTTTCCATATGAAGAACTAGGTCGGAGAAAATTCATCTGCTGAACGCCGAGAGAATGAAATAGGAGGATATTCGAGCGTCAGATTAAAATATAGCAAATAATTCCTGGAACACGATCGCCATACTGCATTTTCTAAAGCTCGCTTCAACTAAACTAGTAGCCAAATATTTACTTCTCGATGTCTTACTCTTGTGTTCGAATATGAAAGGCTCGATTGCCTATTCAGTTGCCGTTCCTCTCGTTCATTATCCCTTACGTGTAACCTTTTCTATCGCTGAAATTTTCGCAGCAGTTGAAGCTTCAAGCCCAACAGAGCCTGATGTATTCAGTGTTTATTGCCGCCATTTTTATTTTCCTGACGTGGTCTCTGCTGGTTACCATGAAACACTGCTGTGTGTTTTGCAGATTATCATGGTTCAGCTCTATTTTTGTTGCTAATTGATTCACTATCCTTTGATTAAATTTCGGAACTCTACATCCAGGAGTGAAATTCTCTTGCTCAGAAACTTCTGCTGGCCTCGATAACAGCTTATGTTGAATTAACTGAAGTGAACACTCCTCGTGTGATTCTTGGAAGTAAATAACAGACTTAGTTACGCAAAGTAAAGTATTCGATGACATTCTATTATCTTGATCCACTTCGTGGGTTCGCATGCGCCATAAACGCCGAAATAGTAACTGATGCTGCCGCCTCTCTCTGCATCGTACGTCTGGTTTGTTTGCTAGCACACGGTCACGTGATCGACTTGAGCAAAACTGCGTTCGTTTGGTCAATGGGCAAACTGCCCAAATTTCAAGCTGAAACTGGCTTCCGGTTATGTTTTTTGGTGCGTCCAAACGATGACGCCTAAAAAAGGCTTAAAGACGCATTTTTGCAGAAGATAGCGTCAAGGTTAGCTTCAATACAGTGTTCAGTATTCTGCACGAATAAAAGTTACACGCTCTCAGTAGACACTGATGCTGAAGAATGACTAGCTAAGGGTTCGACCAATGTTCGTCAGATAATAATTATGCGGTTAAAGAAAATAAATTTTGGAGCCAGGTTTTTTGTTTAGATGAAATTAATATGAAACGCTGGCAATAACTAATGATCAGTAGAAATTTCCACAGTCATGGATAGCATTGTTATTTTGATCAATTTGGGGTCTTCAAGATATTTCCCAGAAGATGAAGACTGCCGTGAAGAACGTGGCGCTGCTGCAGCTGGCCGCTATCTTGCTGCACATCAGACCCGGGCACGCGCTGGTCTACAGAGCCGTGGCCAACGCTACCATACCGGACGAGATGGTCTCGCGCACTGATTTCGTCGTGCGTCCAGGTGAGTTGGATTTATGTCAGGGTTGGCATTTAAAAATCCACCCAAAAAACACAAATAAAAAACACCCGAAAAAAAAACACCTAAAAACACAGTCTGTAGTGTTTTTTTTCTTTTTTAGAAGCATATTTTGAGCAAATAAATGCTGGTTAGTTATAAATGATAATTTAAATACTGTATACTGAACACTACACCACTAAATTATATTTGGCATTAGACTTGTTTGTGCATGTCAATAATATGTTTAGATGCCCTCTGTAAATTGTACTGGTGGGCCAAATTAGCTAAAAAATTCCAAACAAAAAAACGGATAACTTCAAAGTTCAAACTAATCAAAGAAATGTATTCCATTATAATCGATATTCCATTATAATACTTGCGTTGCTGCAAAAGCGATCCAAAAATATTTTGACGGTAAGAGTCGTGGTCTTAAGCAGATGTACTGTAAATGACGGCAGGGGTTCGTGAATTGTCTGTCGTTTGTGGTCCCAGAGACACATCAAATATTGTCAGCTCGCGCTTACGGGAGTCGAGGACTCTTGAGTGAAAGGATTTTATGGCTACACTGCATCGGCTCGGATTTATGTTACGCTCGAGCCATCCTTACCTGTGGTACTCAATAGGGAAACCTTCATCTCTCGTGACTTGCACACTAATTTTTTATTGCCTGCGGTTAGTAAATACTGTTACTGGGCCCATACAGGAGAAGCCAGCATGGCATGAACTCTTTGTGCGAGGAAAATCCTTGGTATGCTCAACGCATACCTCATTGGAGTGTGGAGGTGTGGGCTTTAACACGAACAATGATTCTGATATTAGGGCCAGCACGAAACTTTTATGGGCATAGACCTATTACGGCGATATATATACATGACGCAGCATGGAGGCTTTGTTGGATAAAAGCAAATCTATAAAAGGGCTATTTGATCAAAATTTTATCTGTTCACTACGTTCTTCCTACACATTAGGATGCTTGGATTTATTTAGTACTTTTTCAGAGGAGGTTCATTCACTTAATTACTTACGTTAACACGTTACCATATAAATAAAATTATTTACTATTTGCCTCTTTTGTTGTAATGAGGCTTAATAACCATCCTGAGTAAAAAATATTACAATAATAATACGCACTGCGCACCGTGCTCTGTATTGCACTTATCAGTTCCGTGCAACAGTAAAGTGGTGGAAGCAAGTACTCGTATTTGACATGCCCATTTTTTATGTATTTTTTTTTAGTGTGTTTATCGCTCTGAAAGCCTGTATGCATGGTAATGCCTAGTGCATATATGAATGGATTTAATATTTGCTTGAGAAAAAAATATTTCCAAGGCGTACCTACGCAGATCCTAACAAAATTTGGACCGCCGCGACACCGCACAGACGCTGAATTACGCCACGATTTTGGCTTTCGCTCACACGTGGACCTCGGCACTTACCGGCCCACAATATTAACAATCAGAAGACGAAGTGACAGATCATGACTTGTCTGACCAGCAGCGGAGTAACTTGCTGCAGCTACGGGACTTACTGCGAAACTCCAGCGTAGAAACAACGCCAAAATGTCATTCCAGCCTACGACGTCTACCGGAACCGAAGAATCGAGCAGCTGCTCTCCGCGTTAACTCGGTGATTGGTAAAATCCATACCAACAACATCGCTGAGACGAACGCCCTCATCAAAGCTGGAGCAAACCTCGCAGTGAGGATCCTTGAGGTACCACCCCAACCGCGTTTGCTTCAGAAGCTAGGTGCAGCACCATATGAAGGTGCGTTAGTGCATACGTATAATATAATGAAGCCCTTACCTCTCTGAAGTTGCCAGATACCGCCATTCTACAAACCATTCTTTATTGAAAAGACAAGTTTATTCAAATGAAAAGCATATAACACTAAAAGTTATAGAATTACAAATATTGTCGTTTGTGTCATCACGATAATCAGAGAGAATGCGATTGGTATTTAACTCTTTTGCGGAAACATAAAATTATATTATATCATTTTATAGCCCTGTACTCAGAAAGAACCTTACTGGAGTGTCAATAACCAAAAGAAAGAAATGTGTCGCATTTTGAAACTGTTCGTTTCGTGTCACATTAGTTCGATCGTACACAGAAGGTAATCATTATTGTTAAAAGAAGTCTCTGGTTTTTTGCCCCTTCTGTGGTAGTGTTTGCTATTATAATAACCGGATGAAAAGTTCTTACGAAATTACGAGTACCCATGCGAGGGCATTTGCGATCGTGCATACGTATAATGTAATGGGAACCAGAAGCTGTTTTCTCTGTCACTCATCCCTGCGTCTCCCTCTTTTAAATTTGGCAGATATCGCCATTCTAAAGACCATTTTTTTTATCGAAACGAGTTTATTTCGATAAAAAGCATACAATACAGAAAGTTATGTATTGCTGCCGTAAATGTCGTCACGATAATTAGAGAAAATGAGATTGGCATTTAATTCAACCTACAAAGGATGACTAAAAAGAATATTCCATTTTGCCTGAACAAGTGCTAGCATGAGGGACCTAAATGGCAAATGACTACAGTGAGGAACGGGGTTCTTTATATAAGCGTCAACGTTTCGGGAAGTTAAATTCCCATCATCAGAAATACAAAAATTGTAACCCTACAATGGATGACTAAAAAGAAAAGAAAAGGTCCCCCCATGCCAACACTTGTTCATGCAAAATGAAATATTCTTTTTAGTCATCCTTTGTAGGTTACAATTTTTGTATTTCTGATGATGGGAAATTTTCCCGAAACGTTGACGCTTATATAAAGACTCTCGTTGCGCACTGTAGTCATTTGACTTTTATGTCCCCCCATGGTATTTAATTCTGTTGCGGAAATATAGAATATTATACCCTGCGGAACTGAACAAACTAACTGGAGTGTCAGTAGCCAAAACAAGGAACTGTATCACAATTCAAAACTCTTCATCTGGTGTCATAATATTTCGATCGTGCACAGGATGCAATGATCTTAATAAATTAAAAAGAAAGCTGTAGTTTTTTGGCACCTTCTGTGGTCGTTTTTGTGATTATAATTACCGAATGAAAATTTATTGCGACATTAAGTTTATACAGGTATGCCTTACTGATGAGGAGTAAAAATTTTCTACGATACCATCTGGCAATGGAAGATCTAGCGAATGCAGTTTGGTATTCCACATTCATAGGCTGTACCATCCAACATTTTCCTCCAAATTTTCAACGTTCTGCATACGGCACTCCTCCATATTGAAGCCGCTAGCTTAGAGAGCGACTGAGCTTAATAAGTGGAACAGTGTGTTGCAATATATCTAAGCAGTTGGTTGGTGCTTGCTATAGCCACGATAACGTGGAGACTCTACAGCATTTCCAACAAAAGAAAGAGAGGCCTAAGCAATAATACCAAGGAAAACAAGCCTAATGCTGAAAATCATGAACATATCGAGACCGTTGACGAGACGACACGGCCTTGTGGCCTTGTATGCTTCTTATCTAAATAAACTTATCTTTTCGACAGAGAATGGTCTGTAGAATGGCGGTATCTGTCAACTTACGAAAGGTAAGGGGTTCTTTCATTACATTATACGTATGCACGAACGCACTCACATGGGTGCGCCACCCAGCTGATAACTCGAATGCACCCAACCGCAACGAACCCAGCGGATAAAGGATCTTCCTGGGAAGCACGAACTCGAGAAGAACATTGCTGAGATCAGGAAACATCTCAGCTGGATCTCCGAATGGCGTAGAGGAAATTTCCACGACGAGGAAAAGAGAATGCTGCTCGAATCGAGGTACCGGTGCCTCGCAGTCGATCTAATGAACTTGGAAGACACCCTAAAGAAGCGGCTATCGGCTATGAGGAGCAAAGTTAGACGCTTCAAGTAGCTGGATTCCATCAGAGTAGCTGGATTCCAGAGTAGCTGGTATCCATCAGAACCAGCTATTCAACCCCAATCCAAAAACGCCTCTTTCAAACACTTAGAGTAGAAAAGACGAGCTCTGACTCACCCAAAGCAGAAGAGAGCATCCGATTCTGGAGTGACATCTGGAGCAAAGAGGTACGCCACAACAATACCGCAGATGGGCTCCACGACGTCAAGGAGAAGAACGTCGCAGCAGATCCAGACCTTACAATCACCAGTCAACAGCTCAAAAAGCAACTGAGCAAGATCAAGAACTGGAGAGCACTCGGCCAGATATGGTACAAGGCTACTGGATCAAAACTTTCTCGTCGCTGCCCTCCAAAATTGCTGCACAGCTCAACCAATGCCTGTAACGCGGAACCGTGCCCAACTGGATGACCACAGGGAAGACGGTTCTAATCCAGAAGGACAAGGCAAAGGACACGGATGTTAGCAATTACCGCCCAATCACGTGCCTTCCCCTTATGTGGAAGGTGCTGACGGGCCTAATTTACGAGCGAATCTACCAACACCGAGACGCGAAGAAGCTCTTACCGGACGAACAGAAGGGATGCCGAGGGAACTCCTCACGAAAGACGCCAGGAGGGACGAGAAATATCTAAGCATGGCTTGGGTAGATTACAAAAAAAGCCTTCGACATGGTCCATCACTCATGGATCCTGGAATGCCTGGAAATCTACGGCATTGCCGGCAACATCCGTAACCTGATTGACGACCACCCCCAATTGGAAGACCCAGCTCACAAGCGCCCATAAACACCTCGGCGAGGTGAGCATCAGGTGTGGAATCGTCCAGGGCGACGCCTTATCTCAACTGCTCTTTGTCCTAACCATCATCCCCCTCTGCGAGACCCTGAACAAGGCCTGCCAGGGCTACAACTACAGCCGTGCCATGGAGCTCAACCACCAGCGTTATATGGACGACCTGAAGTTCTACGCTAAATCAAAGGATCAAGCAGAGCAGCTACTCAATATTGTCCATCAATACTCTCAGGACATCAAGATACAGTTTGGCGTCAGCAAATACGGAATCCTTAAGATCGAAAGAGGAAAGGTTACTGCGTCCGAGGGAATCGTCGTCAAAGAAGGTACCATCAAGGACATCGAAGAGAGAAATACCTGGGTGTCATGGAGTATAATACCATTCTCCACAGAACGATGAAAGATTCCATTCGGAAGGAGTATATCACACGACTCCGACTCGTTCTGAAATCACATCTTTTGGGGGGATACACCATCAAGGCCATTAATACCTGGACCGTCCCCGTAGTCCGTTACTCTGCTAGCATTATCGACTGGACGAAAAAGGACTGCACCGACTTGGACTAAAAACTCGGAAGCTCATGGCCATCTTTCGAGCACTGCACACAAGATCGTGCGTAGACTGGCTGTACCTCAAAAGAAGAGAGGGGGCCGTGGCCTCATCAGCGTCGAGAACTGTGTCGAACGAAAAAAATGAGCTCTCTCCCAACACTTCAGAGAGCGACGACCTGTGGGTACGATGCTTAATCGAGACGAAGTTGCTGAAAGAGACCGAAACGGCTGACCAGTTCAAACAGCGATGACGCTTCGATCAGACTAACAAATGGAAGAGTATGCGGATGTCCGGGGAGTACCTCGAAGCTATTCACGACAAAATAGTACAAGACTCATAGAACTGGCTTCTGAAGGATGAGCTGAAACGGGAAACAGAAGGCACCATCCTGGCAGCTCAAGAGCAAGCCCTCAGAATCAGGTACATCCAAGACAAGATCGACTGGGAAACGTGCCTACTACCTGTAGAATTTGCAAGAACTCGGACAAAACCATCAATCACGTTATCAGCGAATGCGGAGTGCTGACGCAAAAGGAGTAGAAGCGCAGGCGCAATAAAGTTGTTTGACACCCAAACTGGACTCTTCTGCGGATCTATAACTTCGGGGTCTCGCTCTCGTCGCTCGCGACGATTTGTGTGCGTATTTGTGTACACGGATCGTTAGCATGCGGGCGGCGTTCAAGTTGGTGCCCTGCGCTGCTCGCTGTATCGCAGATTAAGTTAGGTTTGGTAAGGTTGAATAAAGTTAGGTTAGGTAAGGTTAGGTAATATTAGGTAAGGTTAGGTATTATTAGGTAAGGTTAGGTTGAGTTAGGTAAGGTTAAGTTGGGTTAGGTAAGGTCAGGTTGGGTTAGGTAAGGTTAGGTAAAGTTAGGTTAGGTTAGAACGTTAGGTTAGAAGGTTCGGTTAGGTAGTGTTTATTTTAGTGGTGACGCGTGCAGGGAAGCTTAATAGAACGCAAAATCGTCGTGAACGACGAGAGTGCTTCCCGGTCGCGGAGGCATCGAACTCGCCAGTCGCTAGGTACGTTTGTGTACGGGCATTGGTGTACGTGCGGGCGGCGTTCAAGCTCGTGTGCTGTGCCTGCTCGGTGTATTGCAGATTAACCTAGATTAGGTTAGGAAAAGTTAGGTTAGGTGAGGTAAGGTTAGGTAAGGTTATTTTAGCTTAGGTAAGGTTAGGTTAGGTAAGGTTTGGTTTGGCACGGTTAGGTTAGGTAAGGTTAGGTAATCTTTGGTTAGGCTAAGTTAGGTTGTATAGTGCTTATTGTAGTGCTTCCGGTGGTTGTTGTGCGGCAAGAAAGCTCACTTGAACGCACGCACTGTGATGAGCGCACACAAAATAGTGCGTTTGATACCGGCTAGTGCTTCCCGGTCAGTGAGAGGTAATAAGAGCACGAACCCGCGCCAGTGGTTGAAAACGAAGCCGTGCAAATCTACTAGGACAAACGGATGGAAACTGACCGAAAACTTCACGCCAACCGACCAGACATCGTCATCAAAAACAAACAGGAGTAGTCGGCCAAACTGATCGACGTTTTCCGTTTCAACTTCTTCATTTTTCCTCTAGCTACTAACCCCTCTCCGACTATCGTCTATTTTTCTCCTCGTCTTCACTCCACTCACCGACTCGACATTTCAATCCCTTTCGACTCCAGAATCGTGGACAAGGAAACGGAGAAGAAGGAAAAGTACCGTGATCTTGCCATCGAACTTCAACGACTGTGGCAGATGAAGGTGAATGTCCCGGTGGTCCCGGGGACAATGTTCAATAATCTCAAGGCTGCCTGGCAAGAGCTGAAGTGCGGCCATCTCCACCCAGGAACCCTCCAAAAGAGCGCTCTGCTTGGAACAGCGCACATCATCCGATAAGTGCTCTGAGCCTTAGGTTGCGGGATGCGACCCGGCGCTAGAGCGTAGAGCCCAACATCGCTCAACCGATCCCCTCGATAATACCCCCCTCGAAATCCCCTCGATAATACCCACAGCGCACCGTGCTCTGTATTGCACTCATCAGTTCCGTGCAACAGTAAAGGTGCGGAAACAAGTACTTGTAGAAGACATGCCCATTTTTTATTTATTTATTTATTTTTAGTGCGTTTATGACTCTGAAAGTTTGCATGCATGGTAATGCCAAGTGCATTTATGAATCGACTTTATATCGACTTCAGAAAAAAATATTTCCAATGAGTACGCAGATCCTAACAAAATTTGGGCTGCCGCCGGCGCGACACCGCTCAGACGATGAATTACGCCTCGGATTTAGCTTCTGAGGCCTGCATTTTAGTAGGGGGACGTTCGATATTTTTGCTGTTTCCGACGCGTCAAAAGTTCTATAAACATCAAGCTAGCCGCAACATTTTACGGCATACGCAGCGAAACAGTGTATGCGAAAGACATTAGTAGTTGTCACGTTAGCTATAGGGTAAAATTGAGTTTAGGTTGAATGGAAGAGAAAAAAGAGACGGCTTACTGGCCAGTTCATATTGCATGTTCATAGTATTTAGCGACTGAATGTTCTGTACGATCTTGCAGCTTGTGACACAAACTGCGCTTCTACCAGAAGAATTGTTAACTTAGGAGTGAAGTGAAACTCAACTGTGCACTTTTACGCTATTCGAAAAACAAGGATGCATTCGGACGCTAAAACCAAGCTCACCGGACAAAAATTAGTCACCAGTTCACCGGCAGAGGCTAAGCTATTCCAGAAAACAGCTTGTTGAAATGATCAAATAGACATCGAACTTTGAGTTAGCGGTCCTTTGCTACGGTTGCTGAATTATCAGCAAATTGGAGACTCCAAATAATCGATTCAAATCTACGTCCCATCACCCATTTGTAGGCAATATTATATCTGAAGATTTCATCAAATTACATCCATAACTTTTTGAGTTATGATGCAAAATAATAGCTAACAAAACAGTAAACAAGCAAATAAGCTAGCATATTCGTATCACCACCAAAATTTAATTATCTGTAGATGGTATTTTGTCTGACCTTCCCTGAAAATTTCATCAAATTCGATTCATAAGTTTTTGAGTTATGCTATATTGAAAACTAGTAACAAACATAGGTACACCATCAAAAACATAACCTCTTCGGCGGAGGTAGTGAGCCGAAACTGAGATGAAATGAATTATTATGCTAAAAATATTCTATTTATGTCATTAGAAGATCCGAGATGTATATCTCTGTAACAAAAAACTGAAAACATTTCATCAGAGGAGCACTTCCGCTATCCCCTCTTGGACAGTGTTCCTCTCGAAGAACCACCATATTGTTTTTTTCTAAAATCTCTTGACAAGAACTGTTTAGGATGAAAACCAAATCACCACAATATTTCTATGTATCTTGACAGACAGTATTATGTACCAATTTTGATTACCATAGGATAAAATACACTATAGAAATGAAAGTTTATTAACCGGATGTCGGACATTTCCAAGGATCTGTGTATAATAGTTCATACAAACTTCTCCATTAATGTGAAATCAGCAACTAAAGTAATTTTTTGCATGTCAGATATAAAGTTTAATCCATTTACTCTGCAATGAAGCAAAGAAAACTTAATTCTAGAAATACCATGGATAACTGCAACGAAAATAGTATACCCAATTTGCTGTTCCTTAAATGTAACACTGAACGCTCGAGGGTTAATCTACGAGGCGTAGTTCGCCGGAGGCACGACCAGGCCGACACCGACCAGTTTAAGGGGGTAATGGCACACAGTTACTTGATCTAACATCTGTGCAGCCCAGCAGCGAGGAAACGCCGCAACTCGGCAAAGAAAGGGCAAGGGTTAGCTCATCCGGCGAGCAAACACGTCGCTAAGACAGCAAGCGTCTGGCAGTTGCGGGATCGAAGAGAAGTCTGCCGTTGACGGGCAAGAGAAGCCGCAGCTTGATGTAAACCTGCGGTCATAGCTAAGGTGTGGAACACTGTCGCACATGTCACAGGTGTACGGCAGCAATCCGCTCTGTTAACCATGGAAATGTCAGAGGTTGCACTGCTCACAACGATTTTTGTGCATGAATGGAATTGTTGCGTTGCATCACGTCTATGACGATTATTGTCTTGCTATATATGAGCGGACTCTTTGTAGAGAACTCCATGCAATGAACGTTTGGAGTCGTGTAGCTCGTAAGCTACCAATGCTAACAGCAGCCCGCAACACCGCCCGTCTGAAGTGGATCAGAGCACACACACATTGGACTGCCAAGGACTCGAGAAGTGTCATCTGGTCAAATTAATCACGATTCTGTCCCGAAGTAAACGATGCCCGCCGTCGTGTTCTCCGAAGACCACATAAAGCCTCCAACGAAGCCTGTCTGCAAGGGGCGATGCAAGCAGGAAGTGGGTCTGTCACGTTCTGGAGCTGTTTTAATTACTCGGAAGTGAGGGCCCTAAATTTGGTTGAAATAGCCATCAAACTGAATCAGGAAGGTTACATTGATTTGTTGCATAACCAAGTTGTGCCATTTGCACAGTAACTGCTTGAGGATCGAACTGCTACTTTGTCAATCTTCCAGAATGATAACTGCCGTAGACATCGGGCTAGATCGGTGATGCATTTGCATGAAAACAATTTTGGCTATGTAAGGCACCTAGAATGCCCAGCTCAGTCTCCAGACATGAACCACATCGAGAATTCATGAAATCATCTTGAACGACAAGTTAGCGCCGAGAAGATCCTCCACGCACTTTGGCTGATTAATTAGGGAATTGATTGATGCAGCAGTGGTTCAAAATGGATCAAGTGTACATTAAAAATCTTGCATACTCAATGCCTTCCACAATTATTGCTGCTATTATACGGGCTCGTGAAGATCTAACACCTTATTAGTACGTAAAGCCGCGTCTACACGACGATCTTTTTCGTCGAAGTTTGTGATCGCGGACAGATTTTGATCGCCAAACACACGCGGAGAGCCTTCGAAGTCCGTGATTTTTGATCTCTGACAGCGCTGGAAATCACGATCACAAAAAGATTGCAAACTATATTACGCTCTGTAAATAGATGTATCCATTTTACAAATATTATTTAGTAATTAAAGCATAATTTTCTATTGAAATATGCCCGCTTAGCGAATTTTATTTATGTTTGATTCGAACCTCTGTACTGCGGGAAGCATTTGGCAACTATGTATTGCCAATTAGTAATAACTGTAGCATATTCCTCAAATTACGTCTGTACTTTTTTTTTTTTCATTAGTAAATGCTACAATGGAGCAAGAGTTCCGTTTTAATGGAATAAACGGATGTACACAGTGTGAATTGCAGTAGAAATTGAATAAATTTATAAATAAAAAATGAGAAATTATTGTTCTATCTTGTG
>LQNS02278170.1:45598759-45609058 GCA_001587735.2 Parhyale hawaiensis
GTGGGAGCATTAACTAATCGGTGAATTCCCACCGGTCACGTTAGCTTATACGACTTAATTAGGCTTGGATAGACAGACATTGTTGAGTTGGAATGAGCGACGGACGTTTACTCACACGGGATGGGCTACGTTTTAATTAAGAGCTGCATTATGTTAAACTAATTTCAATTGCAATAGTGTAACGTAGGTTAGTTCATTTTGGAAAGTATAGTCTTTATTCAACCGTGGAATTCCACGGGTCCCGCTAGTATTAGATAAAACCTAGACTTGACTGCCTCTCTAGCGCTGGGCCTCTTGCTGTGTCTATGCACTGTCCTAAACACAAGGAGTACAATTTGCCGTAAGTTTAGAGGCGCAAAGGTTGTTCACAAGCCCGTATTACTAATTGCAGCGAATGTGGCCGACAACATCTGGGTCGGTATCACGAAAACTGGTGAGAACAAGTGGTAGTGGCTAGAGGGAGGCTACATCACAGACTTCAAGCCATCAGAGCACTGGGGTCCAGATGACCCCAACGACGGGACTGAGTGTGCCAGGATGAGGTTCTCTCCTTGGAGCAGCTCCTTCTACCATCTGGCGGACATCAGCTGCAGCAAGAGTTTTCCCGCCATCTGTCAGTATGCCTGGGATCACTAAGTCTACCTAGTTCATTTTTCCCTGAAATGCCTCCACTGTTGTTTTTGTTTGGTACAGGGAGCTTCATTGTGGTTTTGGGCCAAAGCAAAAATTACCTTCGATTTTCTTGCCCAATGGTAGTGAGCAAGATGCAGAAGTAAAGAAAGAATACAGTGGCCTATTTTTATATTGTAGGTTATCATCTTTGTTTTCCACTGTCTTAAAGAAGCAACAGTAACTGCCTTAAATACGTAAGAAAAATAAATGTTCTATGCTTGTTTATGTATCTTAAGAAATACATTTGTAAATTAACTCAAGGAAATATTTCATTCAAGATTTGTACACCATTGCACGATACTTCAATATGCAAAAAAATATCGAAAAAACTTTATTAATCCTGCATTTACTGTTTTTTATCCTTGAAAGTTAAAAAGTATTCGAAATCTGTGTCTTTCCAATTCTTTTTTTTTTTCGAACATTTAGAACTTTTCGTTGGTAATTTACTTCATGGGTGGAGTTAGCGGGTGGGTACCCAATGATTTCTGAAAAGCCCTGTATTTAAAGTTTATATAGAAGAGGAATGGTTATTCTTGCATTTTGATTGTTAGTGCCATTTTACTTCATTTCAGAATACATCATCATGGAACATACTAGTAGATAAGTGCGTAGCGATTTTTTTCTTTTTAAATACGATCATAATTTGATATATGTAAACGGTGTATCAATTTAAGACAACAGGGAAGGTTTTTTTTTAAATGCTAAGCGCCCATGATTCATCGGTGCTTCTCTTGATATTATGTAATCATAAATTCACCCTCGTTTCGCTACGTTATTCCCTACATATCTTCTTGAAATGAGGTAAGTTTTAAAAACGCCCTAGTCGATTGGGTTCAAATCTGGAGACTGAGATAGTCATTCAGGTGTATATGTTGTGCGCGTTTCGTGGATTTGCGCGATCGATCGATCGCGCTGCGCGTTTGGTGCATCGTTCAAATTTTTAAATGGAAAACAAAAAAAAACCAGTGCTTGCCTCCCCTAACCTACCCGACATTAAACCCGAATATAGTCCAACTTATCCGAAATTACGGCCTAATACCTACAACATCTACCAAACGCGCAGCGCGATCGATCGATCGCGCAAATCCACCATACGCGCACAACATATATATTCTTACTTCAGTCAATTTTTTTTAAATTTAAAGTTGTATTTAGGATCAGATAGTTGCAAGACCCATTCAATTAAACGTTCATGCTTTTGCACACCAACATTTACAGCCCATGATAGGTAAATATCCTGCTAAATGCCTTCTATCTCTTATTACTTGTTGATTACGTGCTCCATTTATTGAGAGAGACCTCTCCAACTATGATGCTGGTACAAACAGATATCACGGATGAAATTGTGTTTTTTGGTGTGAATGCTGTGCCCCCACTGCCCTAACGTGTTTCTTTAAATTACTTCCAAATCGGACGATTCCTGCTTCATTTGTCAGCAAAACCTTTCCACAAAAGGTTCCAGCTTTAGCTTCTTACCCACAGAAAAATTCCAACCAAACATAAGAATGCCATGCGTGCCTGACTTCCGTGCAAGGTAGAGGTGCTGAGTTCGAGCGACGCTCCTGTTGAGTGATCTTTGTGGTATCCGTTGTGCTGAGTCGCAATTGTTTGGTATGCGGAGCTGGATAGGGGCACCTGCCTCCTCTGAAACAAGGAAATGGGGTCGTTGAACCTTCCGTATCGGCCCCGCAGTTCTTAAGGTCCTTTTACACTGACGGTTTCCTGCCGCTCATGACCGTCGTTCTACACCGCCGATCAACTAAGCACCGCCCAGCTGCGCCCACAGCAGTGCAAAGTCGCCGCTCACGGTGAGGGAGCGGCAATATTCAGCATGCTAAATACTGGCGGTGTGCACCGCCGGTCCAGAGCGATCAGTTGTTTATAGTAAGAGAAAGTAGAGCAAGGAAGAAATGTTAACGTTATCGAAAAATAAATCAATTTTCATGTTTACTGACCGTTAACATAGATTCAGCATGCTTATTCTCGCATGGATTATTATCACAAGTAGGCAGTCAGTTTTCCCTTGGTAGAAACAAAAGACATAGCGCAATTTTCGATACATATTATTTTTTCGCAGTTTTTAGGTGGTGCAACACTTTTCAAACCGCTTTAAGAAAGATTGCAGCAATTTACTCATAGAAAATTAGAAATAAACATATTACAATTAGAAACATTTACGCTGAACGTTACGAATTCACTTCAATTCTACTACTGCCACTCTGCTGTATGTGATGGACAACATTTTATCTGTGAATACTGGTCCTTTGGGATATAAAGCAGGTATAAGAAAGCTCGCAGAGTATAAAAACGCAGTGTTTGGAACAGGATGCTTTTAAACGCATGGCATCTCGCTAGCTAAATGTTGATTTTGAAATGGGTAAAAGGAAAATTCAAACATGAAACAGCTGGTACTATTGATAAGCTTGAAGAAATCAGGAACAGGGACTGAAGAAGTTTTTTTAAATCCAGTCTTCTGTGTTATCATTAACTAAGCTTCTGGAAGTTTTTCTGGAAAAACTATTTGATCCCGGTAGTGCTAAGCCAACTGTTTCTAAATTAGACTTTCCACACCGTTCTATACTTTTGTCTAGTTACCATGACGACAAAGCTCCAGAGATTGGAATATTGGCGACTGCTGTGCTGTCTCTGGAGGAGCGATGCGTTGAGCGACAGTGTAAAAGCACGTCAATGGTCACCGACAGTCGATCCTCCCGATCTTGTGAGGAGCTATAGCCAGTTCACCGTCGCGCAACACCGCTGGTGTAAAATGACCTTAGCATTCGAAAGGAAAGTGCATAATACATGCACCGTGTGTACTACCGGTTCAATAACACTTCTGGAGAGTTTAGATCAGCGGTTTATAACCGCTGCATTGGTCGGGATCCCCTGGAAATCAAGACGCCTTGGTAAGCGTGTCGCGCAGATCTGCAAGAAGGGGCTTAAGTTCTGGAGTAGTATTTGCTAGATGTTTCTTTCCCCTGTGCTTCAGCGAGGCCACGTCAGATTTTGAAATAACAAGCTCTCTTGACTCTAAATTTCCCGAACACCTCTCTACCAATTTTGACCATGCGTGAACTGAAAAATGGTTCTATTCACTTTTAATTAAGCTTTCTATCAATATAACTCTAGAAGTTCTTAAAATCTTATCGTGATTAAAAAAAAGAGAATCAATACTCGTACTGCCAATAATTGTTGCCTTACAAAATTTTGTGACACAGAATACTTCAAATCTTCCTAAATTTACAAAGAAAACACACATACGTTATTGTTCATTTTAAGCAATTCAATTTTTCGATCTCTTTCTCAAAACCATTGGCCCGATTTTTAATAAACTTATGACAGTAAAACTTGTCCTTTCTATTTCCAGTCGCGTGCGTCACTTATTTTTGTTCAACATAACACCCCAAAGCAAAAAAAGATGGAACATGCTCATCCTACAGTTTATTGGTAGAAGGAACTTTAAAGAAATTTTGCTACAAACTACCTCATTTTATCCCCTACTAACTAAAATCAAAATCCACTTTTCGAAAATAACTCAGCTTGAAAAAAATGTTTAGGCAACGTTGTTACCGAAAACCTATTGCGAGGCTTCGTACTTGATGGCTAACCACGGCCGTAATGGTGTATCTTAAATTCTTTCACAAGAAACAATGCAGCTTTAAAGTCAAATACCTCTAGAAGTAAGCATTTATTACGAAAACGCTATTTTTGAAAAGTCTTAGAATGCCTTAATTGGACCTAAATATGCAAAATAACTAACTATTACGTATATAACCATCAATACTGATAAAATTATGGTAAAACACAAGAAACAAACACCACCACTGCCGGCAGTACAATACTGCTTAATAAGAGTTCCAATAATGTGTGCCAGCTGGTCTTGTTCCGAAAACGAATATAATAAGCTCTTCAAAGTTCCAGACGACAACGTTATTCTTAAAAAACTTCTTAAAATGCGTTATTCTACGTTCATATTTCACTAAAATAAGCTCACGATTACACAATTAACTCGCGATTGCACAATTAGTTGAGGACTTAATGTTACGTGTTCGAACACGCGTACGATCGTCGTGTTCCTGTAATGTCGGCCGGTCCTATTCCAAAAACACATATAAACTCAAAGTTCCGGACGAAAACGTCATTCGTGAAAAACTTCTTGGAATGCATTCTTCTACGTTCAGAGTTCAATAAAGTGAGCTCGCGATTGCACAATTAGCCCGCAATTACACAATTAGTTAAATACTTAATAGGTGTTCGACAACGCGGACGTTCATCTCGCCTTCGTTAATCAACAAAAGTAGACGTCGGCATGGCTGTACTGGCGATCAGAGAAAGAATGGGAACTTTATAGCCAAATATTTCGAAAAGTCAGCCGCCGTGGCGTACCTACTGGTTAGAGCGCTGGCTGCTGCATCAGCAGGTTAATTGAGCGTTCGAGTCGCGCAAGCGTCATTGCTTCACGGGAGGAAAGGTATCCAGTGAATAAAGGGCCTAAGCTCCAACAAAGTCCTGGCATTAGCTGGGCACTGTCAAAGCACGATATCCTTACTTGTGAGATGCGGGAGATCGTGACGTAAAACCGATTCATTCATCTCGAAAACTAATCATTTTCGGGGAAAACGTCTTAGAATACCTTGTTTTTTCCAAATATGTCTACAAAAATACTAAATGTCATTACCGACCTCTTCGGAAAATTCATCAAATAAACTTTGTAACCCACTCTCTGTTTTAATGTTACTAAAAATACAAATGTTTCAAACTCGTAAGGCTGTTGTTCTGTAGTTTTAGCCTTATTTCATTATTTCATTGGCATCAGAAGTTCAAACGATGACGATGCCCATCGTATGCCATCGCCGATGGGATATTCAGCCATTTCATCGGACAAGTTTTTCCTTATAACGCCATCGCCGATGGAGAAAAAGGTCATCACCAATTGCCTCATACAATTTCCATCGGACCATTGCTATCGCCGCTGGATTTTTCCGATGGTCCATCGTAAACTCGTAGTTTTTCCGATGGCGATGGTCCTCACACCATCGCCATCGTATAATCGGTGATGGCCATCGTGCCAGGCTCTGCTTATCTTTGAACGTCGGAAAACGAAGTGCTACTCCAACTTCATAAATGTCTTGATTACTGCACGAATAAAAGTAAATTGAACGTGCTAACTACAGTCCGTGGATTTATTTCAACAGGGGTTTTCTTGCCCATTCGATCCGCTTAATCCGTCCACATCGGAACAAGCTGATTAGGCCATTATGATTGGCTAGCCATAAAAAGTGAAGTTAGCAACTTTATGTAAGTTCGTGCTGATATATTGCTAGTAAGCAAACTTTCTTGGCAAATATTATTACTTTACCTGTTTGTAATTTTGAAATTATGGAGGTAAATCAACTAAGAAAAATCGACCGTAGTATCTTTGTGCTGCCCGAAGAAGGTGATCAAGTGTTTTGTCACGTTCCCTGTACGATTAAAAGCTCCACAATCCTTTCAACGTCTTTATGTCTAAATGCAACAGCCTGGAGAGGGTGACTTATTTTGAACTCATCAGAAAACCTTATATTCAAAAAAGAGAAAGCTAGCACCAGCATACCAGCACTGAAGAAGTTGAACGAGAACGTAGGAGAGAAGTGGGTGCGGTATCAAGTGCAGAGAATTATGGAATTGGTTGAAGGTCATTTTTTTTAAATGAAAATTATTGATATTAAGTGGTTAGACGTGACGGTTTTCATTACAGCTGGCGTGACGTATGTTATTAAACGAACAACTCTTCAGCTATAGCGGCCTTTGGAAGAGCATCTCTGGTAATGTGAGAATTTTTTTCCCTGGAAGGTAAGGCGCGTTTCTATGAAAGAAAAGCATGACGCACTGAATTAAAGGGAATTAAGTCAGCCCCACCACCAAGATCATGTAGCATGTCACACTGCAAAACTGACAACCAAGTGGCTGCAAGACCGCAAAATCGTTGCTTTGAGACCGCCTCCGAACTCAACTGATCTGAATCGCATAGAAAATTTCGTCAGCAGATAAGCAAGAGTTTATGGCAGCAGAAAGCGATTCGACGACAATGACCCATTGTAGTGAGTTGTTCAAGAATGTTGGTAAGCAATATCCATTAAAATGCTTTAAACTTCAATAAACTCTAGGAATAACCGCCCTGTAACAAACTATAATCTAAAGAAAGTACAATCTGGTTCATTAGCTCTGCAATTCGCAATGATTTGTAAAATGCATTTTTGACTGTCGTGCTCTATTTCATTTTTACCTCTAAATCTTACTTTTTTGCACTTACTTCACGAGAAGTTATAGTAAAATAAACTTTTTTGATGCACTAACGAATAGTTTCTCCAGCTTCTTTCACCCAAAATTGCATCAACATTGAATAGGATGAAAATGAATATGTATGGTGCTCTATCACTACTTCCATCTTTTTATTTACATAAGTATGTATACAGCTACATAAACATACATGTCTGTAGATATGTATCTGCATAAAATTATTTTACCTTGCCCTGCAGGTTCTCTCAACAACGTCCACGTAACGGTATATCGCCACCCATTTTGTGCAGAGTGATACTGCATTCCGTGACCAACAGGAGGGCTAATGGTAGGTTGTCTCCTCATTGCACGTAACCGCTTGCAGCTAGTTTTGTGTGACACTGTTAAAAATCATAAGTTTAGTAAGTTTTTGACTCGACAGCTTCATTGCTATTGTCGTTTTAAATATAATGGGTACGTTTCTGAACAACCGTGCACCCAATCGGTGAAGCTATGACGATATTTCGAGGCAACTGCAGTGCCACAATTTCTGATCGGGCCTCACAACTGCGACCAATACGAATCAAGTGTATGGCAACAATCTGCCTGTTAACATTCACAGTAATTTATTTAGGAGTCTCCAGGGATGATTGTGAAACTCTTGAATCTCAACTGAACTGCGTACAGTTAAACGTGGCCAAGTCCTTCTGAATGTCTTAATTCTTGCTTGCCATGAATAATCATTGGATAGCTGCGAGGTGTTTTAGGTTTTTCCCTCTGTTTGTTTGTTTGTTAGGTATCCAATGAGATAAATAGTTTTCTATCCTACCAGTTGTTGCCATGAGATAAGCATAATGCCTGCCATAGACCACACCATATACTAACTGGACACTGGCCCTTTGGCACATTTGGCCCCGCAATTGGGCCTGGCTGCACGGTGCCGCAGACGTATTTTTATATGTTTTCCCACTACATTTTCATACTTTGTTTGGGCTATGTGACTTAATTCTTTTATATGCAGTAATGACTGACAAACTTGTATCTACATTTGAAACTTCTATACAAAAAATTTCACAAAAATATTGAGCTTGAAGTGTAATTGCGTAGAGCAACTGTTATGACATTTTTGATATTTGCAATAGCGTAAAATTATTTCCCAATATTTAGTAAAATAAAGTACCATGTTGTAGAACGGAAGCTTCCAAAATTTGTGGTATGCTTGATTTGTAATGAAATGCCAAATAAACATCTAATGGAGATGTTACCAAAATTATTTGGTATACGCGCTGAGCGACAAAATTTTTGCCATCGGTAGAACTGGAAGTCGTGCATCTGGCAGCAGCATTCACTCGATTGCTGTAGACTACAGTCAGTTATTCGACTGCAGTCGACTGCTGCAGTTATTTCTATGAAATGCGCATGAGTTGCTAGGGAGCTGCCGGTATAGCACGAAGAGTAGATGATCAACTTTTTGTGAAGATCTATTTATTTATCACCCGCGAGCAAAGCGAAGCGTGGCGATAATGTTTTCCTTGAAGAATTATGTATATATATATTTCTATACCGGTATACCGTGTATAGGTAGATATATAAATTTTTCTCCTTGTCTGTCAACCCAAAAAGTAGGTAGTAGAAGGCGTTGAGCAAAATTAATATATCAATTTTTTTAGGGAGTCTTGTGGGTTGACCTAGATTTGACCAGTGCCAAAAAATATATATAATTAGCTGAAAAATGACGGTGATGAATTTTATTGCTTCTCCATAAAATAAGAGGCAGAAGGAGTGGAGTCGCCATAATATTTTTTTTTAGGTGGTGAGGTGGGCTGACTACGATTTGATTTAACTTAGGCCACCATGAAGTGTTAACACCTAATCATCCAATAAATAATATAATGTTGACAATCATGAGGCGATGTAACGTAGGCACACTTAAAGTGATGTTGCATAGGAAACCATGAAGTCGTGCAACCATGAAATGGTGTATTATACATAGGCAGTTATGTGAAATGATATTGACACTCACGACGTGCAGTTTTAGAAGGTTCCAGTAATGAAAGGTTGTGTCAGCCCTAAATTGTTATGTTTAAATATCATTTACCGGCTGTCTTGGTATATGTGTCTCATCTACTATATGATAATTCACGTAGTGTTTTTATTTATTTATATATTTATATCTTTCCTGCCACGCTCTATGGGAATAACATAGGAGAAAATTCAGATTTCCAAATGTAAAAAAAAAAGTGGGGTACCTTGGAATCTTTTCCTTCAGTATTAGATAAGGGAAAATAAAACTAATAAGATAGGAGAAAATTCAGATTTCAAAAGGCGAAAAAAAAGTTGGATACCTTGGAATCTTTTTCTTTAGTATTAGATAGGGGAAAAATGAGGAAGCCCAAAAGACGGCGGGGATTTTGGTGAAGTGTTAATTTTTTGCCGTAATTTATAATGACGGCATGGGCCACTAGTAGTTTATAATACATACCGTATGTATTTTTAGTTCATTGCAACCAGTCTAGTAGATATCACTGTGGTTTTGATTCATTTTTTCAACATTACGGGGTTTTCTTACCCTCCCTTTTGTTGCAGCTATTGGGATGAGGTCTACCGCATGTTGTACATACATCAAAATCTGTGGTTATTGCTTCAAAGTAATCTTTGGAAACAAACTCAATTGAATATGATATTGAAGTACATTACGTGTAGTATGTATGAGCCATTTTTTGTTTAAAATTTTAATATTCCTAGAAATTATGATGAATTTTCATATTTTCTTGGTGTCCAAAGGTATGATGTACTATATCGCCTATTAAAGATATATGATTGTGAATTTAGATTCCCGTCTCTGCGGCGCATTCCTCATGGTACGACGAAGATATTAATCTTTGTTTGAGGTCTGTGTGATTATAAAAACTCATTTTATTAGCACTTACGTAAATCAGCCTCCAGGCTCAACTGCGAGAGGCCCGATTTTAGTTTCCAGTCAATGTATTGAGTGGTCCACGTGTCTGCCTATCGTGAAGAGAAAGTTTGAACCACATATCCGCTCCATTTCTTGTCTACAGTTGGACCTTTATCCACGTGAGTTTAAAAATTGGCATTATACTGCACTTTCATTCTACAGTGTCATAAAACTATAACCCTTTCAATTTGTCGCCTATCACTCGTTGTATGGAATAATAATAATAATTAACTTTTATTAAGAACACAATGGGTTCACAAAATATGCTTACAAGCTTACAAGTACAGACAGAGTAGCCAAAATTCAACCTAGTAATTAGGCCCAGTCACAAATATTGGTGGCCACGTACAATGAGAATAAATAGATACACTCAGCCTACACCTGCAGACACGAATGGCATTGAGCAGCTC
>LQNS02278170.1:45623843-45640340 GCA_001587735.2 Parhyale hawaiensis
ATCTTTATGAAATTTATAGGAGTTGTTAGTAATGGTAAAAGACATAAATGATCAAATTTTGGTGCAGATCGGTTAGTTCGTTTGTATGTTTGACTCATATTTGTCATAACGTTTGCTAACAGTATAACTCAAAAAGTTATGAACGGATCTTTAAAAAAATTGAACAAGCCGTTATTTATATAAAAAGGCACAAATGATTAGATTTTGGAGTTTATGCAAAGAAAATTGTGGTTTCAGAGCCAACTTGAATTTTTGCTACCGTTGGCTCACTTGGCGGAGATATGCGCTCTCGGAGTGCTCTAGTTATTAATAAAACCTTAGACAAAACCTCTTCCAGCCAACCTGGCGGCTTGAAGCAAAGAAATATTCTGTTCTTAGAAGGAAGGCATTTATTGGAAAGAAGCGAGCATACATGAGTACTGACCTAGAAAATTGCAAAATATTTTTTTTTTTAATTTTGATAATTTTAGTGATCTACAATTCAATTATCCTCTTCTACAGTTTATATCTATAGCTATAAATTTGTGTTTCTTGCTGATAAACGCATTTCTTGCATCACCATGAACAGCTTGGGTTTTGTTTGAGGTTGCTCTGTTGACTGGAAGAGATTTTATCGGAGTTTAATCAGTTTGCCATTAGCCTCACGTGCAAATTTGAAAGGGCAATCAAGTTTTCTGTGGTCTGTGGTTATGTCTTAGGAAGAACCAACACCACAAGCATTGTAACTGCAGGTACTACCTGAAATGTTTTCTGGATTTCAGTGGATGTTCAAAATACGATTAAAAAAAAAAGATGCCTGACTTTGGATAGTTTCGGACTAGCTACCAGTTTGCGTCAAATGGGATTTTTCATTCATATCTATTATTTGATATCAAATGCAGTACATCTTGAATGGTATACTTGCTATGATATTCTGCGTCTCGACTCACCTTTGCTGCACATTTTTTAGCTTCTTCAGCCGTTTAAAGGTAGTTTGGACCAATTTACTTTTGATTTTCTGAAAAAAAATTGAAAGTAAGATATTCCCTGGCTCAGGAGTTCATAACTCATAAGGTTTGCTGCACTAGTAAAGGAAAAGAAATACAGAGCAGTATAGATTACGTGTATTTTAAATACGAATCAGTCTTTTCTAAGTTTAATAACACACCGAGTAGTATATATATATATAGATAAATTTATCAGAATATCCCTGAAGCTCTATATTTAGTATCTGGACGCATAAGAAAAAAATAGAACTGTTGGATCAAATACATCACCAGTCGGAGCTTACATACTATCATAATTAATGAAGCCACTCGCTTCCGCTATAATCGTAAAGCCATTATGACAGTAAAAACAACTCATCTCTCTCACGAATGACATGTTTTCTACCACATAGCCAAGAAAGCTAATTTTGTAAGTTGACTGAAGAACAAAGAAACTTTAGAACTGTCGAGTAGGGAGCTTTTTCTCGGGATTTTTACACCAGATCTTTCATAAATGACAAGATCTTTTATGATCATGGGTTAACGTCGCACAATCATAACACTGTAGCGAGTACAAATAAAACAGCTGAAACCCTGAGGCTTAATAGTGTTTCTCCTGTTGGGCCAATAAGCGCCCTGAGTGACACACCGCTAGTAGCATGAGATTTACCCTGAAATAATTCGCCACAAGGCAGGCTGCACTCAGATTGGTGACCTGACCTTAGCAGTAAGTGTCATAATATCAAGTATTTATTCAAATATACGACTTTGTGAAGCAACTGTCCTTATTGGTTACGCTAGAATTAAACTTACTGAGGGCGTTTACGGCTATTCTCATAGAGCGGCAAACTTTGATGATGGTGCAGACTTGCAGAGTTACGCGCGTACTTGAGCGAAGTTATAAATGTTGCGCCCTTCCGACAGAGCCATCGTTCCTCCACTACAAGAACATGGAGGGCCAGAACCAAGATTTACCTGCTCCCTCGAAAAAAACGATTCCATCAAAATTTTCATGATCTCCCAGTTGAAATAATAAGTAGTTAGGACAGTCCTAAATTAAATCTTAGCCCTGCAGTGCCTACTGTGCACATACTGTATACCGACATTACAGGTGGTGCAGTTTCGATAAAAATTTATGCTAAGTACTTAAGACACCAAAGCTTTAACACAGTTCTAGACATAATACAATTACTTCGTGGCAAATTAAACCTAATAATAGCAATAATATCTAAAAAAAATAACTATAATAACAGAATATAAATTTTCTGAATAACAGATTATGTAATATACGAGTACAATTTCTACGAAGATCGTTGTAAAGAATAATAGATTATGTAATATACGAGTACAGTTTCTACGAAGATCGTTGTAAAGAATAATATATTATGTAATATACGAGTACTGTTTCTACGAAGATCGTTGTAAAATTAAATTGGACAGAAGCCATAGCTTAATTCTACTTCATAAAGAATTCTTTGGAACGCATTGGAATAGAAGAGGACAATAGCCATCTGCACATACTACTGAGACTACCCATGGCACTTTCAAAATCAATATCATTGTATTACCATGGGCTGAGCACTCGCTAGTTGTCACTCCAGTAAAAAAATCTGAAGAACATTAAATAACAGGTCCTGTAAAAAGAGAACGACAAAGCCAACTAAAATAAAGGTAGTCAGCCGAATGTATCTGAGCTAAGATTTCGGTGACAAAATCTCCAATTACACCACCATGCAATACATGTCCTATTCCTTTTGCGGTAAGTGCAAGAACTTACACCCAATAGCAGGTGCTGTCTAAATTTATGCAGTTTGTTATTGAAAATTGTTGTCTGTTTGCTAGGTTGTTTCACGTACAATATTAGCGTGGTAACTGTTTTTTTAAGAAGGCACACATATCATATCTAAAAATGCCCAGATAATTGTTTCACCTCACATTACGTTTCTTAATATCTTATCTTGCATTTCGGATGCAGATACATACTCTAGGTTATGAAAGTTACTCTTAAACGGCGAAAAACCCCGTCCTTCAAAATCCGACATCTAGCATCACATCAGCACCTATATTTTAAACGCACGGGGCATGACTGACTCCTCGGTCCACTTTACCATCTCCATTCCTTCTAAATTTCTGCAACTTAATTGCCTTTCTCTTACCTAGGCTTGCCACGAACAAGAGTTCAAACGCTGAAACGCTTCGGGAAAATGAAGTTTCTATGGCTGTGAGTGACAACAATGTAACGTGTTCCAACATCATTTTAAAATATACGTTGCCGCGACATTGCGCTCACATGAAATTAGGAGAAATATTCTAAAATGTGCAACGAGTACTTGCTTTAGTGGAAAACTACGGATGCACTTCAAATATTCTACTGTGTATATAATACAGATCAAGTCGCAGCTGCGTCATCGGATGGGTAGGGAAAAGCTTTCGTGAGGCAAGCTTAACAAAACTGCAAAATCGAAGCTGGAGTTCGGAGGTCGTTGGAATATTATATCGCGGTATAGAAGGCTGACAACTGTTCTTTGAAAGTAATTTAAGAATATACTAGTGCACTGATCGACTCCGCACAGCTTATACATCGTGCCTCGCGTGACGTTGAAATATGTACGTGGCCCAGTATACTGAAAGACTAAAGTTCTGATTACTTATCGACGAGACGGCAAGTTTACAGTCCACGTGCAATATAACCATGACATGTCTCAGGAGGGTGTGCCACGTGCTTCACTTATTCACGCCCTTGACCTGTTACAAGTCGAACAAAGTATGGAATTGTCAATGACACCTAAATATGATGGTAAAAATTTAATGTATCCTGCCATGTTTGCTCTTTGCCGACTACTGAAATTGAACTTTGTCCATTATGCAGCACATATATAGAACTTATTTCAAGTGCAACTCATACTGCAGCTGTTTTTAATATCAAATGATTGGTATGTTTGAAAAAACTAAACGCACAACTTTAGTAAATGCATATGGTTCGCAGTATATGCGAGGGTTACATTCACCGTTAAGCTCGCTCAAGATGATTCATCACGTTTCGAATCCAGCTCCATTATAAAAAGAGGATACGTTCCATAACCCATTCTCTGTCCCTTTAAATGTTGAACCTGACATTTTTTCCATAGTTATACTGCACTGAAGCAGAGCTATAATACAATAGTAATGGTAATCTATGTGAAACTAGAGCACTCTGAGAGCGAATACCTCCGCCAAGAGAGGAAACGGAAACAAAAAATTCAAATTGGCTCGGAAACCATAATTTTCTTTGTATAAACTACAAAATCTAATCATTTGTGTCTTTTGATAATAATCACAGCTTGTGCAATTTTCTTGAAGATCCGTTGATAACTTTTTGATTTATACTGCTAACAAACGTGAGTTAAACATACAAACGAACAAACCGATCTGCACCAAAATTTAATCACTTATGTCTTTGAACATTACTAACAACCACTCTAAATTTCATAAAGATCCATTCTTTTTTTTTACTTATTGTGCTAACAAGCATAAAATTAAAAACAGTGACAAACGAACGGATCATTACCAAAATTTAGTCATTTACTCTTTGTTATATACCTAACAACTCATGTTCATTCCATCAAAATCCATCCATAACTTTTTAATTTATTGCATTGAGAAAATGAGGCAGACAAACAAACAAACGGATGGACATATCTTCACCAAAAGTCAATCATCTGTTCCTCCTAACGTACCTAGCAATCCCTGTAAAATTCATCCAAATCGGTTCATGACGTTTTGAGCTATCTTGGTGACAGAAAGATAAATATACAAACACGACGAAAACATAACCTCCTTGGCGGAGGTATAAATTAAATAAGAAAAAACATTGTACTGTGGCACATCCTCCCTCGCGCAGCTCGCAAAAGGTATAAGAGCGAATTTTTGTCCCATAACGAGAATCGCGTATAACGGCTGTTCATGCGCCTATAAGGAAATTCGCAAATAGCGACCTCAGGTATCATGAGTACCATGTGTACTAGGAGATTTCTTGTAAATTTTTTCCTTGTGCCATTTTTGGCACATAGTAAGGCATTTCAGAGATTCGAGCTTGGAGTGGATTAGAGGAGAGGTTAATGGGGCAAAAAATGCAAACACTCCAAAATCACTTCGGAATGCGAGTTTGACCGAAAATACACTGCTCTGCACTTCAAACACGTCCTGTACGTCTTAATCCTTCTGATAACAGTGTCGCCAAGCATCAGTATTGATTTCTGACTTCAAAAAGTTTTACTTTAATTTCCGAGAATTTTAACAGTATTTTCCTTTTTCCAGCCGATCAAAAAGTATTAACAAAGTTCGCATACGATTCGGAATCAAATATAACTGAATTACTATAGTGAGAAAATTAGCATCCTCATCGAGTATTTACATACACGTGCATAGTTGCATGATACAGTATATGTGTGAGCATAGTTTGGGAGCAAATCCCCTTTCAAACATGTCTAACTAAAAATTAAATTGTAACCTGCGTTCATAATTTTTTCGTTGTTTCTCTGCATTTTCCTAAATAAATCTCGACAGTATAAGTCTCAAGGTTTTTAAATTTAACCTAAAGGAATAAAATTAATGCGACCGGTTTCACTTGTCATTGGGGATTATCAAGCTAGTCAATTGGGCAAATAATGATTGCTTTATTTAAGAAGTCCTGAAGAAAATTAATGAAAACATTGTTAAAATTAATGTGACGACGAAACAAAGGTTAGAGTGAAGTTAGCTCTGGTACATCCGGTGTACGAAGCGCTGTAGAAAAAGGAACTTGATGAAGGTGGACGTTGTAGAGGCATCGTAGAGGTCAATGAGCAATTTTAGTTCGTGAGAGCGCATATACTCTTCTTTAATGTAAGCATAAAATCTGAACTGATATTTCCTAACGCAATGGAAAATATCTAATGATAAGAACTTGATGATGTTTTAACCACATCTGCAATACTTCACTGTATATCATTTATTTCTATTTTATTTTAGTTTTCATTCCAACAAGAAGACAGACAGTTTGTATCGTTCTGGGATGGAAAAAGCCAATGCTTCGCTATGAGCCAATAAAGAAACATTGTGGCTTAAAGGGAAAAGCTCTACCTGCACTTCGTGATTCTCTAGAAATTCCANCAGTTTGTATCGTTCTGGGATGGAAAAAGCCAATGCTTCGCTATGAGCCAATAAAGAAACATTGTGGCTTAAAGGGAAAAGCTCTACCTGCACTTCGTGATTCTCTAGAAATTCCAGGCTTGCTGGCAGATGGCGGGATAGCTGTTGCTGCAGCTGGTATCTGCCAAATGGAAGAAAAACAAGCTCTCGAGGTGGTACCTCATTCTGGCACAGTCAGTTCCGTCGTTAGGGTCGTCTGGACCCCAGAAGCGTGGAGGCTTCTCCTCTGTGATGTAGCCTCCCTCCAGCCACTCCCNATAGCTGTTGCTACAGCTGGTATCTGCCAAATGGAAGAAAAACAAGCTCTCGAGGTGGTACCTCATTCTGGCACAGTCAGTTCCGTCGTTAGGGTCGTCTGGACCCCAGAAGCGTGGAGGCTTCTCCTCTGTGATGTAGCCTCCCTCCGGCCACTCCCACCTGTTCTCACCGGTCTTCAAGATACCGACCCAGAGGTTGAGTTCCACGTCAGCTGTAACCAGGAAAATATGCGATTCAGCAATATTATTACCTCCGCCAAGTTGATTATGTTTTCTTCGAGTTTGTCTATCGGCCTGTATGTCTGTCTGTCACCAAAATAATTCAAAAAGTAATGGACGTATTTTCGTGAAACTAAAGGAATTGTTAAGTATGTTGAGGGAACAGATTGCTAACTTTTGCATTTGGTGAAGGTCCGTTTATCCGTTGGTTATTGGTCTGCCTCCTTTCCATAATGCCGTAACTCACAAAGTTATGACGGACTTTTATTGAATTTACATGAGTTGTAAGTCATATTACGAAGAGTAGGTTACCATATTTTTGTGATGATCTGTTCGTTCGTTTGTTTATCGCTGTTTTTACTTTGATACTAGTTAGCCCAATAACTCAAAAAGTTACGAATGGACCTTTATACAATTCTCAGGAGTTGCTAGTAATGTCAATAGACATAAATGATTGCATTCTAGTGATGATCGGTTGGTCTGTTTGTTAGTTTGACTAATGTTTGTCAAATGTTTGTCAGCAGCGTAACTCAAAAAGTTATGAACGTATCTTCAAGAAAATTGCTGCAACTGTTAATACTGTTAAAAGGCACAAATGATTAGAATTTAGTGTTGATACAAACAAAATCACGATTCCAGAACCAATTGTAATTCTCGTTACCGTTGCCTTGCTTGGCAGAGGTACGCGCCCTCAGAGTGCTCTAGTCCACTTTAAATCGTACAAGCAGTTCTGCTATTAGAGTGTTTATGACTCCCTATTCAAACGAACAAAGAGATTCACAATACGATAGCGCGAGTAATCGTAACTTACGGCAGCTGTCTCTTACTGTCGCTTGTTATTTTGAAATTTATTTAGTTCTTTCCTAATCATTCGGTGTTACAGGCTACTGTAAATTCCAAAATCTGAGAAACTTGAAATTGAGAAAACTCACAAAGTTGAGAGATATAAAACTGAGAAAAGTCATTAAAGTGAGAGGACTACTACTGCCATCTGCTGGTACTTTGGAAGGTGTGGTAAGTTTTGTTGCCGGCTTAGCACAAAAAAAAGCGGGATGGGGTCATCAGCAGAAAAGTACAGAGAAATTTATCAAAATAATTCAACCATGTAATGCATAACTACAGTTACAATGTTGTCTTTAATAAATACTTCATGTCATCATTTGTTGTTCACACAAGTTCGTTTGATTACTTTTGACATTTCATTTGCTTCTTTACAAATTTTTACCTCCGCCAAAAGTTATTTTTTGTTAAGTTTGTTTGTGTGTCTGTCTGTGTGTTTGGCTGTCACCAACATTTCTCAAAAGGTTATGAACAGATCCTCGAAATTTACAGGAATTGTTAGTAAAGCTGAGAGACATAAATGGTCAAATTTCGGTGATATCGATGATCGGTTGGTCATATTATATGTTTGACTAATGTTTGTCAGAATGCTTGTTAGCTGCATAACTCGAAAAGTTATGAGCGGATCTTCACGAATATCACAGAAAAAACTGCCAAAAGGCACAAATGATTGGATTTTGGGCTTGATACTAAGAAAATCATAGTTTCAGGACCTACTTAAACTCATCAAATGAAGAAACTCTCTCCCTTTCATGGTAAACTTTTTCTCTCAGTTTTAGGAGTTTGACTGTATATATTTCTCTCGGTAGTCAACTTTAAATTCCGAATGAAGATTTGTAGAAAAAATATCGGTTCGATCGTGCCTTCAATTAAAATATATTCAAAAGGTAACTCAACTCAGTCACACTGTTAAATGCTCTTATCGTAGGGAACGGTAAAACAAACATGGAGTCCAAATTTATTCTTACCGCTTGTCACCAGTCAGTGCTCATTTCTTTTTTTTTTTTTTTTTTTTCGTAAGAGAACTGATCAAGCACCACAGGATGTGGCTGCGCTAGACATATTAGCTCTCTTATTGCTTGGTAATTGAATGAAAATTGCTCAGTGGTCCACGTATCTTGCTCGTTATTGAATTGACCAATGCCCCAAACGTGGTAGCTGCATCCATGAAGCAGGTAGTAGCTCTCAACACTCATACCTCGTCCTCCCAGTAGAGTTGGACCAACTAGAGCCAGTTGCCGATATTGAATGGGAGGTGTGTGTGAAGAGTGGAGTTATTACCTCCGTTAAGGAGGTTATATTTCTGTCGTGTTTGTTTCTCTGTCTGTTTGCCCGTCTCTCCGTCTGTCTGTTTGTCCGTCTGTCTGTCTGTTTGCTTGTCCGTCTTTTTGTCTGTCACCATGATTAATCAAAAAGTATTGAACGGATCTCTACGAAATTTACAGGGATTGTTAGGCATATTAACAGTAACAAATGATTAACGTTTAGTGAAAATCCGTTCATCTGCCTCTTTGTCTGTATGACTATTTTTTTCTGAAGGCCATCATTCAAAAAGTTATGAACGGATTTTCATGAAATTTACATGATTTGTTATGTATATTAAGAAAAGTAAACGACCAAATTTTTGTGATGATCTGTTGGTTTGTTCTCTAGTTGGTCGTTATGTTTGATTTTATACTTGTTACCACACTAACTCAATAAGTTATAGATGGATCGTTTTGGAATTTACAGGAGTTGTTAGTAATGTTAAAAGACATGAATGATTAATTTTTGGTGATGATAGGTTAATCTCTTTGCTTGATTTATGGTTGTCACGTTGTTTGTTAGCAGCCTAACTCGAAAAGTTATGAACGGATTTTCATAAAAATTATAAGAATTATTAATACTATGAAAAGGCACAAATGATTAAATTTGGTGTTGATCTGAAGAAAATCATGGTTTCAGAACCAATATGAATTTTTTGTTACCCTATATTGCTTGACGAAGGTATGCGTTCTCAGAGTGCTCTCTAGTTTGGAATGTCGATACGGAGGGAAGGGAGTTTTTCTGGCGAGGTATTGTTCGCTATATATATAGTGACACTATATGTATATGAATGTCGTAAGAGGAATCTTTTAAGGAGATTTGCTCCCCCCCCCCAAAAAAAAAAAATCCTTTGTCTTTGCGGGACAAGACCTGGTATAATGACCTGAGTAATTTGTCTTTTGAGACTAAACAAACAGCCTTTAGAGCTTGGCGGCGTTCACAGGACCGTGAGCTCAGGCAAACGTATGAGACAAAATAAAGCTTTGGCTCAGTTGTTTACGAGAGGCCCAGTATCGTCAGAAGCAGCGTTCCATTGAATCACTACTGAGAAGTGGTTAACTACGTAGTAGGTGGAGTGAGCTTAAGGTTCAGTTTTCGGAGCTGAGCCAACTTTAGTGCCCCTGTCGGCCCAAGTGTTAGTGTCGCTATTGGCTCCCTGGTTACGGCGGGGCTCTTCTGACTCTGAGTACATTTAGATGTCAGGCATAAAAGGGATGCTCGGCTGCTGCGGCACGGAGGTTACACAGAATTTCACCTCATCGGTATCCAGATCCAGCACTCTGTGAGCACTCTTGGAAAACCTTGACTCATAGTGTGGACTGGGTCGGTCTACGTGTTTTCTCCATTGTATTGGCAACTTGCTGACATTCTTATCCCTAAGCTACAGTATATGAAAATTTTAGATACTTAATTTGTTCAGAATATTCTCCTCGCTGTTGGCGTAGTGGGAATAAATATAGCATGCATTTCTAATAGTGCACTTTCGCTTTTCGACTTTTTACTTTTATAACACCCATTTTGTTGCAGATGGTAGAAAACTTCGTAGTACGTAACTTGGGTCATGTTGCTGAAAGAGATCCACTGCTGCAACCGGGCCAACCTGCATACGGTATGAATTTGAGTCGTGCTGATCTATTGCATGTCTCGCACCAGTTGGACTGTCGTTCTGAGGAGTGCTTGTTCATTAAGACTTTAGTGTGGCCTTAGATGGAGTCAGACGCGTAGGCCTACAGTTACAATGGAGTCTTTTCGGTGGAAATACTGGGGATTAGTCAATCATTCGTGTCTTTTAGTGAGTGCATGAAGAATGCGTCTGTGGACGGTTGTTTGAGTGCCTCAGTCTCGGTGGTTTCACGCGTTCCTCAAGAAATGAACATGGCCCCATGCCGACTAATCGACTATTATATACTCTATTGACATGCTCTATTGACGCTGGAAAACACCATGATCAACAATGTCGACAACTATCCACTTTGCTCGCTGTCATTTGATCTTTAGCATGCGTCATACTGCTGCCACTCGATCGTTGTGCTGGGACTTATTGCTACGCATTAGTGCATGGTGCTTTGCCTGGATCATACAGCGCATGTGGATGCTGGCATGACTCTCGCATCTCGTTCGTCCATCACAAGTGATGAAGGCCATCTATTGATCCAGGTGTCAAGGTCGAGGTTGACCTCCGTGGGTCAAGCCGATTGAAGCGCAAAATATTCTTGGGTAGTGCAGTAGGTTTTGGTGGCTGCGCTCGGAAGCCCGTTTGTTCTATCTTTTCTTGCCCGACGGCGCTGCTCAACCTGCGCTACTCCGCTGCCTTCACAGGACTCCGCTCCTCTGCGACCTGCTGCCCGCCACGCCACTCTGTTTCCCGCGGAATGCTCCCTGGTGCTGGTGCCGAAGGCGTTCAGCGAGTCATTAAAGCTCTTTTTCTGTTCTCCCATGGAGCGCTTCTGGTGCAGCAATTCGCCGTAGAAAAGTCTTATGGGCATTCGGTTGTCTGTTGTCTGGCATACGTACTACAAGCCCTGCCCAGCGTATTTGCGAGAGCATCAACAACGTGTTTTGAAGGTTTGCCCTTCTTAGGCCTTTCTAGCCATTTAATGTGAAAGAGCTTCCTGAGGCACGTTGTGTGGAAAGGATTCAGCTGTGTCGCGGGCCTCCGATGCACTGCCCATGTCTTACTCCCATAGAGGAGGATGATAAGGACTACTTCTTGGTAAACCTTCATCTTAGTTGCTGTTTTGATGTCACTTCTCTCCCAGATGTCCTTGCGCGGCCTGCCATATGCGGCACTGGCCTTTACAAGTCTGACATTTGCCTCATCTTCAATGATGACACTGCTCGAAAGTGTTCGTAACTACCAAGGTACGTAAAATTTGTCCATAGCGTTCAGCCGTTGTCCAATGATTGTGATTCCTGGTTCGGTGTAGGCTTCCCCAGACAACTTTGGTCTTATTTCGGTCTTATTTGTGCTTATTGTGAGGTCAAAATTTATGCTAGCCTCAGCAAATTTATCCACACTCCGTTGCATGTCTATCACTGACGTTGCATTCAGAGCACTGTCATCCGCGAAAAGAAGTTCGTTGACAGTTCCTCTTGCTATTTTTGTTTTTGCTTGGAGCCGACGAAGATTGAACACAGAGTCGTCACTGCGGTAGTTAATGCCAATGCCCAGCGTTCGTCAATGACGCTGCGAACATGAGACTGAAGAGGGTGGGAGCAAGGACACATCCCGGCATCACTCCATTTGTTACAGGGTAATGCCTGATCTAGATAGAAGTTGCAACATTGAAGGCTAGCTAAGCCCCGGATTCACCCACAGAGGAAACACAAGCCAATATAACGCTGTGACATCATTCACAGTAAGTCTCTATACTGAGTCAATACGTGGTCTTTAAATCTAATTTTAAATAGAAAGTGAGACATTTCTTCCTTCAGATCTTCTGGCAACTCATTACAGCATTTAACACATTGGCAAATCGTGGAGCGTTTTTGCACTTCGAGCCTGACGACTGGTACAATAAATTTGTGGTCACGCGTATTATGTTCGAGAGCAGGAATAAGTGCTCTATAACGCTGTTCAGATAAGATATAATCGCTGTACATAGCACTTCGTAGGAATTTCAAGAGGAAATAATAATACTATCATGAAATTTTAGTAGTCTAGGGTTGGCATACATGTAATTCACTGGCATTACTGGAACATCATTTTGGTATCATTCTCAGCGTATTATTCATTACAACAATTAGTGGTCTCACGATATTGCATGAGGCTCCTCCCCACACAATTACGCCATGGGTCAGATGCGGATAGACCAGTGCATAATAAAGCGTCACCAACGACTTCCTAGGCAAAAGTCTACTCATGGCACGAATAGCTCCAGTAGCTCCACTGACCTTTCTGCATAGATTTGTGATGTGACTATGAAAACTAAGCTTGGAATCTATTTCAATGCCCAGGTATTGGCTTGATGTAACCCACTGCAGTTGACTACCGTCAAAAATTATATCCGGTAAATCAGGCAACGGACGTAATGTAAATAACATTAGTTTTGTCTTACTCGCATTGGGGGGTCAACCTGTTGGCTCGCAGCCATCCCAGTAACCGGCCAATGAAACAATTTTTTCGCTCAATAACGCGAGGAAAACAGGAGTCATTTATATAGAAGACATTATCGTCTGCAAATAAGATACAATTAGCGCATTGCAAAGTAGCCTAGTAGCCCCACCAAGTATCCAGAACTCTTGCCTGCCTGCCATCGTGGAGTTGGCGCACGATGGTAACGAACATCTGGGGGCAGCCATATTTTAACAAGATTCGCCAGAGACCATCTCTGCTGACTGTGTCAAACGCTTTAGTCAAATCGGCATAGGGGAATACAGACCAATATTCTATTCTTGACATTTCGCTAGTAGCTGTCTAGCAGCAGACACTATGTCGATAGTCCAACGCCCGTTCCGGAATCCACATTGGCTCTCCGCTAGGAGTCCTCTTTCAGGATGCTTAGTCAGCCGACTGAGCAGCACTTTGGCCAGGACTTAGGCTATGGAGAGCAGAGAGATTCCACGATGATTGTCACAAGACTTGCGGTTTTCCTTTCGGTTATACAGATGGACAATTGACGCGTCTTTAAAATCCTGAAACTGTCTCACGTTGTCAAATCAGCTCCAATAGTTTATGCATTTTCTCTACTAGCGCTGGACCGCCCTTTTTTATAGATCTCTACAGGAGTGGAGCCTACTCCAGGAACTCCGCCAGTGCTAAACTTTTGGATCGCCATCTGAGTTTCCTCGACGGTCGGTATGGTGCCCAATGAGTGATTGATTAGGATTTGTGCTGGCCGGTTGATGTCTTCATCTCTCATAGTGGATGGAAGGTTTAGGACCGTGTCAATGTGTTCTGCCCGTCTGTCTAACATATTATTTCGGTCAGTAATCAATACCGACCCATTGTTATTGAGGAGGGTTGACGATCCCGAAGCGGTAGGACCGTGGAATTATCTCAAGCTAGAGCAAAAATTTTTCATGTCGTAGCTGTCTGCAAATCTCTGAATTTCGTTGGCTTTGTTTGCTGCTCAACCATGAACCGAAAACAGCGCAGCTCGGCTTCGAGACAACCCTGAGCGCTCTTAATAGCATTCTGCTTCGCCATGTTGTTTGGGTCCTTTGAGCGCGCGGCGTTTGGCTTCCAAGAGCTGGTGTGTCTCGACACTACTCTCGTCAAAAAGTCTTTGAGTTTTCTAGTAGTGGAGTGGGTCCAAGATATTAAATGGCCGTGGTATGTATTGTCTCGTGAAGTAAAGTCCATGCTGACTTCACATCACGATTCATTAGTCTGAGATGATTGTCTCTCACCCTCGAGTTCTAACTTTCAGGCATTTGGGTGCAGTGATACCCTAAGGTCGTCTTCTGGGCTGGCTGCGGAGGTTAAGCTTAGATACGACAGGGCGGTGGTCCGTCCAGCACTCCGCACCACACAAAGCCTTGGTGACCGAACGTCCCGCCGGTCCCTCCTCTTCGTAATAACATGACTAAACTGTGATGGTCAGTCTGTGAAGGATGTTTTTACTCCAGTATTAGCCACTGAACATAGGACACGTTGTGCTGCAGGTGCCTAGCTTTCTGGAAATCCTAGGTGTCTTTTTGGATAAGAAGCTTTTATTTGACACACATATTAGGTGCTTGTCTTAGGTGTTTCAAGACGATTCTGCTACTGTGCTATGCAAATACCGTGTTTGTGACAGAGATATTGTCTGTAAATTTTGCTTCTTGTTGTCTCTGCTAGAGTAATGTACTCCTGCCTGGGCTTCGGTTGCTGCCAGTTCTTTCTGTCAGTTGGACCGACTTGTGGGTGTAGGGTTTAGCCAGTAGGCTGTGTACAAAGTAATTTAGTGAATATGTTACACACGCATTGCGTATACTACCTTTATATGTCTTACAACATATTCAACCGTGAGTCACGCCGGGGGCACTCTTCTTTCTCTTACCTCAAGATCGTTGCGCAGATTCAATTGATACCAGCAGCCTAATTTTGCCTTCACATATAAGCTTCTCATCATAAAACAAACCGAGTATCTCTAAAGAGCTGTACTCCTGCAGTACGGTGTCAGCATATTCCGAGTTGAAACTGGGGTAAAATCTCCAAGACCAACAGATAGTCGCAAAATATTTCTGCCTCAATATAATTTTATACTACAGGCAAACCACAATGCATTAATTCGCCAATAAAGAGATATGATAAAGTTTTTGTTAACCTATAAACTATATATTTTATAAATCAGACTAATATTTCTGACAGCTAATGAAGGATTGCAATTCCGTGCCCAAGTAAAATTGACAGCGCTCAACTCTTCTAATATCTTGCATCGGTAATCAAGTACGAGTAGCAAGGTGCACTATGTATTGGCTTTTTTTAACGGCCACCAGCATAATGACGAAGATGTGTGCATGCAAGTTTTTTTGCTCTTTTTACTATAAACGTAACAAGGAATTTAATAAACATTAAATAGACAAGCTTCAGTAGTATGCTAATTGGTTGGTCTTAGTTCAATGGCCATTAATATAGTCGTTTTCGCTTTTAGCCAGCATTGTCACAATATTTACGCCACTCAGCTTAATATCAAATAAACCTTACCACGACATTGAAGAGGAGTCCATTCATATAAGGGACTCGCCATAGTTCTTAGCGACCCGTGATCGACTGCAGCCGTATTTACTCCTCTGAGGCCAGTTAACTTTTTATCCGCAGCATGAACCAGTGTGAGTGGGTTTCCTATTGGAGGGTGCAGTCAAGTTGACTTTATCGTTACCTTTTCACCACGCAGACCTAGTTATTAAATTAACCACAACTGTGGTTGTTATTCCAATTCGTCTATGTCTTCATATTAAAATCTTTTTCATCTGCCAATGTATCTACCAGCAACGCCTCCTAACTAGACGTTGGAACCCCCCACCCCGTGGGACTCGATGAACCGCCCATATAACATGAAAAGTTATGCTACATTATTCTCCAGAAGCTGGTGCTGTGATAAGCGCATGTCATGGATAAATTTTGTTGTGATCTCACAAATATTTCTCACGACATTACTCATCCCACTCTCCCCTCTGCACATATGTTAGCAATATTTCTTTCCGGTAGCCACAGATAAGATGGCACAGAGAATAGAGTGCAAACAAGAAATCAGAGGCAGAGTAAAATAGTACTCAAACAAAACACAAAATTTTGAAGACGCAAGACAGGCATAGCCGTGCCCAACAACGTTTAACAAAAAATGGGCCACAGTTTCAAGTGTGAACGCTAATTGTGCGTCAATGTTGAGATCAGTAAGCATTAATGGGCAAATATCATTTGGCAAATCCGAATAGAACCATGAAGAAATTTCCTGGTAATTCATCTTTTTAAGAGATTGAATGATAACTTTATCAGAGCAGTAATTAACTGGCAACAGCCTGGCGTGAGAACAGCAAGCTAACATTAGGGTAATTTTTAACATCGAAATTCGTACGACCATAAACTGACAACGGCCTAGTGTGGGAATAGTTCGCTAACTCCGGGGTAAGTTTAAGGTGAGATTGCAGTCAATGTTTGGAAGCTCTGACCGTAATAGCCCTGAGCTGTGCCAGGTTATGAAGGCTAAAATACGAACTATGATGTGGATTATTATGGGTGCAGTTAGGAAATACACGCTGCTATACTGTGTGTACGTTCTGAAAGACTAACTGCTGAACACAAGTAGTAGTTAGCT
>LQNS02278170.1:45675631-45687377 GCA_001587735.2 Parhyale hawaiensis
CAATTCTTCCAACAATACTCTTTGAACGATTTACCTGTTCTGCGATTGCCGTGATGCTGAGATTTTGTTGGTGTAAATTAACAATTTTCATGCGTAAAGATTTATCAACTTTTTCCCGGGTAGCCATGCTTGCAGTACTTGCAATGTTTGCATATGACGTACGCAGTCTTCTTCTTCTTCGAAAACGCAAGAAAATGGCGTTACTGAAGATTTAAATTACAATATTTGAAAAGTGTCCCTTAATTCTGCTCACACTAAATTCATAATTATAAGGTAAATATACATAATTTTTTTCTTATCCTTCTAATCGTAATAAATTCTTAGCATATTATTAGATATCCCAATGCTTCCTTTGTGTTAGAATTTAAGCGTTGAACCTTTCACAGTTTTTGAGATATGAATTTTTTATTTTTATCCCTTAATTATGCTCGCAACTGTATCTGACGTCACACACAAATGTGACGTTTTTCTTCAATATAAATGTCCCATTTCCCATTTTTGAACACATATAATATATTTAAAAGCTATCAATCACTGTCTTTTAGCGAAATCGAATAAGCTGAAACATAGACTACAATATACATTGACTGGCCCCTAACGCAGATTTCGGCACCGCAATTGGGTCTGACTGCATGGTGCCGCAGACGCATTTTTGTATGTTCTCCCATTACTTTTTCATGCTTTGTTTAGGCTCTATGATTTTATTCATTTACATTCAGTAAAGACTGGCAAACCTGTACATACTTCTAAAACATCTGTGCGCAAAAATTCACCAAAATATTACCGCTTGAAAGGTAATAACGTAGAGCAACTTTTATGATATCGTTTGATAGCTATTGGCTGAAAACTTACTGTATTTCACAATTGTTAGTAAAATAAATAGTCTCTTTTTGTAGAACAGAAGCTTCTCAAATTTGTGGTATGTTCGATTCGTAATGAAGTGCAATGTAAGCCGCTAATGAAAATGTTAATGAAATTTATTAGGTAGCTATACGGACTAAGGAAGAAAATCAGAGCAGACTGCAGAGCTGGAAGGTGAGTTGAAGCAGCTTGCAGCCATAAAGTGATGGAGCCCGACTAACAGCGAAGTGATGAAGCACTGGCCACAATGAAGTGATCTAGCATTGGAAGCAGTGAACTGATCTAGCGTTGGAAGCAGTGAAGTGATCTAGCGTTGGAAGCAGTGAAGTGATCTAGCATTGGAAGCAGTGAAGTGATCTAGCATTGAAAGCAGTGAAGTGATATNAATGCTGACAGCCATGAAGTGATGTAGTATTGACAGCAGTGAAGAGATTCAGCATTGGCAACAGTGAAGTGATATTGCATTGGCAACCGTGAAGTGATGTAGCTTTGACAGCTGTCAAGTGATATATCATTGGCCACCATGAAGAGATGTAATGTAAGCCCCTGTGAAGTGATTCAACTCCGGCAAATATGATGTGTTTCAATTAGGCAGCCAAAAAGTGATGCAGCGTAGGAAACCATGAAGTGATATAACGTAGGCCACCACAAAGTGGTTTAATATTCCTCGGTAGATATGTGAAATGATATTGACAATCACGATGGGCAGCTTTAGATGGTTCCAGCAATAAAGGGTTGTATCTGCCAGAAATTATGTTTTAATATCTTTTACGTGCTGCATTGGTATCCTTATCTCATAGTTAAATATGTAGCTATTTTTAGTTCATTGGTAGATACTAATATAGCATTACTGTGGTTTTAATAATTTTTTTTACCATTGGTTGGTTTTCTTAACCTTTTCTTGCGGCTATTGGAATGAGGTCTACCGAAGGCTTTACATACATCAATTTCTGAGGTTATTGCTTCAAATCTGTCATTAGAAAAAAACCCAGTTGAATGTGATATTAAAGTACAATACGTGTAGTATCTATCAGCCAATTTTTTCTACAAAACTTTACTATTCCTAGAAATTATGATTACTTTTCAATTTTTTTGGTGTTCGGATGTAAGATATATATCGCCTACTGAAGATATGTTAATGGGAATTTAGATTTCCTGCTCTGCAACGCGTTCCTGATGGTACGACGAAGCAATTAATCTTTGTTTGAAGTCTCTGTGATTATTAGAACTCGTTTTATTATATAACACGTAAATCAGCCTCCAGGCCCAATTGCGAGAGGCCCGATTTCATTGTTCAGTCTATGGGTGAAAATTTCATGAAAATACATGAGATACCCCAGAAAAATGAAATAAACAGAAAAAAGACGAAAATTGGATGATTACACTGAGGAAAATGATTTTATTTTTGATTTTATGTATAATTACAAAATTTCAACCAAATCGGTCGACTTTCTAAATTTACATCCCCCGGATGGGGACTTTACCCCCATTTAGAGGTATTCCAATGCGCCCAGGGTCAAAATTTTTTGGCCCCAGGTCCGTACTCACCCAAGGATCGAATTTCACTTTTAAAAACGCAAATGCCAAATTCTGACCATTTTTGCTAGTGGCTTAGGCGCCTTAAACTTCAGAGTGTAACTCTATTCAAGCATAGACTCACTGAAGTTGTATAGAAATGCACTTGAGCTGAAATTACTTCTTAAGTTCTTTTTTTGAAGTCCGAAGTTCAGAATGCCTAGCCGTTGTGAACTGCGGGCCTAACACAGTAACAGTGAGCTTCGTCCATCCTATTCCATTATTTTTAATTCATATGTAACCGCAGTTATTTAGTCAAGGCGAGCATTTTCGCCAAAACGCCTACGTAAATAGCCATTTTTGTTAAGTGCCGCTACGATATGGGCAGATTATGTTAGAGACGAAATATCGCTGTTCTCAATGAAAAGTTGCCTATAATTAAGGGCGACATCTAAGGCAAAATTAGGCGTATATTTGCCTACATAGAGATGGCTTTTAGTCTGAATGCGACAGAAAGGACGCTGCTCATATTATGGGCGAAAAAAGCAGACATATCCCGACGATACAGAGCCAATAATTAAAGGCAATTTTGTTCGTTTGGACGTCTATGTTTGCCAATGATTACTGACGCTGCCGATGATAATTTCTGACTAAGTTTGTTATCTCGTTTCATTTTCGCTTGTAAAGGGAGCTGTGAATGGTCGATGTCGGGCTAAAGACAATTTTGAGCATTTACACGCAAAAGGACCTTAATAGTTGATGAATGCCTTTAAAAGTGCTTTTTGTGTACAGGAGATTTAGTAGACTTAAGATATCCTTAGGATAATACCATTTAAAGCAGTTGGAGAATGAAGATTCTATTTAGCGTTACGATCGTTTTGTGCATCTCGGCCCTGACCTCGCTCCATGTAAATTAAGATTATTCCCTCAGTTGACAGAAAACTTGGGAATCGGTGGGAATTACTTGAGAGCTAGAAAGTATACCCTGCTTGTTACTACTCTGAGTGCTTTGATGAAATACTGCCATCAATTTTTGTATTTATTCAGTTTATATCTTTTAGGTTTTGTCAACAAAATATTCCAATTTGGTTTTTTGTAGAATAAAGTCAATTAAGGATCAATCAAACTTGAATACCTTCTTACTTTATTAATAATCCCTATGCTAGTACCATCAAGAACAGTGAAGAGTTTTTGATTGCATTTCTTCATTCATCTCACTTTTGTTACTTATATCTTGATGAATGATACATTACAACTTCCAACTTAAATAATTAGAATAGATTTAAACTCCTGGCTTCAGTTTAGTAGAACATCACAACTCTTTCTTCACTTAAATGACATGCAAAAATGTATCTGTATTAGCAAGCACTCAAGAATCCCTTTATTTGTGTGCAAATTTTGCCCACGCAGCCTTTATGTAAATGCCTTTTGCATTTTCTGCATTTTTTTCTGGAAAGCCGGCGTACGCCTTTCTGATTCCTTCATGCAAAGAATTAGAACAGAAGAACCCTCGGCACTGCGGCCGGAGTCAGTAGTCTTCTGACCCTCACGTCGCTCCGGCAATTCGTTGCTACACTAGATTTTGCACCAAATGGCAGCCAGTTAGCACCCGATTTTATTCATCCTTCTCTTCTTGTGGGGCCTGTGCTTCTCCTTTTCGAGAGCCGCCGGTGTCCCTTCTCCCGCTGCCAGGACCGTCTTTCGGTGGAGCATCGCCTTGTCCACTGCCATAAGCAGAGCACTTTTGAGGAAGCGAGTCTGATGTGTCAAGTAACCATGCCGCATACGATCTTCAAGAAGATGCCCTAATTAGGACGGGACGGACGGGAGCACGGAGGGTGGTGAGGATGACGGAACGCCATGGACAACTACGCGGACGGCCTCTATATCTTCAGAGGTACGTTCACTGGCTTTCCAGGATTATCAGTGTTCAAAGTTCACATGGGATGTAATTTCTCGTCATAAAGAGGGTCCGAACCCATCAAATAATAAAGCTTCCAATCATAAAGACAGTTCTTTAAAGATCAATTGTTTCTAAATTTTCACTTGGTACTTTTATTGATTTGATTACAGCAGTATGCATGGGGCATGGTTAGGATGGCGGGTAGTCTCGTATTTTAGCNCGCCCTATTTTATTACCGAGGCCGCTGACTGCTGGCTCCATGTTCCTATAATTTCGAATGGCTTAGCTATGCTTGTGACGGTCAATTGATGGAGGCTTTCCCCGTTCTTGTGAGCTAAGATAATTATGCAAGGGTTCCCTGAACAAATGTATACGGTGGGTTGTGCCGTTTAGTTCGACAACGCCACTTCCCCCTTTGTTGGAGAGTATTCCTGGCATTATCCTTTCATGTTATGAGTTCCAATTATGACTCTATGTTATGAGGAAATTTTCCACCGTTCATGCGAGCCTAAGATCATTCTAGGGTTTACTGGGCAAATTTGGTATGGTTTAATGCAGTTTAATTCTATTACTGTTTCTCCATTATTGTTGGGAAGTTTCCTCATGCGATTCTTTATTATTAAAAAGGTTTCCCAAGTTCATGCATGTCTAACGCGATCACCATGTTCGATTGTTCAGTGGTTCGGGGAGCGGATTGCTTAGGTCACTGGAGAAGATTTTATCTGTTGCACCTGCTAACTAAGTGCAGTCTTTATAGGTTGCGGGAAGTGCTCCTGGGGCTGGCATGGGCTCGCTTATCGGTTACTTGCATAGTCTTAAATTTCAATTCCTCGATCGCAAAGGTTCAATGGACAACTATATACGATGGGTAATGCAGCTTCATTTAACTATTACGCTGTCCATATTTGTTGGAAAGTTTCTTATATTTGCATTTTTTCTGTCTTTCTAGGAAATGTCGCAAGTATGGCCATTCCTGGAGGTGCTATGAAGAGGAGAGCAAAGAATTTGTTAATTTTAAATTCACAAAACTGAACCTTTAATCGTGAGTTAACAATTTGGCGTTTCTGGTGGGAGAATGTGCTCCCGGGAATTGACCTCGGCACCTATTGGCCGTTCAAGTTTTCTTTTCTTGCGAAATTTGAATATCATCCGGCTGTCATTGATGTGCAGTAACAATGTCGACTGAAAATCTATCGATATTCCTCACTCAACCGACAAGCTCTTCATTCAAGGAAGAAAGTAAATTGGAGAAAATTATTACTGCTACAAAACTCTCTCATTCTCCACTAGTCTTTGAATGAAGCTCCACTATACTCTAAAAATATTTGCTCTTGCTTCGTTGTTCATTTAGTTCGACTTGTGAATAGCGAACACGAAGCAAATAAAGTCTTGATGTGGGAAGAAAGGGAATCTGAGGACCAGCTGGAGAGCTACGAAATACTGTAGATACCTGCTCTGCTTGAGCTAAAGGATTTAGTTTTCAGAGCTGAACCTTCGTTGCCGCCTCTTGTTGGTCCCGAGGGTGGTATCATTGCTGATTTCTTGGCTAAGGCTGAGCTCTGGTCGGCCCACCTTGACGGAAGGCGAGCAAAGATGTGTTGTCATTGCCTCATGGATGACACCCTGAACCTCGTTTAACCTCTTAAGCGTTCATATTTAGTACTACCATGGTGCTGCTTGACGGCCTTGATCCTTATGGCAGTGTGGACCCGGTGGGCATATTTCCTCTGTTTTTTAAGCAGCTTGCTGACGTTCTGGCCCCTAAGCTTACAGTGATCTTCCAGCGCCTGATACGGTTAGAAAATTTTCCCTGTTCTTGACGCACTGAGAATATTACTCCCATTCCCAAAGGTCCGGTCTCGCCAAGGCCGCCAACTACTGACCTATTACGCTGACGCCCATTTTGTCGGCGTTCGGGAAATTGGTCGCTTATAATCTTGGTCGTTTGCTTAGGCTACGGGTTTGCTGCCTGCTTGTCAGTTTGCATACAGATCTGGTTTGGGTTGCTGTTGTCGGTATCACACCATTTACAGTGTGCGCTGGATTGTGGGTCTGAGGCACGCCTTGTACGGATTAGATTTTTTAGATTAGATAGGCGGCAGTAGACGAACCAACAGGCCCATTCCCAAAGAGACACCGGAACTTACGTCCCGGCCCTTTATGAGCTATTACCATTACGTCACTAGGTTATAGATGACTGATGAAAAGAGAAGAAAAAAAGAAGGGAATAATTCCAGTCAAAGAGACGACCATGCATGCACGCAAGCAAGATCAAAAGCCGCTGACATGCGGAACTTAGAGCTGTCTCATCTGTGTTGTTAGAGTGGAAGACAGGAGATACACGAAGGCAGCTTCGGAAGCATAGGCCGTTAAGGGTTTGCAAATCCTAGAGGAGGTGTTTTTAGCTGTGGAGGATGTCTCTCCAAATGGTTGTTAAGACGATTTTTAAACGCGTTGACTGTCTCCGCAACAACAACAACGGAAGGGAGTCTATTCCAAATGTTCATTATGAAATACGGAAAGAACTGCTAACTTTGGTCGTTCTAAGAACTTTATGCTTGAGTTTTTGGCCGTTGTTTCGCCGGTGATCATTTAAAGGCTCTTCCAATGCGTCCCGTTGTATGCACGTCGGTGAAACCATTCAGATAGTTGAATGTTTCTATTAGTTGCCGTCTGAGCCGTCTGTGCGCGAGAGAGATCACGCCCAGTTCTTTTAGGCGACATTCGCATGGCCGTAGACCATATCATACATTGACTGGACACTGAAATCGGGCCTCTCGCAATAGGGCCTTCAGGCCGATTTCGTAAATGTTAATAAAATGAGTTTTATTAATCACAGAGACCTCAAGCAAAGATTAATTTCTTCATCGTAACGTAAGGAATGTGTTGCAGAACGGGGAATCTAAATTCACAATCGTGTATCTTCAGTAGGCGATACATCTCATTCCTTCGGACACCAATAATAATTGAAAATTCATCATAATTTCTATTAATATTATAATTTTATAGAAAAACAGTGGCACATAGATACTGCATATAATGTACTTTAATATCACATACAATTGAGTTTTTTTTTCAACCATGGATTTCAAGCAATAAGCTCAGAAATTGATGTACGTAGAATTTTCGGTAGAGCTCAACCCTTCATAGCTGCAAGGAAAGGTAGGTTAAGAAATTCAAGTAATACTAAAGAAACTGATTAAAACCCCAGTAATAGAACAGAATAAAACCACATCGCCAGTCATGAACTAAAAATGCATAATTAACCATGAGATAGAGATACCATTCATACCAGGCCAGCGATTAAAAGACATTAAAATGACATTTTGGTGCTGATACAACCCTTCATCACTGGNAGAACAGAATAAAACCACATCGCCAGTCATGAACTAAAAATGCATAATTAACCATGAGATAGAGATACCATTCATACCAGGCCAGCGATTAAAAGACATTAAAATGACATTTTGGTGCTGATACAACCCTTCATCACTGGAACCATCTACAGCTGCACTATGCCATTTCACATTACTATCTAACAATACTAAACCACATATTGGCTGCCTACGTTACATCACTTCATGGTTTCCTGTGTTACATCACACAATGATTGCCTAAGTTGAATCACTTTCATAGCCTAGATGCGTAAGTTGAGTCATTCCATGGCTGCATAAGCTGGATTGCATCATGGTTGTTACCTTCACTACATCGCGTCATGGTTGTTTGCATTATTTCACTTCATGTTGTTTATGTTACTGGTACATCTCACCTTGATTACCTACATTACATGATTTAATGGATTACTATGTTTAATCACTTAGCATAATTTAGTGGACGACGATTTTACTTCGCTTCATGGTTGTTTACATTACATGATTTAATAAATGACTATATTACAACACTTTATAGTTGCCTCCATTACATGAAGCTATGAATAACTAGATGACCATGTTACATCACTTCATGGTTGCCGGAGTTAAATAATTACTACATGGTGACCTACATTATATAACTTCACAGATGCCAATGCTACATCACTTCACAGTTGCCAATGCTAGATCACTCTAGGCCAGCCAATGCTACATCATTTCACTGCTGAAGATGCTGTATCATTTCACGGCTACCAATGCTATATCACTTCACGGCTACCAATGCTGTATCACTTCACGGCTACCAATGCTCTACCACTTGACAGCTACTAATGCTGTATCACTTAAGTGCTGTCAATGCCCAATGCTACAGCATTCAGATCACTTCGCAGCGACCAATGCTATATTACTGCTACGATTGTTATATCACTTCTCTGCATCCAAAGCTAGGTCACTTCATGGCAGCCAGTACTTCATCACTTCACTCCTGCCAGGGCTTTATCATTTCAAGCTGCTCCGACTCACCCTCCAGCTCCGCTCTCTGTTCTGTTGATCTCGCTTAGCCCATATACCAAATGAATTTCATTACCATTTTCATCAGCTGTTTAGTTGGCACTTCCTTACAAATACTGTAGAGCATACCACATATTTGAGAAGTTTCTGTTCTACAAAATGAGACTGTTTATTTTACAAACTATTGCGAAATCCTTTCACTCTACTGCAAATAACAAAGGATGTCATATACAGATGATCTACGTCATTATACTTCAAGCCTCAATATTCTTATGAATTTGTTGCGTATAAACGTTTTAAAAGTATGTATAGGTTTGACATTCATTACTGAATGTAAAAAAATTAAGTCAAATAGCTAAACAAAGTGTGAAAAACTAATGGGAGAACATATAAAAATGCACCAGCGGCACTCTGCAGTCAGGCCCAATTGCAGGACCAAAACCTGCCTGAGGGGCCAGAGTCCAGTCAATCTATGGTGTGGTCTATGGTATGGCTTGTTTCGCAGCTGAGGTATCAATTTCGTTGCTCTGTGTTGGACTCTTCCCATGTTATCGCTATCTTTACACAAATGTGGCGACAATAATTGAACAACAAATTCTAACTATGGCCGAACTAACGCCTTGTACAATGGACTAATGATGTCCTCGCACTTGTCTTCGAAATTCCTGGTGCTGAATCCCAGTTCACACCCTGTTAACTTGCTGACTGTCTTGTAGTTTGTTTGGAATTGTTATGCTCAAGTAACGTTGTTGAATGACAGCAGCCAATTTTGTCCCGTTCATATTCAATTGGGTTGAAGAGTTCTCCGGCCCTTCGTGCATTACTGAACATTTGTCGACATCAAAGCTCATCTGCCACGTTATGCTCCATTCCATGAGGTTATCAAGGTCTTGTTGGAGCTCAGCTACTTTCGTGGCAGGATGTCATACCTTAGTGTCATCTGCAAATTTACTGCTTTTACTATGGATGTTAAGATCGGAATCATTGATGTAAATTATGAACAGAAATTGGTCAAGCACGCTACCTTGTGAAACCCCTGCGCAATTGAACTTTAGTGCGGAGTTTGACAGGGTCAACCACAGGGGTGTATTGTACAAACAGGAGTCGTTTGGTGCGGGTGGTAGGTTCTGTTAATCATTAGTGATTTTATTATCTGGGCGAACGCAGAGTGTGTCTATTGACGGTTCTTTAGTACCTCAGTCAGTTGCGGTGGAGTCTGACGTCTCTCAGGGTAGCGTGCTTGGCCCGCTGCTGTTCGTTCTGTATACTGGTGACATGTACTTTTCACCAGAAAACACGATGATCAACTATGCCGACGATTCCACTTTGATAGCAGTGATACCTGCCCCCCGCATGCGTAGTGTTGTCGCCCCGTCTCTGAATAGGGACTTGTCGGGCATTAGCGCAAAGTGCTTGACCTGGAGTGGGAAGCTGAACGCCAGTAAGACCAAGTCTATGGTTCTCAGTCGGTCTCAGACACTTTTAGCACAGCATCCACATCTGAAGATAGGTGACACTTTGCATCAGGAGTTTAGCTCCTAGGAGATTCTCGGGGGATGTCTTTGATTCGAAGCTTACTTTTGAGCAACGTATTAGGCGACTGTCGTCACGTCTATCCAGTAAGATTGGTCTCCTGCGTATGAGGAATTCTGTGTTTGCTGATAGTGAGGTTGTCCGCAGATGCTTATGCTTTTTTTTTTGCTACCTGTGTTGGAGTATTGCTCACCGGTTTTCGCTCCAGCTACTGACGGTCACTTGCGTCTGCTGGACCGACTTGTTAGTTCAGCCAGCAGTCTGTGTGCTGAAACTGATCTGGTGAGTCTGGAGAGCGGTGGCCGGTCTCTGTATGTTTAATAAGGTGTACGACAATGAGAGACATTGGCTGTATTTTTTTCCCCTGTCCTCAAGGTTTTTAGGAGGATTACACGTGCTTCCGTGCACTCTTTCACTTTCGAGACTTTTAGAGACAGAACCCGTCTGTTCAGTCAATGCTGTGTGCCCTGGTCTGTTACGGCTTGGAATTCATTGCCGGCATTGGCTTTCGGTCGTGTTGGCCTGCTGGCGTTTAAGTCAGCTGTTAATGGTTTTTTGTTAGATTGTCTTTAGCAGCATATCTGGCTTCCTTGTGGTGCAAAATGCTTCATTTGGGTTGTATTACTTGTCCGCCGTGGCCCGCTGTATCCGTTTTAAATAAATCTTTACTTTGGTAATTATTTACAATCTGGTCTATTATTTGTCTATCGTTTTCCATCAGACCTCGACCCGACGGCCACAATATTCAACTTGGTATATTACTCGAATCTCTAATTTCTTCGGAGCGTGAGACGAATTATGTCTATAAACTACTGAATAAATACAGACATATATTCATATACACTCGCTACAAAGACTCTTAATTTTGATATGTACAATGTCGAAAGAGTCACCGACAAGTACGTGACATATGCAGTATGTAATTTCAGAAAATGAGAGGAAGTCACAAGTTACAGAATATCGCTTTAAAAAATAAAGGAGTACATTAAGAGCGAGCACTGTGATACCGAAAATGCGTAACAGATGCAGAACACGAGACAGAATATGATTACTTAAAAATTAAATGTGAAAAACAGCGTTGAAAACATCTAGCACATTAAAAACACGCAATTTAAGAGATGTGGAAAACAGCATCGGAGCTTTAAATTATAGCACGTGCACACATGTGTCCGAAAAAAAGGGCATGAAATTTAGTCCTCGCTCAGCATCAAAACCATGGAGCTGTTGAACACAGTGGTAGACCAGGCTTCAGAAAATAAAATTTAAATACTGCACATGGCACCAGGAAATGAAATGTTGATGTACAATAAGACAAAAGATTATGTACTGCACCTTTAGAACACGGTGTCAGAACAGTGCAATGTTGATGTAAGGCACGGCGGCACAAAACAATAGAGGGAAGTGGAAAGCAGAACTAGACTAGAGCACTCTGAGAGCACATACCTCCGCCAAGTGAGCCAATGGTAGCAAAAATTCAAATTGGCTCTGAAACCATAATTTTCTTTGCATAAACTCCAAAATCTGATCATTTGTGCCTTTTTATATTAATAAC